>JAWWEW010000020.1:9146808-9213770 GCA_035583185.1 Anabacerthia variegaticeps
CAATTTCATCAACTTCAACTATTAAGATTTTTTAGCCAGAATGCTCTCCAAATCTCTTGCAAAGAAACAAAAAACACCCATGAAAACACTACTGTTAGATGTGCTTTTTCTTCCTTGAAAGTTCTAAGTATTCTTGCAAGTGGCCACAAGATTTCAGCTCTACTCACTGGACTTGCATTACAATTTATGTTGATTATCATGAATAACAAAAGGCTGCTGGTTTCTATCAATCTGAGCAGCCAACTGTTTGACAAGACTAGCTATGCACACTTTACTTCCCCAGCAAATGATATTTTAATGACACTAAGTAACAGGGATATTAGAACATTGAGTATATCAGATGCCAAAATGTATCAGCACTAGCATACAATGCCTATGCTTTTTTTCTTCAAAACAAATATTTGAAGAACATATAAAAAAAATCTGTACACCTTTATAAAAGGGGGTTCAAGAGCTTGGACTTGCCCCAAGGCCAGCATGAGAGAATCCCACTGAGTTAAACAAGAACAGTTAGGCAAAAATGAATACATCTTTATTTTTAATCATCTGTAAATTTAAAGTCCACCTTTAAATGATGTTCACTATCATCTGCTAGATCAGATCGAAAGTTTCCAAATGTATTTCAGAAACAACTACCATTCCTCTCTTGCCAAAAGGTGTCCTATATGGGAATCTGCCCTTCCACTGAAGTTTCTGTTAACTGTTACTGGGAGCTGAATGGAACACCAACAGGCAAACAAAGGGTATCTTTTTGAACCCACTTCAATCCATGTGCAGGAGTTACATGTGTATAAGAAGAAGAATAACCCTCAAGGAAGTACAAAACTCATCACTCTGTACCGAGTTTGAGTTGGAGATAGCATTTCACACACAACACTGTAATGAGACACAGAGGATTGGCTTCAAAGGTTGGAAATCAACACGCTTTGTAACAAATTCGTAAGGCAGATCAAAGGAAAATGGTAAATATTCTGTACCTTCCTCTCTTCTAACATATTAGTAGAAAACAAGAGCTTTGAAGCAGGAATCATCAAAAGATGGTCTTAAGAGGAGTCTAGGACACTATCACCTGAGCTCTTTTACAAACTGCCCTTTAAAATTTAAAGACAATTATTCACTTAACACTACCTGTTTGCTCTTACAAAAAATACTTTCTGGATGCCAGGTCTTCAGGAAGTTCAAAAATCAGTGTAGCTCTATAGAGGTAGAGATCTACATCAGCAGGTAGCACAGTCCACTCAGAGCAGAGGTAAGAAGATTTTTTTTACAAAACTTACAATGTTACTTCTTGTGATACAACCATGCATCAATTTTTTACCTGTTTTTGTTCTTCTCCTAAACTGTCCCACATAGATGCCACTATTTTTGACACATCTCCAAACGTAGCATTCGGGTTCTGCCCTTTAATTGCAGCTTGTGTATCCCTAAAGAAAAGGGCATATGCTGACACTGGCTTTTGTGGCTCATTGGGGTCTTTCTTTTTCTTCTTCTTTGGAGTCTTGGGCTTCTTGCCAGAATCTGGGGCAGCTCTTTTTTCTCCAGTAGCCTAATAAACAGTAAGAACAAGAACAGTCAATATATGCATTAAGCAAATTCAGATTTATTACAAAAAATTACTGACAGTCAGGCATAATAATATATGGATAAAGCTACTGTGTATGCAACACTTGCAAGAGTCCTGTTGTGTGAGCCTTTCTCCTACCAAGTAGTTCTTAGTCCCAACTTAATCTTGCTGAATCTACTAGAATTACTATATGCATGAATATTTACTGCTCATTCTTAAGTATGGCTCAGGGAGCCAAATCCTATGAGCTTGACCTGAAAAAGTACACTCCAATGCTAATTTTTATTAAAAAAATTACAACTTAACTCAGTAAATTTTGAATAGGTCATCTGTGTTTTTCCATTAGGATGTAATTTCAGCAGCAGAGAGTCAAAAGACAAGAGCTTGCAGGCATTTCCCAATTCCAAGACTTAAGACTATCAACTTAGACACAGGTCAGGGGTTAAAAAGCCCACCTTTCAGGAAAAATGCAGCAGCACCTTGGCAGTTCCTACCCAGCAGCAGTGACACCGGCTGTGTCCCCCCACACCCTGAGGTTGGAGGCTCTGTGCTTTGGCCAGGCACCAGCCCTGCACTGATGTTCCCTCCTTCCCTCTGGGATGAGGAGCTCACCAGCAGCACTCTCAGGGCTCCACTAACTTCTATAACATTTTTACTTCATTTGTTGATAACATTTTCCTTTTATAACAGATTTATCTAGAGAAAAATGTAAGTTAATTAAACTTTCAATTAGAAGAAAGCTTATTTTATTTCTGTCTAAATGCATCTATGTTTCACATGACTCCAGAGAATACCAAAATGACAAAACTGTCCAAGGTTGATGAGTGAAGAGGTTCATTACATCTGAAAACCTGAAATGAGTTAGACCAAATATATATATATGCATGTACGTATAAGTCTATTCTCAGGTTTATTATTATGGAGGCAGTATGAAAACCTCTTAAATCAAGAACCTAACCAGTGAATTAATGATATTCTGGTATACCATGACATTTTTATTTTATATGACTGCATTGCAGCTGAGCTGATACCACCACATCTATGAAAATACAGTGCTCACTGCAGCACATGGAACAACTTACTCTGTTGGATTCATCCGCATCTTCTTCATTGATAGAGCTGGATGGGGAAGGAGTGGCTGATTTACTTGCAGGAGGGGAGGGAGAAGTGTGTGGCAAATTAGTGCCTCCTAAATTTAGCCCCAGCTGTGCACTTAGCTGAGACTGGTTAATGGTGGTTAGCTGGGACGGAGGCATAATTCCCGAATGAGCAGCATCAGTCATGTGGACAATGGATCTCATAATCAGAGAGTGGTCCTGGCGGTACTGGGAAACTTGGGTGTGACTCTGATCCTAAAAGAGATTGAAATGTTATTTAGTCAGGAGCAGTTACCACACAGCAGTATTGAGTGAAGTTATTTTCCCAGCCTTACAGAACCAACACTGTCAACATGCAGTTTGCTTCCTTTCTTTTTCATGAATTAAATGCATTTTTAATAAATTAAATGCAGCAACAGTTACCACACTTGCCCCAGATTTCCCTTTCCTCCTACTTGTGGGTGTTGGGCTTTTGTGGTTTTCTGGGGGGGGGTTTTGGTGGAATAAGAATTGCATTTCCCTATTTTCAAACATTTCTTCTCTTGACGCAGTGAGAAATACCCACATAAACAACAGGGAAACAGGCTGACTGACGATTCAGGGAAAACATTGCGACTGAGGAGACACAAACTGCTGTCAAATGCAGAAAGTAAACAAAACCAAGGCGGGGTGGGGGGATATACACAGAGAGAGGGAGAGAGAAGCATCTTCCTTTACTGACATTCAATTATTCTTAGCCATTACAAGTAACAGTTGTAGCAGGTATAAAACAATGCTGGCTGAGTGGGATTTTGAAGGTGTTTTAAAGACAGAACCCTGCCCTGCCAGGTGTGAAGCACAGACACTGCAGCACACTGGAGAACAGTAATCCCAAACACTCCTGAAGATCCTTGTTTGCAAGGACCACACGAAACACACATTTTTATCTTTAACCCAACAATCAAACATGTGTGGAAATAGCAAGTGATGTACAAATCACTGACTTTATTTTGCTTGTACTCCATATCTCAGAAACACAAGTGCTTGCATGGTTTGGTTCCTACTGTTTCTTAAGGGCACAAACTGCATCTCCTACATCTGCAAAACATTTACCACATTTGTGAAGAAAAAGAAGAAAGACCCTGAAGGTAGAGGCAGCCGGAATCTGCCTAGGAAAAACTCTTCTTGTTTTTGGTTTTTTCTACCCCCACACGGATCAACACACAATGAAGGAACATTTAAACAGAAAAGAAGATTTTTTTCAAAAAGTTAATAAGAGAATAAATAGCTCACAAATTGATTTAGCAACCTGATTAATCCGTAGTCATTGTTTGAACAGCCAGAAACATGAGCAATAAATTAGATTTTGAAAACTCTTTCATTATTAATAACCTACACTGCAATTAGTAGCAGGTGCAATGCTCCTTAATGAAATGACAGAGAACAAAACAGCAATTGTGGGAGCGCAGCGTACAGCCCGGATGTCCACAACACAGTCTGACCTTCCTGGTGCTCTCTTATTAAGTATGGATAAGCCCAAACCAGTTTTCAAAAACCCGTGTCAGCGTGGAGGTAAGTTTAGCTCCAGTGACTTTCCTTTTTATGGTTCTGCCCTCAACAGACGCAGTGATCCTGTGGCCCTGAAAGCCTCTCCTTGGCTGGGACAAGCGTGGCCATACAAAGAAGTCATACATGTGTTAGAGAAGATGCACACCCTGCCTCATCCATCTTTAGGTACAAGTGCTGCAGCACATTGCTGCCTTGGAGCAATAAATCGTATTAATTCTGAATCTGGCATTCATGTGTCTTTCTGCTGAAGCCTATACAGGGAAAAAAAATCCTTCTTTAGCATAAAAATACACGTAGTGTTGCACCTGGATCCAGTACAGACAAAGGTAACCTCACAAGCTCCTGATGCTGATCCTAAGCACTAGGGCACACCCTAATTTTCCCAATGTTTTCCAAGCCATTGCCAGCTTGGCTCATAATCCATACCACACCATACCACACTGCTTTTCCTACTTCTTAAATTCTTTTAGTATTTTCGGTGAAGGACTGTAGTTCCTTAGAGATGAGTGTGTGTGCCAAAAGTGGACCACTTGATACAGAAAGATCAAAACATCAGACTTATTGGCTGGAATACACATTTGCTTCAGGGCACCTTTCTGTGAAAATCTACTGCTGTTAACTACAGGGTCATTTTGATTGTGACTTGTATTGGCAGTGGCATCTGGAAGTCATTCAAAGTCTTTTGTAAAACGGTATCACTCTCTGCCTATTCCTTCAATAATTTCATTTTACACACGTTACCCTATTACAGTAATTCTGTTTTTTTTCAGCAAAGCTGAAGATCATCACAATGACCTTCTTTTATAAAAACTAACTTTCTTCATTATTGTGCAGACAGTACTTTCTTGAAGGTGTTCTACCCCTAAAAGGCTGGCTTTTGTTCTCCTTCTATTGTTACACAACACGGGCCTTTCTGCCCTTAACACCAAGGCAACAAAATGTGATGACATGGGTTACAAACCATTTACTCCAAGTCTTGTCATTTTGGTTGTGTCTATGATTTTATTGAGACTAAATTCTCTTGACTTGCACTGACCCAGAATCTAATTTTATACTCAAGCCCATGAATTCTTAACTGTCCCTTTTTCTGACACTATTTGACGCTTCTGTGGGTTTTTTACATTCAGTTATTTAATTTCAGTTTATCTTTTTCTAACTTCTTTAGCCTTTTTTTAAATCTTAAAAACTGCAGTAAAAGCTAGAAGTGGTAACAACAATATTTTTTTTTTAACTGGCTATTTAGCACCAAACTGATAAGAAATATATTAAAAAAATGTTTCATATCATTTCCAACCCCTTATAATTTAGATTATATATGCGTGTGAAAACAACTAACAATACATTTTCCACACTTTGTTATATCGTTGATGAATATTTTAAAAAAAAAAAAAAGACAGGAATAGGAATTTCATTTTACTTTGGGGTACAGTGTTGTTGGCCTCAGCAACCTAGGGTACCTGTCCCTGATACTACCAAAGACCAGCAACAAACCAAAAGGATCAGTAGCTTTTCATTATACTCAAGATGTTTATCAAACAAATGTTTAACAATAAAAATCATGCTATATCAGAAGCATGCACATGACATCTTAATTATGTTACTGTATGAAAATAAAACCCTCATGTATCCAAAAATAATCCACTGAGAATACTGGGAGAATTTTAGAGAATATTGCAAGCTCTTTTACATAAACTTAACCAGAAGTAGAAGCGACGCACGAGTAATATGAGCATTCAGGATTTTTTGTAACGTTAAGCAAAAACGAGAGATTAGTTCTGACAAAAATTCATGAACTTCTCAAGCAGACAGTATCAAGTTTTGATTAAGCCTGATCTGCTTTACGGTCTTAGATTGAAGTTATGCAACACATGGTGATCTCAACACAAGTCAGGCAAAGCTCAGCCACTGGTTTACTCAGCGTGACAATCAAACAAGGACATAATGTGTGAAACCAAAAACCAAAGAGAAGTAACTTGTGTAATTCCTCTGCAGACTGAAATGACTTTGACTCAGATTCTTCTGTTGTGATCCTGTGACTGCTACAAAACCCTTAAGGTATGGAGACTCCTCTGGTCTTCAGCTACAGGGCAAGGGTTATGGCTCCAAACTCAAAGTAAGGAGGGTTGGAGTAGTTATTAGGAAGAGATTCTTTAATGTGACCATGGTGAGGCACTGGAACAGCTGCCCAGGGAAGGTCAAGGCCAGGCTGGATGGGTCCCTGAGCAGTCTGGTCCAGTGGAAAGTTTTCCATTTTCCACTCTTCTAATCTATTTAGACAGTCATGCCAGAGAAGTCATATTTAGTCCAGAGGACACACATCTCATGGCATATGACAAATATATAGCTTATTTTACTTTGATTTGTAAAAAAAATACATTCTCAAAAACTGATAAAATATCGGACACTGAAAAGCAAACAGAGTAATGAGATTTAAAAAAAAAAGAAAAAGGAATGTGTAAACTCCCACACTTTAACTTATACAGTATTATCAAAGGTGGTTTTCAACATACCATTGAGTAATAAGGGAAAAAATTACGGTGATAGAAGATAAGTTCATTATTCTGTTAGCAACTCATTAAGCATCCAGGACTTACTACGCCTTGCAATACAGTTAGCATTTATTGTGACAGACAAATGCATCCAGCCATTACACTGAGAGATGTCCTAATTTCCATTTACTTACCCTGTATTTTAAGAATCATTTCCATGCAGTAGTTTTATCCTGAATTTCTACCCTGACACAATTTTAATCTCTGGGAATATTCAACGAGATAATTAAAAATATAGGTAGGAAATCACCCTTTAGAGCATTTCGAGAAATATTGAAGTCTTGATTAAAATCAATGTCTACAGCATTCCATCATTTCAATAGGTAACACCTCCAGCAGGATTCCAGCCACGTCACGACTGAGGCCATGGCAGTGCCTGCTGGAGGATGTAGGGCTGGGATCTTTCCCTACACTGCATGAGCCAGCTTAAGGGCAGTGAGCAATCTGCCAACCACAATAACTAAGTAAACCCCAGCATTTATGGTTATGCTCACTGTGCCCTGGTTTCAGAAGTTGACTTAAACCATTACATATTCTGTTGCCTGAGGAATTCATCACTGTCAATGTAACATAAGCTGATGTTATATTTTAAAGGACATATTTAAGTTGAAGCAAATGCACTGCAATGTAAAGAGTGAAATCCTCAGTTGTCCCTGATTGTAAATTACTCCCTTTACTTTTAGGCAAGTCAGCATATCTCTAGAAGAAATCCTCAATACTCTTTTTCTCCACAAGTAAAGTATAGATAAAAGAATCCATTAATCTAAATTTTTACAGGATTGGAACTCGCTGCCAATCAAAGCAAATCAAACTAACAGGATGCTTTTCTCTGTCAGAGATTAAATCCTTACTTAATACAAAACAGTTGCACTTGGTACTGCCACCACTGAAGAATTGTCCTTCCTCTCCCCTCCACAGATACTGCCATCACTAATAGATCTGTCAAAATGTAGTTATTAGAAGATCCTACAAGCAGCAGCTTCTTTTCACTGGCAATGAGAAAACTCCCATGTTCTCCTTCATGTCTCTGTAGAAAAGTAAACCTTACTAAATTTGATTCCCAAATACACTCTACTACAAACAGTACATGTCAATTCATAAAAAAATTATCATCTAAGAAATAGCCTGGTGACAGGAGGCTCCCACACATTCTGCTGCCTAAAAAACATGAAGAATATGTAATTTCTTGGTCTGTGGGCTCCCCTAGCCCCACTAGTCTATTCTGTTCACACATAAGCCACAGAAAGGACATGAAGAACTAAAAAACACAAACCCCAAACAAACCAAAACCCAAAATCAACAAACATGAGAGGCCAGTGATTGGGTACACACTGTACCACAATGGAGCGCTGCAGTGAAAAGTATCATTTTTGTTCCTGCCTGCTCAAGGCCAGAACTGAAATTTTCTCCCTTTGTGCTTTTGGGAGGTGCCCAGGGGCAGGGTGAACCAGCACAGTCACCTGTCAGACCAACAGGGCTGCAGGTCCCAGGATCACCTCTGGAACCAGCTCATCACAGCTTGCCAGCCATGATGATTTGTCAGCTCTAGCAAAACGCTGCATTACATGGTGACAAAATACCAAAAGCTCACAGCCAGGCCAAAATCATACAGCTGCCAAACTAGGGGACAAAGACCTCTGAAATGCTTACAGTTCCCACTGGAGATGCCCCACCGCCCAAGCACGGAGTGTTCTCTCTTTGGGAACTCTGTATGGACACGTTTCCTTTCCTGTGACCCCACAGATTCCTCACTCAATCCCCAAAGCAGGCTGAAGGGGTGACACTTTTTGGTTGCTTCACTTGCTATTGAGTCCTTCTGCCCTTGCAGACAGCCACGGGACAGGCTGGCCATAGCCCTCCACCCACGCACAGTGCCTGCTACTGCTGCTTTAGCATTACCTGATTGACAGCTTCTTTATAGCTTAATCTTCACACCATTTTGTAGAGGCATTTAAAAACAGATTCTCCACTCTTTTCTTCCCAAGCATCTACCATACTTTAAAGCATATTGAATCACACTCCTTTTGGACAAGGTACCCAACAGCATGATCACAATACATGTGTGACTCAGATCACAGATCTGGGCTCTGATCTGATGAGTCTCTTGGCATGAGGAGCTTCTCTCCAAATTAGCAGTACAAGCTTAGGTCTGCTGTATGCAAACAGTGAAGACACATTGCAAACAAACCCTGGATAGCTGAAATTAAGTCCCAGAACGTCAGATAAACGCTGTTAGCAGCTTTGTTACAACCTCTGCAACTTCAGGTGCTTCAGCTCCCAAATCAAAGGCAGACTTCAAAGGTCCTTATGCAGTAACGTGGGGAGAGACTGCAAGGGAGCATGACAACTAACAAACATTATCAAAGGTAACAAGAATTGTGCAAGGAATTGCGGGGGGACAGACTCGGGGGCTACATGGCATTTGTATGTTTAAAAATTGCTGAAAGTGTTGGTAGCTATGTTCAGGGGGACTTTTTGTGTTTTGCAGGGATTTTTCTTTTCTATGCAGTTTCTTTGTTTGCTTGTTGTTGGTTTCTAAAGCAAAACAGAAAAGTAGGTCTCCTTACCAGACCCAGGTATGTTTTTCTTCCAGCTACCTGACAACAAAGAATAAATTAAACCTCTAAAGAGACTTATTTCTATAATTTCTTTATCACTTGAGAACTTGAAGTGGAAGCTGAGTATTGGGTAAGCTGTCCAAGGGGAAACATGGGTGGTAACAGCAGAGAATAGAAGAATTTCAAAGGAAGTTTTCAAATTACACAAGAGCAGGGGTGGCTGGACTCAGCAAAGCCTTTGGCCAGGAACAACATATCCAGACCAGCTGCAGTATCTGCCTCATTTGGCTGGCTTAAGAAAGCAGCACCTGATTTGAGAGTTTAAACTCAGGAGGCAGAATCGCTTAAAGCCATGGCCCTGGCTTAATGCACAGCTGGTGTCCACAGCCATACACATCCAAGCTCCTTGTGAGCTCACTTCTTAGGAACATCAGGGACTCAAGCTTCTGCTCCCATTCCTGACAGCTTTTCCCATTTTCCCCATATTCATATGGCACTTCACAATATTTTCTAGAGCTGATGGATCTTGATTTAGATAATTCTTAACATAAAATAGTCACAATCTTTTTTCCTAGACTGTTCTGCCAATGTTACAGTGCTTTTCTTTAATGCAGAAGTCCCTTATGTATCTTGATAGGCAATAACCTATCTACTTTTTTGTTGTTGTTGTTGTTATTATTTTTTAGTCTCAGCAGTGCCTGATACTCAGACAGGTGTCTTTGGTAACTGCTGCCACTTTGTTTCCTATGGACAGGTCCTTTCTAGCAGTTACTATGAGCTGTCTGTTTTTAAGAACAGCACAATCTCTCTCCAACCACAGCAGCTCATTAACAGATGGCCCATCGAGTCTGTACCAATGGGCAAGCTACTTCAGAGAAGTAACTATATTATCCACACTGAGTAGGACAGTGTCACTGAGGAGATGAAAATCTTCACACTCTTATTTATTACATCATCAAGCCACCACCATGACCATATCAGATCAAAAGCATAGCATGGAGCCCCTGTGCCAAAGCCACTGCTGCCTCCAGGGCTCTCAGCCTGTCCTCCACCTGCCCCCGAGGCTCCAACAGGTGTGCACATACATGCTCTGAAAGGTAACTACAAAATGCACAACTACATCATCAGGTGTAAAATAAAATACGCAATTACACACCAAACAAACAATTGCTCTGGAAAGACTTGGAAGTTGATCAGCAAAGTACGAGAGCTCCAACCTATGTCACAGCTCAGCTGGAGCTGCCAACCGAGTCCTAAGGGTCTCGTTTCACAGAGTGTCCATCTTGTTCTCTCCATGGCCAAATGTCACTGATCTGAGCCACCAGAGCATCCTTTAATTCAGTGTCACTTGAGATGAATTTTTCCTGGTACCACAAATTAATAAAAGCAGTGGCGACAACAGCTGCCATTTCTGCTGGGAAAGGCCAACACAAGCCACACTAACACTGGTAATGTAAAGCCTGATCTTAGCAATCCACCTCACCAATCAAAGGAAAAACAGAAATAAGAAAACTCTGAGGAGAGCCCTTTTTTCTAGTGATAGTAGCTGCTACTCCTATAAATTAGTAACTATAAACTTGTGAAATTTGTTTTGTATTTTTATCAAAGATGACAATAAACATATTCATAACAATAACAAGGGCTTGTTTTAATAGGCCATTCCAGGCATTAAACACATTAATGACCCATGAAATAACTGTATCATCTGCAACACATTAAACAATGTTGTTATAACATTTTATTAATTGAAAACCTACTTCATTCTCTCTGTATAGGAGATTACCACCTGCGTATTAAAAGAGACATGTAGAAATAAGTTTCTTTGTAAAAGAAAATGAAACACATAAATGAGAGGCACCCAGTCAGGTGAGCAGTGAAATAACTCTTTTGCCAATTTTAAAGCAACTTGTTTGGCTTTTAGTCTTGCAATCTTATGTTAATCTATTAAAGTTAATTAGTAATTTGGGAATACAAACTACTAAAAAAGATTTAGAACAGTAAGTAAAAGGTACCACTGTTCTAAACCAACAATATTTCTACTGTATGCAGACTTTCATAAGACCAAATTTGCAACTCATCTCTTTAAAGCCACATTGATGAGATGTTTATTTAAAAAGGTCTCTTCTTGAAATAAAAGCAATAGTCACCATCCTGTCTTTGATTTGAGCACAGTGCCACTCCTAAGGAGTAATGTAATTAAAAACGAGCATATTCCACTCTGAATTAGCCTTATCTGTGCAGAATCCTGAAAGCACTGGCAGCACTGCAACAATTATAAAATATAAACAGGCTCAAATCTTCATCAAATAGGAAACACATTTTCTCCAGCAGCATAAGTAATGCAGGGAGCAATATATGTAAAACTATCAGTCTGTTTTTGTAACATCTGTACGTTTTTGAATAAAAGAAAAAATGAGACTGAAAAGAGACAATTATTTTACTGTCTGTTTCTTAGACATCAGAAAGAGAATTTTGAAATTCATCAAAGCTAACCTTCTGTTATGTACAACAGGCTAAGCTGAAAAGAATGTTAACAAGTTCAATTTTCATTCAATCAGCACTACTGCTCGCTGAAATGTTTCATTGCAGGAAAGAAATAAAAATAATCTATATGGTAATTATGAGGATGAATCCCCCAGTAACTTTCAGCTACATGAAAGGTCAGTTCTATTCAAGATATTTTATCAGTCCCCTGCACATACTCCTGTCCTGTCATTTTAAATCTGAACAGCATTTTATTTTCCCATTTACAGCTACCTGCAGAATTAAGTACTTAAGCCAAATAAGAAAAAAAAAAAAAAAAGAAATGTTGAATGCTGGCAAAGGCTATAATAGCATGGAGATAAATCGTTCAGCTGCTCTCTCTCAAGCCTCTGGGGCTGCAGATTTTTCTTCTCCTGGTGCACTGTGGGTATTCAAAACTTGTTCAACATGATTTCATTTCATTTCAGGCACTGCCTGAGAAAACTAAATTACAGAATCAATCATACAGAAGGTCAGAGTGAGACTTCATTACAAGTATTGCATGCTTGCATGAATATCTTTCATTTATGACTGACCCAATATGTCACAATAGCTGTCTAGTAAAAATAATCCACTTTCTGAAATTGATGTACTACTGATGTCAATGCTACTCAGCAGGCTGGGCAGATTAGAGAGAGGTGTTAAAAAAAGGAACCCTCAGGAGCACAACTTGTAGTTTTATAGAATTGCCACAGTTTCCAGATTAAAATAATTTTTCTATGGGCAGCTCAACAGAAAATGGAGCATTAATATAAAATATTGGGGGTTGATTTTTAATGAGGATATCGCTGTTGACTTCGGCTTATTTATATTCGAGTATTTATAGGGATAATATTTGCATCATGTAAATCCATGCATTCTTTGAAGTCAAATGTACATCAACACTCCATTTTTCAGTGACTCTTTTTTGAACATCAGAATTTTATTTGCATATTATTAAAATATTAAAATTAATCAAAATGCCTCCGTTTTATCTCCTTTTTGTTGCTGTTGCCTGGTTTTAAACGTTTTAAAAAATGCTGTAAAGATAAATGTATTGTGTTTTCTGGCAATACTAATGAAGTTCATCAGCACTGTGACAAATTGTCACCCTTTCCATAGTATGTGGATCTTACCAGTATAAACAATGGTTAACTCACCAATCTTTACTAATTGCCAGGTCATATTGATGCTGAGAATAAATATCTTTCTTGCCTTAGGAATGATATTTTCAATATAATAATACACAAAGAATATGTTAAAAAGAGACTGATTTTTTTTTTCTTTTCTTTTCCCTTTTTTTTGGTCTTCCTGTGGGAAATATGTGAGATGCTTGCAGAAGCATTACAAGGTAGCTGGCCAACTCCATACCCTAAGGGAGACATAGGAAAACCTTGACATAACCTATTTTTAACCATGCCTCTGGCGATTCTGCATTCAAGTTTATAGGTGAACATGTCAGGTAGTACATAGAAAAAAGGCAAAGACACACAGTATTAATCATAATTCTGTCCAAGCCCATTTTATTTTTTCAACATTTCTGATTTAAAATCTCATGACATTTCTTCAAGGTGAAATTCTTCTACCAGGCTTTGCAACAGGGTAAGACTACATTTACCTAAATTAAATATTGCTTACAGTAAAGCTCTCTAATGCTTCACAAGATAAGCAATAAACTCAACGCAGTTACTATTAAAATAATTTAAGTTTGTATTCAGCTCAAGAAGCTTTAGTGATTAGCAGTACACTATTAATACAGTGTTTAAATAAGACTACCCCAGTATCGCTGGATAAGAACATTGTTCTGTAAGTGTATACGAACATGATAATTATTTTATAACCCCATCTTTAGTTCTTTCAGATATAGTAAATTCAATTGACCATGAAATGAAATTTCATAGTCAAAATGCCTCCTTTACATTTTTTTATTGCTGCAATAAAGTTTTTATAGCTCCAAGGCAAGGTAATTCATGAAATGTCTAATTTAAAGATGAATTCTAATATTATTAATAAATATTTACCAGTTTAATAAAGTGCACAGTTTTCACATAAAATATGATGTTATGTTTTCATTTTTTATTTTTGAAACACAGATTAACTGCTGGAAAATTTGAGAGCTATGTGAGTTCAGGGAAAACCTATGCAAGGACCCTCTGTTAATGTTTTTCAACTTCCCAAACCTACCCAGCATTTATGAGCAGAAGAGGAAAAGACTCCTGACTCGAATACAATGGCAGGGGCCACTCCATCTCACAGTATGAAACAAACCAAGCAGTTGTGGGGAAGCATCTGACACACGAACCTCCCTATGGGGCTCCTCCGTATCAAATCACACAATCCCTCATCAATTCTCTGCAGCCAAACTGCACACAAGTTCCCAATCCACAGCTTTGAACTGGCAATCACCCGAAAATATACCTCTGGATTACTGAAGTAAGAAGGTATGAGCTTCTCTACATCTTCTCATTAACCTATACAGGAACAAATTCTTACCAATGGCGTCAATGTAAACTGTACCATTAATTTTTACATTGCACGGTCGAGGAAAAAGGCAAAGGTGTAAAGCCTCCCTTTTGGTGCAAGAAGAGGTGAGCAAGGAGATACCTAAGCAGGAGGCCTCTTCTGGTTGGAACTGTTAAGGTGACCGCATTTACTTATGGAAGTCACATTCAGTGAAAGGATGCAAAATTAAAGGATAAAACTGGGTCAGGTTACAAACCCCTTAACATTGAGGGGATACTCATACATGTGACACAAGGCTGATCCAGCCCACAACATTTGTTATATATTTCTGAGCAAGTTTCATTGTATTCAGTGTACACACACTCCATCACTTTTGTTTTCAGGCACAACATTCCTGACCCTCAGGTTTTATTAATCTGATCTTTCTTTAGAAGTCACCCTACATGTCCAGCGCAGACAGAACCCCATGCAAAACGGGATCTAAAACAACTACCATATCCTTCAAGGACTGTTCTAGGGAGTCTCTGTTTTGGATCCACAGAAAAATGGAATTCTCTACCTCCAAAGGAGTGGGCAGTTTGTGATTCACTCTGTATTAGTGCTAGCTACCCTTCATGACCTCCAAAGAAATATTAAAATTTGCAATGAAGTCAGCAGCCTGTAGAATTACAGAGCATGTTGGTTTGTAAATCTTTAACTAATTTTCACTTCCCATAATAAAAAAGAGGAAGATTTACATGAAATCACAACATAACAACACAACCTTTATTACAGTTCAGCAGAATGTATTTTCACTACACCAAGATTAGCAAAAGGTCCTATATAAAACAACTAATCAGAAAAAAATATGTTGATGTAAAATATCTGTTCAAGCTAAACATTCACTCACTCTTCAATATGCAATGCAGAAACTGATTCTAATTGTTACCACAGAGCCTAAATGCTGAGGAGGATAAACTGGTTCACAGCTGTGTCTCATCACTGGGAATCTGAATGTTACTGTGCAAAGCTCTCAGAAACCCAGGACAGGAGATCCCCAAAAGCTGAAAGAGAAACACAGCAAGGAAGTGGAAACTGCCCCAGGTACCCTCCCGTGGAGATCACAGCCCTGCAGTGTGTATGGGTTCTGGAGGAAACTTTATACATCTCTGGTTTGGATTGCTCTAATTAACACATTGGAATTAGCCCAACAGTCCCTGTCACTCAGCCCTTCCCCACACCCAGCTCATCCCTCCCCATTCTGGGGCTACTGGGAACAGCCCAGGAACAGACCACCACCCTGCCCCAGTCTTTATGGCCAACAAGAGCACTGGACAGAACAAAGTCTTTTTATGGCCCTGTATTTCTGAGTATGGCCAAATAATACATCTCCATGACTTCTATTACGAGTTTAAAAAGAAATAATAGCCAGTTTTCATTTATAAAGATTTAGCCCATGGAATATACAGAATATAAGAAAATACATGTTTTTTTCCTGCTGGCATACTGTGTCCAGATCTCAATGCTGCACTTTCCAAATGTACTGTTGGCTGCCAAATGTGGGTCCTACACTTCAAATCGAGACAAGCAACTCATTCTAAATGCTGTAGCTCACCCTGGACAACCCAATGGTCTTTCAATTCTTGATGCAATGTGAACTGTATAACACATTTTTGAACTTTAGGAGCACTTAGGATGCACATGATACCAATGGATATGGACTTCCAAGTCTGTTCCCAAAATGAAAATTCTTCGTTTATAAAGCCTGACTGCTCCTTCACAAGAGATCTGTTCATGCACAGCATTGCACTGTACATTAACAACCATGATTATCTTGCTGAATCCACCGATATTAAACCCTTAACCATTTGTCAACTGCCGAGGGGAACTGAGTAACAGCATATCATTGTCTGCTGTGTAACACTGACAACGCGTGTCATCGTTCATACAGAACATGCCTGCACATGATCCAGAACGCTGGCAAATGCTTGCTCAGGCTCCCAAGAAATTATACAGATCTTCTGAGAGGTCAGTGAAAATTGAGAGATAACACAAATCTACGTTTGACAGACAATATCAGGCAATGGGAGCACACAAAGAACAGGACCTACCATATGCAATCCATTGCTGTGGATGACACCATCTTGCTCCACGAGATTTCGGGATATTGTAATAGAGGGAAGATCCAGGCTCTGGGGGGGGAACTGAGGTGTAAATTCATTTCCTTGTGCAGGCAGCTGGTCACCAAGGCCCTGAAAGGGCAGCAGTATATCTGCCATCCCCAGCGCAGGGTCTGACTCGGGCGGGGGAGTAATGGGTGGGATTTCAAACTCCTCATCCCCAAGGCTCGGCGTGTGGAATGTCTGCTGGAAAAGGACAGGACAAGGCAAACCGCGTTAGGGCACGCTGTGCTCAGCAATCACCTCCACACCAACAGTCCAAATCCTGGTTTGTTCTCAAATGCAAACTCTATAAGCAACAAAACTTTTAAGTTTCATATGCTGAAGGGGTTTTTGGATCATTCCAATTAAAGATTTAAGTCTCATTATCATATGGCTTTAATGCAGTATCAGTATTAACAGTTTTTTAATGTGTATTTAATTAGCAGCATCTGTCTGCTGTTAGTCCGAATATCAGCTACACTGGATTTGGCTGTATAACAAACTGCCACTTTATTGATATGTTAGTAAAATAGCACAAACAGCTTACATTACTCTCATGCTTCATAAAACACTGACAATTTTGTAGCACACGCACAACACGAATTCAGCACTGACCATTTCAGATCTTTTGCCTCCTTTTATCCACTAACAAACAGGAAATATTATCATTCTGGTTTTTATTTCTTTTCCATTCCCAAACTACAATGCACCCTTGTAAACACGGACTGTAATTTGGAGGAGAAACATATAAAAGCGTGAGGGTGATTACAGCAGCTTCCAGTGCTTTCTGAAGCAAGCCAGCTTTGTTTGAACAGTGGGTTTGTTATGAACTAAACACCTGTTAAGATGCCTTGAGCAAAACACTTACTGCCAGTTATCTTCAGGGTTTGTGCATGTTTGTACGTGTGCATGTGTCTGTCAAAGATAATCTTTATTCAAGTAGAGTCTGTATCTGGCTTCAACATTGCTGACTTTTATTTGGGAAACAAATGAGCTACGCTTATTCAAATTTTTTGAGAGTTAAATGAACTTTCATATATTATTTCAGGTCCACTGCTATTTAATAATAGAAATTCAGTTCTTGAAATTAGGCCATTTTAAATGTACCCAAATCAGGACTGTCTTGATCAAACTGGGCAGTTGGCAATCCTAAAATAGGCACCCTTGTCTTGTTCTGGACATGCAAGGCTGCTCTGGGATTTGTTTGTTTGCATTAGTTCAGGATTTGAGTTGGGGGGGGAAGAATTGTTTTATGTATTAATTACATTGTTTCAAAGAGTGACTTAATGCCAGTTAATTTAAAAATTATAAGTTCAGTGAAAGATCTCATTAACTGCTGCAAATTGTCATCCTTCAAACTGTTAATGATGATATAAATTAATAACCGCTTGAGAGAAGATGGAAACTGAAACACAAGAAAAACCTTTGCTTGCATATAGAACCTGTCAGCTGTCATTATTGGTCTCACACCAGAAATGATGAGGTCCCAGATTGCTGCAGTCTGCAGCACCGTCAGTCTGCTGAGACTCTGCCCATCTCGCTCCAACCGCAAGGCTGGAACTGAATTCGGGATGTGAAGGCTGGGCCTGGGTTAGGGAGACGTTTGACTTCCCCACTGCTATGTTACAAAAGGTGTGATTTTTGTTTCCCATGGACCCTGTAGCTCCCAAACACAAAGGATGGATTGGCCAGGAGAAGTGGCTGGCTAATGAACATAACCCTATGGCTGCATTTGCAGTTATTTTGGCACTAATGTGGTCTAGTAACAGATGCAACTGTAATTTGTGACTCATTTGCTACCCCATTACTGCTTAATGAAATCTAACATATCACATTAACAATACGGATAAACACTCATTCTTGATATGTGGCATTTGGCTGTTTTCATTACCACTGTAATTAACACTTGAAATATTATTTCAATAAATATTTAAGGTGCTTTAAAATGAGTCATAGTAATCATGACATAGAGACAGAAAACACAAAGCAAATGTGTGGCTTCTGAGCCTGAATGTGCTCTAGGATTACACTCTTAAGGCATTATTTACAGGAATAAAATGGGCTTCTAGCTCAGCAGTGCTCAGGCCCAAAATAATACTGAGAAAGCTACGTTCATGTAATGTAAAACCACTATAATTAAATACATCGTAATTTGGTAATTGCAAAGTTAGGCTGACGCTTTAATGTGAACAGTAACACTTAATCATATTTTTATTCCTTGTTCAAGCAAAAGGGTTCAGTGAAATCAGTATTATTACAGTACATTTGAACCTCTCCTTAGACATATTTATGAGATATTAGTAATTATAAGAACGGGATCTTTTCCCCCATCTAACACAATAACTCCAGGACAGCTGTGTAAATATAGAACACAGCTAGATAATAATACAACATTTTACTTAGAAAAGCAGCATTCATCTTAATACTTATAGACTACTACAAATGGGAAAGTAAATTGATTAACAGCTTAACATTTTTAAACGTGAATTTAATTTTAACTATATAACTTGTCCAAATATGTATATATCTTTTTTTTTTTTTTAAATGTTTTCTGGACCTAAGAGTGAGGATAGAATAGAGGTACTCTAAGATGAAAGCAAGCCCCTTAGTGAAGTAGTCTTAAATCCAAATCACTGAGCTATTCAGTCTGTAAAAAGAGCCTGAATAGTATGCAATTTGGGACTGCAGAAAGGTGCTGTTATGACCAAGAGATGGTATAATATTTGTGAGGTTTATCTTACCAATCACATTTTTAAAAGTTATTACCTTTTCAAATATTTATATCTTACATATTTAAAAAAAAATCAAAACTGTGTGCATGGTTAAATGCCATCTGTACTGAAATGTTCAAAACATTTGTTCCTTTTGATAAAAATGCAAATCTGGAGAACTGTTGTATCAACATATAACAGCCAATGTCTGACACGGTGAATTATCACAGCTGGAATTAAATTGTCTCTGAACAGCTGCTGGCAGCAGAGCTTTCATCAATGTTTGATTCAAATGTAGGAAAGAAATTCTACAGAAAGAAACATCATGTTGTCATTACAGATGGGGTTTGTGTTCATTATCACAAATAACACTGGAGCTAGTGCCAAACAATATTCCCTTATCTAAGCAGTCTTGCTGGGTAAAAAGAGATGGTGACCATTGTATAAATGATTCATAAAATCCTACTCTTAATTCTAACCTTCACATTTATTGTTACACCTTTCTGCTTATTTTCTCCAAGATCACTGTTTCAGAAGTACATGGGAATACCTGTGACTGAATCCTCATTTACAACAAGTAAAATCAGGGCTGCCCAGTTTTCTAACCTTTCCTCGTGTTGGGAAGATCATTTATGGCCTGCACCCTATAAATAATCCCTGTTCTCCATTTTGGTGTGCATATACTACACAGTGCATCCTGCACTTCCCATCCTTCCCTTTGCGGGAAGAGCTGTTGGATTTTGGTGATGAGCAAAAGCTGGTTTGGTCTGGAGCTGGGTCAGTATCAGAGTGTTGATGGTCTATTAAGTGGCTGTAAAGCGGCCCCACCACAAATCCACGGAGCCTGTGGCTGCCATACCTTCTCCTGCTCCCATCCTCTGAGGCAGGGATCAAATACACCACCGGCACAACCCAGCCGGCCTCCACCAGCCCAGCCTCCAGCTTTGTTCTGGATCCTGCTCACAAGTTTCCTTCGTGTAGCACGTACACTTCAGGCAACAAAGGTGGCCTTGGCTTTCTAACTTGTATGAGTATTAAGAATCCAAATTAAAACATTTGTATCTATAACAAAAATTAGAACATTAGCTAGTAATGACTATTTCTAAGCTTGCTTTCAAAGTGTACACCTACTGTGCTTTTTATTTGTTTCCTTCTGTTCATAATTTTTTTCCATACATAAAGCAGATTTGTTTCTATTGACATGCTATGTAAGTAACAGCCTTATGGACAGCTAAATTGACTAGTAATGGAGAGCTGTCAGGTTATTTTCTTTCTCATTAAAGTCTTTATTTTGTGCTCCATAAAACACACAGAAATTCGGCACTTCACTCTTCATCCATTCAAAGTCTGTTAAATTATCACAGCAAACAGCAGAATATGAGCATAGATAAAAAATAAAAACATCTACCTCATTTGCAGCAAGAAAGGCATTATTTGCCTCAGCCATGTTCATGTAGTTGTTATTGTTTCCAAACTGAAAGAAAAATAAATATTTGGATTTAATGTATGCCACGATAAACTTTTCTTTACCCCATTACTGGCATAGAAAGAGTTGAGGA
Source organism: Anabacerthia variegaticeps (assembly GCA_035583185.1). Lineage (NCBI taxonomy): Eukaryota > Metazoa > Chordata > Aves > Passeriformes > Furnariidae > Anabacerthia > Anabacerthia variegaticeps. The sequence goes on from JAWWEW010000020.1 coordinate 9,167,501, forward strand.
AAAAAAAACACAACAAAAACAAATCAGCAAACAGACAAGATGTAATTTTGCAGATGTTCTTTGAAGTCAGAACTACATTGGATGCAGCTTTATTATTTTTAGTAGTATTATTTCATACTCTGCATCCCCCAGTCTGTACATGGAAGACATTCGCATCTCTCTTTTTGTCCATGCAGCAAAGCCACCCCACAGATCTAGAGGTGACTTTGGAAATTATGAGTCCATTAGAAAGAGAACTGTTCTCCAGGAAAGCCCCTTCTCGTCTGCTACACCTTTCCTGATGCACATTTATAATGCTTTTATGGATGATCCTGACTCGGAGGATTGCTGAAGCCAGAAGTAGCTTGCATATTACTATTCCAAGCAGACCTGGTTTTAAAGAGCTGAAGGCCAGTAAAGGGAAGAATGAGAATCTGCAACCTTGCTCCTAAAATCCCATTTCTTTCCACAAAATGAAAAAGCCAAACAACCCCCCTTTGTTTATCCCTCATTCCAGTTGAGCTCCCATGCCCCGAGTGAACATTAAAACCAGAAGGTTTTGCAGACCGGAGAAATTGTCTGACACTGAGACCCCGAGACCTGCCCAGGGTGAAGTGGGCACTTGCTCTCACCAAGATACAACTCTGCTCACATGCCAGTGATTTTATCAGGTGCCATGGAGTCATTTCCTCCAAATTCTTAAGTATGAACATTTGTTGAAGTAGCTTTTCTTCTACAGATTGAGTACAGAACAGAGACGTTCTCGGCAAAGTACCTGCTGAATTGTCAGACTGACAACACAGGACATCAACAATCATGAGGGGGAAGGAATACAGGATGAGATCCCTCATTCTGAAGTAACAAATTCCGTTTGTGAACTTATGCTGAATCTTTCAACCTACAACAAATGTTCAGCAACAGAGGCCTTAACACAATATGTAGGCTGCCTCATAGCTATTAAAACTCTGTTATCCCCAGCTATGCAGATACTCAAGTAATGTCATCCATTTTTAAAAGCCCAGATGTCACCCATGTTTGGAGATTTAAAAATTCAAGTAAAACTGCACATTCAAATGACACATACGGCTGTGTGTGTGTGTGTGTATTTGTTGCACAAAGACACAGCACTTCGGCTCAACAGTGTGATCAACAGGATAGAATTTTTTCATGTCAGAAGGATTTACATGAAAAACTCAAATGGCTCAAATAGAACTCTTCTTTCTACAAGTAACAAACAAACAAAGAAAAAAATTCCAAAAAAACAAACAAACAAAAAAAAAAGTCAAGTTTTCAAAGGATACCAAAGGGCAAAGGTACACTAGGCAAGTACAACTCCAACACTGGATAGGTGGGTGGGAACAAACCCTAGCCTATTTAAATATAGGGGCTCCTTGGGGCTCCAGGGTCTCAAAACAGAAATGTAGCTGATTTTTACCTTGAGAAGGAAAATTTTACATTGTTTTCATCTACATGTATTGCTCACACCACAGCTACTGCTGCTCTGATTGCCAAGTGGTTTTCTTCCTTTTTGTTTTATTAAAGTAGAACAAAGGGGAGAGTGACAACTTAATTTTCCATTTTATTAAGACTGCAGAAGCAAATAGTATAACAAGGAATGTCAAAGCTAAAAGTTACAGGTACATATCCTTCAAGTCATTCTGTTCTTGGGCTATAATATTTAAGACCGTATTGTGTATGACTCAGCCACTGATGTCAGAAACTGGAGTATTTCAGCTTTTGTTAGTATGGATCACAACTAATATTCCTTAGATTTATTTTTTGTCTCTGAATTGGAAATCCATTGAAGGCAAACAACAATTATCAGTGAGTATTTCTAAGATTAAACTTCCTTATTATCTAATGGTACCTATAACAACAAAAGAAAATAAAACGGTTATTATCTTAAGGACCTAAACAATTCAAAAAACAAATTAAGCTTAGAGTGAAATAAGAACTGGGTTAGAAATCCTCTTCTGAACAGTTAGTCTGCGAATGTAATTACTGAAGAAACTACAGCTAATCAGCTGTGAATTGTATCCATTAATTAGTATTTGCCCTGGAGAAATGAGAAAAATCAGTAACAATGTTAACACTGCAATGCACTGATGAGTACTGAAACACAGGGCCCTCAGCATTTAGTCAAGCAGGTGGCTCCAATGGTCCAAGTAATTTAAAAAGCTCTCACCTGAAGTGCAGAGCTGGAATTACAAAGCACTTCTTGCATATCTTTGTATCTATATAAGGCTATAATTAATGACTTTTAATTTAGAAACACTTTGTGATCAGCTGGGAACAGTTATAAATCATTCTAAATAGAACAAGGGGTTCTTGTCTGTTTCAGTAAAATAATTTTTTTGTGAAATGACTCTTGTTGCAGTCAACACTTCTGTCCATTTATTTTCAAAAGGATCCCTTGCTCAGACCCCTCATAAACACCTCAGGGCGCTGCTATGGTTGACAGCAGGGACTCAAATTAAAGGGGAGACTCAGCAATATGGCCTGCCCAGGTGGACTCTTGAGGGCTCCCACCTCTTGGGTTTCCCTGGCACAGAAGAAAACTAAGATGCAGCACTTAGGCCAGCTATCTTTTTCTTTTGTGCTGGTGTTGAGATGCTCTGTTAATTCCTTAGCCAGAGTAATTATCAAGAGTTTGTATATAAACTTTTTCATCTAAGGATCTCAGAGCACCCTTGCTCTGTAACTATGAACTAATAAAATGTTTTCAGCTTGCTTTGGAAGCACACCCCATTGCATTACAAAGTGGTTTGTTTCCTTGGATTTCAGGCATTCAAACTCCACCTTCAGTGCTGATGAATACACCAAGTCCCTCAAATGACTGCCCACCACACACCACCGACACCACACGCCTATGCCCAGCTCACGAGACCACTTGCAAACAAACAGAACCTCTTCGGAACGTGCTGGGACTCACAGCTTCCAGTCTTGGGACTCACAGCTTCCAGTCTTGGTGCAAATCTCTGCATTGGAACCGTGACAGTTCAGTCCTCTACTCTTGTATGATGCAAGGGCACTTGGATCTTGGCCCTGCTAAACTCCATATGAACAGAGGTGAGGGCTGCGGTGACAGAGACTGGATGATGCTTTCCAACAGCTTGTATAAAGCATTTCCAGAAAACTGATTCTTCCTAGAATAGCTGCTTGGAACTGTTCCCTTAGCCCAATATCCAGGAAAAATTCATGCCCTCTATTCCTTCCCCAACACATCCCCTAATGAAGACCAAATCAGCTCCTACCCAGCACTGGGGATATAAAAACCACTACAAACTGCATGTTTTCATAGACCAGACCTCTGGAGCCAGATGTTAGGATATCTGTTTGTAAATCAAGGGATAAGCCACTTGGAATCCATGCAGCACAATACTACTTGGGTTTTCAAGCTACCCTTTGTACTCACCAGAGCTTAAAAATTGGTTGGTTATGAAAACTGAGACTAATGAGCAGTTGTTTTAAGGCAGAAGTCTGATGAGATGAACGTAACAGAAAACCTTGGCAGTCTGGGATAAGAATCAGTGATTAAATGTCCACTGACTCTGAATTCCCACTAAAAAAACCTTCAGAAAATCTCAAATGTTAAATTGCAGACACTCTCAGGGCTCTTCTTTGGCATCTGTGATTGAGTCGTCACAGCAAGAAATAAAACAATCAAAAGAGAACTTTACACCAAAAAACATAACAGGAAAAAAAAATCTTGAAGAGTAAAGCAAATAAATAATTTTGAAGGTGTTATGGACACACAGAATAACATTCTGAACCTATAAAAGTTAAATGGGAATTTTGCTACTGATTTTAATGGAGAAATGATTTTACTTTCAACATTTAGTCATTAGTATTTTGTATATTTCTGGTTTTAAATCACCTCAATTGTAGTGTAACTCTCATTTGAAAAAACATTAGAACTCACACACAAATATTCATTTCCTCAAGAGGTCAAATACAGAAATACATAAGTAACCTAAAACCAGACATAAAGAAGCCCAGACTTTTATCTGACCATCTCAGTGAAGCAAAAATGAATGTATCAGATACAGTATTTTTATGCTCAAAAAGAGAATTTAATTCAGCAGGCAAATTCATTAGATATTCTACATAATCCTTTTATAACACTGCTGTTTCATAGTGCAACCCCAAGGAAGGAGAACCCATTGGAAGGGTCATTGCTCCAGCACAGATACCAGCAAAACCACAGAATGTGAATAAATGTACCAAATAAGAAACTCAAATAAAATATATCCAGAACAGGAATCAAATGCATTTCATTATCTCCTCATAACTAATCCATCAACTTAAATTTTGCTTAAAAGGAATGACTGCAGTTCTGTACTCAGAGACTACATATCATATATGTGAAAATACATAAAAAAATAAAGTTATTACAGAATCCATCCCCCCCCTTTTTTTAATTAAAAAAAAACCCCTTATTCCAACCCTTATTAAAAAACAGACTTCAGACTTAATTATCACAACACTAACAGTCCTTTCTTAATTATTAGGCAAAATACTTATTTAAAGTTTCTCAGGATAGTATTTCCAGTCAAAATTCTCGCTGCCTGCACAACAAGCTCTAATCTGGCACAACACTATATATCCACTTGTTTTTAGTTGTCTAAAACTTGTTGTTTTAGACAGTTACAAATCCAAATTCTGTCATTTCTGATGCCAATTTACTGCTTATGGAAAATGGCACCCTCAACTGATCACACTTCCTGTATTTCTGCAGTAAAATTAGAAGTCATAAAGTATGACCATTAATAAAATCATTCTTTTATGGTGTGAGTACACTCATGGTTTTTATATAGAGTAATATCTACTTGCACAAATATATATTATGGCAAGGATCTCAGTTTTATCTTCATATTTGGCAAATTAATTCCTCTGAGGTTACACTATCCTTATGAGCAAAAAGAAAGATAACAATCCCAAAAGATGTAATTACAGACCAAAACTAAATTACTTTGCAGGTCTAAGTACTATATCTCAATAATTTCACCCGAGAACATCTTCACTGCATTTGGGCAGATTTGATTTTGCTGCCTGACCAATAATTACAGCTCTGGCAAATACAATGTCTGATAAGGACATCAATTAAGAATGAGCATTGTGTGATTTTAAAAAAAAAAAAAAAAATTCATCATGTTCACAGCCTGTCTGATTGAATGAAATGCCAAATTAAATTAATGGAGATTGCTAAGTCTAGCTGGCTGGTGGGGAACCATGCAGAAAGTGGGACAGCATAGACAATAAACTGTCTGTAATTAAAAGATGAGAAGCTGGACTAATGCTACTTCAGCCTGATTATTCCAAACAAACCAATATACACTAAAATTATTCTGGCAATAGAAGTAGATGGAGTGGGAGGAGGGCTGGGACAGGGGACTTTTTCCTTTTTTTTTCAAATAGTATTAACTATCACTACCTATGAACAGCAGTGCACTCACTAGATGTATTAAATTAAATACTGGGGGTTTTCTCATCAGGAAACACAATTTATATTCTCAGTGAACATAAAAAACCCCAGACAAAACCTCTCTAATCATTGCTGTTCTAGCTGGATATCCAGCTAATCTGTGTAGAGGCTTTCCTCTAAGTATGATGTGTTCATAGCAGGAGCAGAGTGTTCTTTTCTGGAAGAGCAAGTCCTTCATGGCAGTTTCAATACTTCAGAAGCAGTAGGTGGTATCTATATTATCTTACAAAATACAAGTTTTCTATTTTCATTTTGCTACTAGAAACAATGAGGCAGATTTCAGTAGTTGGCACAGAGACACACCACCACTAAAGTTGTTAGGGATTTATATCATTGTCAGTAAATGCAGCACTTTTTAAATGCTATAAATGAAGAAGGAATTTTACCTCAGAATGAATGCAAAATGGTAGCCTTGATTTTGACACCACACCACTACCCGCAGAAGTTTTGGCACTGCTCTGGCAGGATGTGAGTGCTTTGGGAGACACAGGCTGTGCTGCCCAACACAAGAAGTATTATTCACCATGGACAGCAGGCAGCTATAGGAGGTTATGGACTGAGTCACTGAGCATAAAGGAGCTGGAGAGTTAGGCCAGATGCAGGCAAAAGGCTGTGTGTCCATTCGGGTCAGCCTCTGCCCACGTGGCAGTAAGCAGATAATGTATCCCAGTCCCATGTAGGAGCAAACTGCTCCCTCCATGTGTATGCACAAGGGTAGGGATGTGTGCCCAGAGACAATGTTTCTGGCAGCCAAAGGTAACATTTTGGAAGAATGACATGAAGTACTGGACCAATACCGAATATGTACTGTATATACCAAGTTTATACTCCACCCTTTCCATTCATATACTTAGAACAAATTTAGGACTAGTGATTATTATAGAATAGTACAATAGCAATCAGCTTTCTGAGTCACATTACAGTGTTTTCTCTTTTCAGTAGTTCATATCTTCTGGAAGTGGGTTAACTTCCTGCTAAATTCTGCACATTTTCTCAGACAGATCTCCACAGACCTGTAAAAAGCTACCCTGGACGTGTTAGCCTTGGCAACTTTGGCCACCAGAACTTACGACGCAACAGTTCTGTTTCTTCCCCATCAGGATTCTCTATCACACCATATCAGGATCCTGCAAGAACCTGGAGCAAACACAGGCCCTGTTGAAAACACAAAGAGTTCCTATAGGGGATTTCATGCCAGAAAGCTGAATTTACTTATGACCATTTTGCTGATGAGCAACGAGCCAACAGACAGGAGCACAGAACGTTAAAATATAAAGCACCCAGATTTGCAGTCACATCCTCAATGCTGCATTTTAGGCAAATGAATAATCTCATTAGCGGTTCATTAATTATTGAATCTGTACATAAGTATCTGTACAATCATACATGTGACAGCCTTTTGATATTTAAAATCTTAAAGCCTTTAATTCAGGGGACCATTTAGATTCAGATTTTTGAGTCTCAAACATCTGCCACGCTAATTGCTATATATATCCTTATATAAGTGTGGCTATGCATGTATATATATGTACACACACATTCTCTAACTCTTTGCTTAGAGCCAAAAAACATCTCAGTGGGATAAAATACTTGAGAAAGATCCTAAAGAAAAATAGGCATATTTTATTCATACAGCCTCAAATATCCATCAGACACACTGTTTGCAGATAGTACAGATTTAAAAGTTTTAGGAAAGCAATTAGAATGGAAACATTTGAAGTTACTTTAAAAGCTTTCAGCCAGCAAATAAAAACTTCGACAATAACAATAAAAAGCACTGACTTAATCTCTGTGATTCCAGCCAAACTCTTTAATATGAACTCCTTCAGTGAATTCCACAGCCAAAAGCTGTAACTGAATGATATTCTGCAAAGTATGATATTGAGCAAGTCTTAGGAACAGTAATGAAAGGAATATTTAATGGTCTCATGTTAGACATTTTCAGATCTCCTAAGAAGGACCCATCCTATAAATGTTTTTATATGCAAGAAGTAACTTTGTATGAATATGCACAGTATAATTATTATGCTGACTGACAGTCAAGGCAATTCAATATATGCCAGATTTCATTCCATATTTAAATGCATAAATATTAAAAGGTGGTCCAAGGGGCAGTCCTGGTCCTAATATTTATACAAGATTAAGGTGGTGTAAAATAAGTCTGAAAGTGATCTCCAAGACAAACATACCAACAATTTTCCTGTCACATGTTCAAAGCGTTTCAGTTTACCATTTGGACTCTTTGTAGACAAGAATGTCTGTTCACAGTTCGTGGAGCTGTGCCTTCAAAGGTAGGAAAATGGACACCCAAACATGGATTCTGCATATGATCTCTGCATCCTCCTGCATATGCTAAGAGTGCTTGTCCTCTGTACAAGGCTAATACGAATGTCAAACTGAGACCAACCCACTGAGTTTCACATGAGAAAGACTCTACAAGGTCTACAGATGTTACTTCACAGAGTTCTGAAGTACATTCCCTATTGTCAAACCCTGTTATTGCCTCAAAATATGGGAAGAGACTAAATATTAAGATATTCAGTAACAAAGCTGAGAAGAGGCCACTGTAGTAAAAGTATTTGTTTTAAAATATATAAATATTTAAAGAACATGGTTTGTTTCTTTGCTTTCTAACCTGGAAGTGTTTCCTGTGATGAACTATGAAATTATTTTCACGATCACTCTCATGAGCACATACTTGTTGCTACAATAAACCAGACAAGACATAATTGTCACAGAAGGAAAATACTGCTAAAATACAAAAAGCACTTACTTATATGGCTGAGTTTCTTGCTTATATGATTTTTTTCTACAACTTTGTAGCAATTTGGATTCCACATGAGAAAGGTCTTCTCAAACACGCAGTTTCACCTCACCCATCCCATGTACGTATTTTATGAGTCACATATCACTAAACAGATGAAATTATACATAAGATTTCATTTCTAATGAGCAACAGCCTCTCAGAATGTCCTCAAAATGCACCTGTGGTACTACAAAACAATCTGCAGGAAAGACCCAAACCAAACCTGTGGGCCTGACTGGGGGCACCACGTCCACTCGTGCCCAACACACCATGGTCAGCATTAACAGCCCTTCTTCAACTCCCTTCTACACCTCTGAGTATCCCCTTAGCCCCAAAGGTTCAACTGCTGCAAGGGATATTTTTAGAGGGTTCTTTGGGTTTTGTTTCCTTTGGGGGGGGGGAGGCAGGAAGGGGTGGAATTCATAAATACAGAACTGGTCTTGCCATATGAAGACTTGTATTTCACTTTCGTCTTTGAGGCGTTAAAGTTATACAATCAAAGTGTTAATCATGTCTCCCCCCCATTTATTTTATATAAACTGTCTAAGTATTGAATCTAAGCATTTCTTAACATAATGAGAACATTTGATACTTAGAATCCCAAGAAATAGTTTTATATCACTATATTCAAGATTACTGTAACATTTTCGCACACGAATTTAAAGTGATGTGATTATACTGCAATTGGGCTGTAAGTAGCTTTTCTTACAATCTTATATCAAATTTCACTCACTTCAGCGAAAATTGTAAATTCCATTCTAGACTGTGATTCAGCTTTACTACACTAGCAAATTATATCAAGTTTTAAATAAAAAATTGATAGAGAAAGGGTGAAGCAGATGTAGACATTTTATAATAATCATAATGGAGGATCAGTCAGGATACTTTCAGGCTAAAATCAGTACATGCATAAAATCTTAAATATCTCAGCTCTCAGTCATGTTGATACCATGGGTTCCTGCAGTTTTTTATGAAATTAAATACTTTGCACTTCAGAAGCACTAATCATAATCGAATAGATAAATAGCATTTTTTGAAGTCTCCATTAACTCCACCTCATTATATGCAATGCAGTACAAAGCAAGCCATCTACTGCAAAGACAGCCTGTGGGATATCACTGCCCTTATTACACACATACTCGAACAAGAAAATGAGAAAAGCCACCCCGAAATGCCCCAACCACAGCAGTTGTCAGTGATGGTTTCCCTTGAGCGAAGCTCTAACCCACAGCATGCAGCAAGCAGTGCCCTTCATTGTGGGGTGCGAAGGGAAGCACAGCTGAGGCTCCATGACTGCACATCCTAACCCTGTAGGAACAGGGCCTGGACAAGAGAATGACTGATGGGCACAAGATTTGGGAATGTTCCTCAGGTGATGCCATTTTCCAATCTGGAAAAGTTATGTGTGTCGATATAATATAGATCACAGATGCATTATGAACAAGCACATAACACATAACTTCCTCCTCTTTCTTTATCTCACATCAACCTGAAACCTAGAGGATTTCTCTGCTATTTTAGGTTGGGGCTGAAATACAAGTCCCACAGCAGGGAGGCCTCTGGAGAGTCTTCAGCAACAACTGACTTTATTTAAACATGCAAGATGGAATTGGATGCAACGCTCTGCAATAACAGTACAGGAGATTTAAATTTAAGAGTAGAATAATCCCTCATGCTAGCTTGTATTCCTAACTTATGCCACAGAGACTAATCAGGCTTAATTTATCTATCTTTAGCTTCCCACCATTTTATTCCAACCTAAAGGCAACATTTTGGGCAGCAGAAACTTTATTTTGCAGGTGAATAACCTACTTTAATTGCATTTTCATCCGTTACTACAGTCTAGCATTTTCTTCACTTAATTGGGTCACTGTATTTCTTCTTGTAAGTGGGCATAGAAATTACTTCCGATATTGATTGCAGCCCCTGAGGTTCTGCTGAGAGTTGAGGACACACAAAGGGTACATGGCAAATTCCATTTACAACGAGTGAAACGAATAAAGTTTCACTCAAACCTTCATATTAGGAAAACCCTAATGCAAAAATATGGAGATCCTATATTAAGTATCTCACATATGCAGGGCTGGAAGTGCCTGGCACCATGATAAATCCAAGCCTCTCAAGTCTTCAGGTGATCATCAACATTGATGTTTCAAGACACTAATGACTAATTAGAGTTAAAATTAAGTGCATATTAAAAAGCACACCAGTAATTTTTCCTCATATTTTTTCAGATGGCATAGAAAAAACAACATTTTTTAATATAAGACTATAAATGGTAATAAAAGCTCACTTGAACAGTGAAGTACTACTCGTCATGTCTTGATGTAAGCAAGCACGAGCTTAGATACATGCAAATTCTTGAGTTTCTTTTCCTGAAGTATGAGAGACAGCAGATCCTCGTGGCATTTCTGCTGCCAAGCTGTTCCACAGCTCACAACTCGCGCTCTGAATGTATTCCCCTACTTTAGTGGACTGAGATAATTCAGTCTCATGCTATTCATACCAACGATGTGCAAGAAGTTGAATACTTCTTAGTTGAATTTAAAATAATCAGATGTAGCTTTAGTATGAATTCAAAGTAAATGTATGAATTATCAGAATCACCAGTAGATGTATAAAAGCTGTAATCTCTTCATGAACTTTCTTTGTCTGAACGTTTAGAAACTATGCAAGACATCCCTAGGAATACCTGTTAATTACAAGCCAGGTTCATAACTGAAGGTCAAATGGGAGTTTTCCTTATCAGCTGATGGCATGATAGTGATCTGAGCTCTACAGAAACATTTCTTTGGGCATCTCTAAGACACTACTTTTGATACAGAAACCGCCCTGATAGAAACAAATAATATTTTGTACCATAATCTTGCTTCTGGCAGCTGCCTGCTACAACTAGCTGCAAACTACAGGGAGTTCTCTCATTTTTACATCTTGAACCTTAACATTCCATCTCACTTTTAGAATGGAAATTTCCCAGACATCAGAAATCTTTGGGCAGTAGAAGTAAGACCTGGAGTCAGTGCACTCTCACAAAATCCTATATATTCGGGATTTTGTTTCCCAAACACCCAGGGCTAAAGCTGTTTCATCACTATATTATATTTCAGATCACATAATAACTTTAGCCAAGTTTTATGACACAACTTCAATACCACAGAAGTACAAATCCCACGTCCACTTCTAGTGAGCAAGGCAAATGATCCGAAACCACGCAAGGGAGCACAAGACATCCAACAACACGGAACAGTTGTCCATGTTCAAGCTCACAAACACCCATGGGACATTCTGGGTAACATGCTGTGATGACACATTTCCACATGGGACCTTCATCCCACTGCACACAAAACAATGTCTGTAAGGAACCCTCCCACTTCTGCATATACACCAAAACCCCCAAATCCTTCTGTGTCTCATAAAATCCAAGTTCAGACACTAATTTGTGTAAGCATCACCTCAGAAAACCGGAAACCCGCTGTGGTACTTACCAGCGAGAAAAACAGTGCAGGGTTATTTGCCACCATAAATCAGGCTGTACCGTTTGATTCAGACAGTGCTGGTGGTTGCATGCCATATTCCAGGAAATGGAATATCAGCTGCAGCCAAACTAGCTACTATAAAAACAATTAAAGGGTTATCAATTTTCATGTCAACATATAAATATATCATCTTCTGAGGTAAGAAAAGATTTTCTGCCATGTTGTTATACTTACACCATGCATGTGTGAAAAGGGGATAAGGGGTGAGTATAAACCTTTCACCATTCTCAGTTGTAAGTCCTCTTTCTATGGTGTTCACTCCTCCTGTGTTTTTCTTCATAAACAAATTTGGGGAAAGTCAGGCCCCTTTCCAGTCTCTTCATCCCCTCGGATGCACAACCCACACTAAGGCTCAGTACCCTCCCTTTGCTTCAAAGATTATGTATGGAACGGTGTTCAGCTTGTGAAAATCACAGCACCTCAGTCCCATCAATGGATTTCTTTATTATCAGAATCTTGAAGTGGCAATTCCAGACACTCCCCTCACACCAGAAGTTACTGGCTCGTCTAAACTGAGTCATCCACAGTTAGAATGATCAACAACAAAGCAGATTTACAGCAACTCCTGCTTCCATAAAAAGGTTATATGCCATGTAACCATAAAATGGTTGTATCAGCAGCAGTGGGACCAAACTAAAGGCAATTCCAGTGACTCGAAGTCATTATGTCAGCACTGCCACCTGCAGACATGATGCCAAGTGACGTCAAGTGCCAGAGGAGACCTCAGTATGGATGGTACTTCAAACCTCCACCCACTTGCTAATTTAATTATTTGCTCTATAATTCAGTATCCCTTTGCTGATGCTGATCCCACTCTTTCTGAGGTCCCACTGCAAAGAAATGAAAGACGGAATTTGGGCAGGTAAATGCAATTAGTTTCTTTCACCTAGGGCAGGGATGAACAGTAGATGAAGGAACTCCTCAACGTAGCAACAGTGACAAACCTGGCATACTGTGAAACCACACATTTATTTACCAATAGAAATGGTCATATTTTCAGTATTCATTCACTGACTACAGAGGACTTTTTCAAAACAGACAGCTTTTACACAGAAGTTGAATTGTTAGAAAGGGAGCCTGGGAGAGACATGCTGGACAAAACTTATTTACTCATGGAAGTACATCATAGATTCTATACACAATTCACCCCTGACTAAGGAAAGAAAGTGCACATGACTTAATGGAAACAGTGATTATTAAGATTTATACAACCTCTAGATAAATTATGCTTTGCTGTCGTGCTCTACCAAGCTTCGAGAACAGAAGCAGGATTAGTTCAGGCAAGGGAAATTACACATGTCAGAGTTAAAGCTTAAGAAAAGAGATCTGGCTTGTATCAAGTTGATGCTTCAGATACGAGACTGCATTATAACAGGTTATAGTTGCGAAAATAATTTTGATTGGCATATCATTTATACTAACTACTGCTTGGAAGCCACCCAGAATATGCAGCGTACTATAAACTGTTAGGAAATATATCTTTGTATTGTTCAATATTTACAATGTGCTTTATTTTGTAAATATAAGACCTGGCAGAAAAATGTAGAGTATTAAAAATAGTTTGGCTTAAAAAGAATGCCCCATTTCCCTATAAAAAGAAGTATTTCACTAGCAGTAGTTTATAATTTTGTTCAAAAATGCTCACAGCAAAGCTAAATAAACTTTGTATGAGAAAAATTTGATTGCTTTGTTCAGCTGCTCAAACAGATTTCTATCTCTGCTTATTTGCATATTTCTGAATATTCTCTTTCAGACCCACATCATTTCTGTTAGCAAAATCAATTTTCTGTTGGACAAAAAGTGAGATTTGCTCTAAAGATTTTCAGCTTTTAAATAAACATGAACTGAATGGTGTAAAGAGCTCTCCTTTTACGAAAGGATTCTTGCTGTTTGGAAAAAAAAGAATCCTTTGCATTCACAGGTATCAATTGACAGCAACATATTTTAACATGAAGAGAGAAAAAAATATACAAGGGCAAAACAAAAAGAGCCGCAACCTAATTATGTAGCTACAACACAGTCTGATGCTAAGTTTAATTTTTAAGGAACATTGTGTACACACATCCAATACAAAACATAAAACCCATTAAACTCTGATATAAAATATTTATGATTAGCTTTCTTATTGATTTTTCAAAGCTCAAAAAATACCCATGATTATGAAATTGTATCCTCTGCACGTGGAGAGAAGGCTTGTTCTAAAATCCAACAGTTCTGCAGAATCCTCAGCAAACACCAACCAAATGCAATTTTTTCTAGGTCTGTTCAGCTCTGCTAATAGTTATTGTTTGCACAACTGTAACTAAGTACATTACCAACTAGTTGTTCAATCTATATAAATTTAAGAAACACACATTGCCAAAGAATGACTCATATATCAGTCTATTATATGCTACAGAGCTGACTGTATTAAACAAATCACTTTCCCTACAGCTGAAGAATAGAAGTTATATACAGAGCAGAGGTTATTGTCTAATTTAAATCTTGGCTCCCTTCCCAGAGCTGTACAAGATTCCAATTTGTGGAAATGTTACTCTCTGCTACTGCCAGAAAGGCTACAGAAAATGGTATTGGGTGCCTTCCAGAAATATGTCTGCAAAATGCCAATCAACAAGTCACTAAAGATTAACAGTATGACTGTACCAAATTAATTTAAATTATAGAAACATATGGCTAGGATGTTTGCACTGCACTTAACACAACACCTGCTTCACAAACAGCTAAGTTTCCTTGCACAGTATAAAATATTATACATCAAACGCCTTGAACTGGATTCTTTTAAAGGGGAAAAATATCACTTAATAAACAGTAACCAGGGGGTACTCGCTACAAGCCACCATTTTGTAATGGTTAAATCCCTTATTTGTTTTAAATTTTACACCAACCCAGACTAAGTGGTCTTCCCATCACAGAGAAAGTAATTAGCAACAACAGAAATTAAGTAACAGAAATGCCAGAAATAAACATTTTTATATTTCATTTCAGAAATTTAATATTTTAAGTTGATTTTGCTAGACTACTTCCAGACTTATTAACAGTCCTTCAAATACATTATTTTGGTGTCTTCTCTCTCCCTACATATATAAAGTTGACATTCTTAAGCAAAAGCCACTCTTGAAAGGCACTATAAGCTCATGAAAAGTTAAGATTAAAAATCACAGACAAAAAAGCAAATATTTTCTATTTCCTAAATGTGTTTTTTCCTATTATTTTTATAAAACTCCTTAATAGGTATCATCTTGTCATCAAATAAATAAAAAAATTTAAAAATCCCTAACAGTGTTAGAAATATTTACACACTAGAGTATGCCATATTTCAGCTGAAGAGGAAGGGAGCTGTTTTATGTTTCTCTCCACTGCTTTTCTATTATTGCCTAGCTAATGGAAATATATCAAACAAATGTTCTACAAGAGCAATAAATATTAAAGTTGACCTATCCATCTGGAAGAAATGAGAACAATACTGCTCACTTTTAGCCCAAATATGACACTGATAAATGAAGCCGTGAGATTCCATCACACTTTCAGCAACCTGGGCTAAGCGCCCACCATGTGATTCTTGTACCAGCAATTTTCTCCATTCATCTTCATTAGGCAGTCGCTTGACCTGCCTCTCAACATCCCTGTCAAATTTGAACCTTTAGGGGTCTGCTTGTACTTTCTAACAATGTTCCCTGAAAGCTTTACTCCGTTTTTGGAAAAAACCTCAGATGAACACAGAAGAACATACAAGTTCTGGACAGAGAACCATCAGATGCTTGACACGATTAGGACAGGAGATCACAGCCCGGATGTGTGATGGTAGAACAGTGGTGTCCTTACAGCCCCAAACCAACACCACAGGCCGGCAGAAAGCACAAGTGAGCAAAGGAATCACCCTTTTGGCCATCAGAAGACAATTCCACATTCCAAAGAGAATGTATGTAACCCCTGGCCACAAACAGAACGCGCTCTCTTTCCTCCCAGTTTGAAGCTGGAACGAGCAGCCACAGCATTCTCAACCCAACGTAATAAGAGTGCTTCATCACATTAGCAGTGTTACATAACATCCCCATTATTTTCTTTTTCAACAGTATAATAATGACAGCACTGATTTGATTATTCTGTAATAGTGAAAATGAACACCAATTCAATATGAATTTGCCAGTGTAATAAAAAGCTCCTAACAGGATTTTTAGAGACTTCCTAGAAAGACTTCATAACTTTACGATCACTTAGGGAAATCAGAAAGGGTAAAGGCACCAAAAGGCATTAAGATTTTGACATTAAAACTATCTCAGCCATTCATGCAATTGCAATACCTTTGTCAGGATAGTTCTACAATGTTTATCTGACGAGCATCTGATGTATTGACTCTTTTTCTATTGCACACAAGCCAGTTATCTTTCCTTTTTCAAAGAAGTCTTTAGAATTATAAATATTGCAGACTGTCACGGTAATGTAACAATTAAAATACACCCACACAGATTTCTTTTAGGCAGTAAGTTCTTCAACCCTTTTTCATGTTGATCAGGTCTTACATGGGTGGTTCCATGCAGCTGCTAAGCACACCAGGTACTTACTCATCCAGGAAAACACTGTTGAATGCAAGTAAAGACTGCAGAATCAAAGAGAATACATGTACACACAATGCAGAGGTAAGACAGATTTCACTGTGATGACCAAAAAAATGAATAGAGACAACTTTTATACAAACCAAATAGAGTCCTTTCATCCTCAAGGACTTCAGTCATGCTCAGTTGGATTTACAGCACTAAAATTCTTACTTTTCTTTTTAAAAACATTCAAACTGTATCTGACCTCAAGGAAAAAACACAGAACATCTCATTCTCTGTCATAATTTTAAAGGGTTCGGCAAGTATCAATAACTATGCCGAAAATCTGAAACCATACCCAAAACTGTGGACAAGAAAAAGCATGAACAGATGTGCAATTTAAAAAAAAGACCTCACATGTGTGTATTTATGGTAGGTACATTTAATTTCTTGACCACAGAAGGCATTACAGGTAGTAACTAAGCAATTGCTGATAAGGTGGTGTGCTTCCCTGCACAACATGAGGAATGCTTGTCTGTAAGCTGGAATGCTGATCTGAGCTTCTTTTCAGTCATCACTAAACGTTCATAGAACAGCATTAGACCAGCTGCACACCAATCTCCAGCAACGTTTTCACCAGGCTTTTCCAAGACACCAGACAATTCCCAAGACAGCCTCTGGTGGCAGCAAGTTTCACCTGAGCCAGTATTAAGATGTGTTGGTATTATCAGCATTATCATCCCTGGCTGCAAATGCCTTCAATGATACATACTGAGGTTTTCTTTGGAAGGAAAAAACCGGAGTGGGTTCTGTCTTAGTTGCTTGTCTGAGATGCTCCAAATGGAGTCTCTGTTTACAAGATGGCAACGACTTTCCAATATTTTGCTGTAATCAGTTCCTGAATGAAGCCTGATGTTAACAAGAATAAAACAATCACTTTGCCAAGGTTGGGAGCTAGAAAAAACAAAACTCTATACAATGAAAAAGAGAGGCCTAAGGCAGTTTCCAAAGAACTTGCTGACAAAAACAAAAGTGAGAGTGATCCCAACACAGCTCCAGAGATGATCCCATCTACAGCAAGAGATAAAATGTTACGTGAAAGCCTAAACAGGTGCATCATAAAAACTATCCTTAGGTCTCTGAAGGCCTGATTAAGGGAAAAAAGCAATCAATCAATCTGCTTCCAAGAAGCCATACATATATAGGGTGAATCCCTGTATGTTAGAGTTGGAAAGGAAAAAAACCCCAAGCAAACAACAGATATTCCAGGAAGCAGAGACAAAGAAGTGAAGCAGATTTTCACCCCAGCTAGCTGATGTGTGCTGGGGAATGTTTCATCAAAAGTGATGATGATGTGTTATGATAAAGTCAGCTTTACCAACACCATCATCTGTCATGCCAGAATTATCCCCTAGCTTTTGGTGATGAAGTGGCTCTTCAATTCTTCAAGACTGAGTGACACTGAAGCAACCTGTAAAAGTATTTGCTAAACATATTCAGAAAAGAGAAGTATTCCATATTGAGTTAGGCTGTGCATACATCAGTGCAATAGCATAGCTGAAATTGGTCTTTCCCTCCGAAGAAACTTCAGGAAGCAGTTGTGCCTTGATCGCAGGCAACTCATCTTAAATTTCATTAACTTTTTCCTATGCTACTTTCTTAAGTTTATTCAGAATGCCCTTTCAAACGCAGTTCAGTCATGAACTCTATCATTCATAGTGCAGCATTGTTTGTGTTGAGTCTTTGCGGCAGGGTTATCACTACAGGTTAATGGATTTGTGTTCTGAGAAGCCATGATTAGAACAGGTGACCTGTGTTCTGCATTATACAGTGAAAAACATATCTAGCAGCATGATTGTTATCAAGCGTCAGAAGAGATACTGAGAGCTGCCTGTACAGACAGCACTACACTCAGATGGTTTTATTATTCCTAGGTATCGTGCAGTGGTTAAAATTGACATGGACAAATTGCTGAAGTGAAGATTTGCAAAGTAACAGTATATATCAAAGCTAATGGCTTAGTTAAGAAAATGATGTGCAAGATTTCAAGCACAGCACGAATATGTGTTAAAAATATTTGTGACACTTTATTGGACATTTTTGTTAGCAGAGGCTATAACAATGGAAAAAATCTGAAATTTTATACAAGGACTAAGTTATTACAATAATTCCACAAAATTCAAGGAGATAAATTCTTGCTGTTGAAGAAGACATTAAAATGAAGGCCCTTGAAATCCCCTCCCAGCACAGCTATTCCAGTAGTAAAAATCAAGTACAAATAAAGGAGTAAGTGTTCTTGTTCTTTCTGTAAAATGTTTCAAGCACTGTTCAGTATGAAGTAGTAGAAAACTGAAGCTGTCATGGTTTTTCTCTTCCTCTTTATCATTACAATACATGAGCTGAGATCAAGGAGAAAAACCACAGAAAAGTCATTTATACCTAAAGTGGACTATAGAGCTGCTTGCTATGCTAGCAGGGCATCAGAAATACTCATTAGGAAAGCATTTAATGGTAACTATAACATTAAAAAGAGTAAGTAGCACATTCAAGATAGAAGGCCAGCTAATTACCTGGCGAATACTAACTTCTGCTGTCAGAAGAAACTGCACATATGATGTAGTCTTGGACTTTCAAATCATTATGTATGCACAGCTACAGCCTTCTCTTCTTCAAAATTGGCCTTTTACACATTGATTCTTTTAACAAATACAGTGATACTGCATTGTGATACTGAAGCCATTCAGTTATGAAATGTGCATCAATAAAAAAAGCTTGCAAGGAAAGACTTCAATGGACACATTTGGAATTTAAGCACTTCATACCATCATGCCTAGGAAGTCACTGACTTTCATGAGAGCTATACCTAGCATGTTTCTAGTTCGTGCAAAGGGAAGAATGCTTTCCAGGTTGTGTTCAGTATGCTTGGAACAACCTGGGCTATGAGGAAGATGAGTTCAGATGGTCTGCATCAGTCTCACTCACAGGTATGGTTTAGAGAAGCCCAGATTTTGACAATTGTTCGCCCACTATTTCAGCTACTTGCAGGCAGGCATTGCTGCACTCCCTGTGAGCAGCAGTGATGAATCCCACGTCCACACCACCTGTGGTCTACACAGCTGAGTTCCAACTATGATACCTAAAAATTCAAGTCCCTTTCTTTTTTCCTCTCCCCAATAATCAGCCCTGAATCGCCAAACCAGTTAGTTATACCAACTGTTTACTACACTTAAACAAAATTAAAAAACCCCACAGTGCTTCCCTTTAGAGGCACTAATAGATTTGCATCTGACACATGTTGTCCTCAGGATACAATTTCATTGAGCATCTCTTCCCCATTTATCGTAGTAGCTTAATCTGCCTTAGCTCTTGTTACAGCTTGTTTAAACTGCTCTCAGATTTTTTTCTACCTAACACCTTCTGCACTGGCTGTAATACTTCTGACACGACACACTGTGCTAGAAGTTGCCAATGATCATTTCCAGGACAGTACCACTGACACTCTCTTTTCAGTAATACTCATAACAGCACTTCCCTTTAGAGGGAGCTGATCAAAAACTGCTAGAAAGGTCTTTGAATATCCTGTTAACATGGAATTTGGCTGGTATTTTCAGGCAGCATACTCGCCAGCTTTGAACCGAAACATCTGTTTCTGACTTGCCAAGACAGTAACTCCTGGAAGCATCATCTTCCAATGTGAACCTCTGCTACAGGGAAATAATCATCTCTGGGATAATGACTCCAAAATAATAACCTCTGTGGAACACTGAAAGACTGAGCTTTTAGGTTCCTGCCCTAACTTCTGCTGTTACCACAGTTAAGTAAACTGCCCTAAAGCTCTATTTTCAAAGCCTGAAATTCGTTACACCACTGGGAAATGTGTTAACCATCACTGCTCAATGGGACAGGACAATTCAGCCTGTTCCACTCAAATAAGCACTTTCAGCATTCTGTTCCAAAGATCATTAAACTCATTTTTGTAGAGAAGATGGTAAGTACTGTCTACAGAAGAGCATTGTCCTTACATGGAAACACACTGTTAAAAATAATCAATCATGAGTCATGGACAATTCTGGCATTTGGTGATCCGAAGCACCAACCATATCAGGCTTTTGTTCCCCAGGTATCTCCAGCTTAAAAAGTCCCAAGATGTCACTGACTACAAAACATGGGTTCTTTATTTTAAAGAAATCCAAATGCTACAAATAAGCTGCTTTGAATACAGCAGTATTTTGAATGCCAAGAAAATAACTTAATGCAATGTGAAGCAGAACACACACTTCTGGTTTTTTTCAGAAAAGCATTGACAGACATCACCTTTTTCAAAAGGGTTTAGTGTATTTTGAGGTCTACATAAGAAAAAAAATAAGCAGAAGATTTGATTTTCATAGGGTAATGTGTCTTTGACTGCTTCAGCAAATAGCTGGTTGTTCAGCTACTCTTTTCTTTTGGAGGAAATTCATTTGCACCTTATTGGATGCTAAGGTCTGTTTTGCAAAGCAGATGAGAAAAAAAATTAGGAGCACTTAAAGAGTGTCCAGTCCAAGTAAATGCATTTTACTAAAAGTACAAATACCCTATGAGAAACCCTACATAACTTTGCTAATTTGAATCTCTATGCCTATGTATGCTCATTTTGAGCTTTTTCTTAAAAAATGGTGTCATTTAAGTTAAAATCATATATGACAGCGTCTCTATCCCTAAGCAATAACCAACATGAACATATTCCTGTGCATTTTTAATTTTTCTGGCACAAGACGTATTCTCACATCTGTTAGGGCTGATTTGGAATCACTACTCTTGGAAGACAAATTCTTTTATTTATTTCTTGAACATGATTCCCTGAAGAGTTAAAGAGGCCTCAGTGACACAAATGGAGTAATTCAGCAAAACCCACCTGTGCCAAGGGGCAGGGGAAATAGTTTTAACACTACAGTGCCATCTCCCAAGCCCAGGGAAATGTAACCAGCCTGGGGACTTTTACTGATTACAGTCCAAGGCAGCTTTTTAATTTCTTCCCACTGATACATGTTTTACAGTCTCACTGGAGTTACCTATAGGTTTCTACATCTGGCTAAAAAACATTCCCTAAGAAGGGAAGGATGGAATTACTACTAAGAAAAGATATGTACAATTCCTAATTCGGCCACATGGGTCTGGCGTGACCTTGATCAAGTTACTTAACTTCTCTGTAACTCTTGGCCCTGAGTCTCTGCTGAAAACACTAAAATTTCTAACATCACAAGGGTATAGAGTTTAGGTATCACTAAAATCTAAGTAGGAAAACTTGATGGACTGTTGTTCTACAGCCAAAAGCACTAAAATTTATAAGGATAAGAAAAAATCAGGCTCCAAAATTTAACAACCAGTTTGCACGTTACCCAGTTATCCAGTTGGGTATCAATTTAAGGAGGGGGAAAAAAGTGGTAGTATTTCTAAAGCCCCTATTTACAGCAAATCACTGTCTATAAAAGAATTCTTTATATTTGCTTCTACTTCTGTTCTGCAAGGTTTGTTAGACATCCAAAAACAACAACACAAAGACACATGCTTACAGGTTTGGTTCCTATGTCCTTTGGAGATATCCTGGCATTTGTTTGCTCCTTAAGTATAACAGTGCCACATTTAAAACATGATGTCCCCTTCTGTTGGCTTAGGGCTGCAAAACACTGCCCTTTGCTTCCTGCCTTTGATCTAGGTCTTATCAGCAGGGGTCTTCTCTTTACTGGGCCTTCTGCAAAATGGTATTGCTGGCTACCTGCAGAAACACAGGAACTTCTAGGTATAAAGACTTTTGAGACAAATTACAGGTTCCTATGGGCTTTGGGAAGAAGAATACCGAAGCAGGGAATTTTAAAGCCCATACTTCTGGATTTAGATGCTTTCTCTCTGGACCTCCGTCCAACACACTAGGATATAAACTTCTAATTATTTGGTGAATTGGTTCTTGGCACCACGGAATCAGCACTCGTAAGAAGTTACTGAAGGATTTTATTCTGCTAGCTGATCTGGGTGACTCAAGTAAGATAAGGCTTCTTTTTTAAGTCAGTACAAGCATGACTGTACAATGCAGAATATTGGGGACACAAAGCTATTTTAGCTGTACATATAGTATTTGGTATCTCCCAGTGCATATATCTGCACAGAGCAGCAACTGCTGCTGCTGCCTACGGTAGCACTGGAGAGAGCCAAGGCTGAAGATTTATATTCTTTAAATATTTGCTTAATTCTCTTGCACAGAGGCTTTTTTCCATTATTCACCTTCATGATTAAAAATATAAGTGATACTACCTCTGCACTTTCAGCTAGTGACTGTTATAAATGGTTTATAGAGCTTTAGAATGGTTGCTCCCTTCGAGCCAACAAAGAATGAACATTAACACTGGTGTGAGATCACAGTCAATGTCCGCAGCCATTACTTCAGGCAGGTAAGAATTCAGAACCTGTTTCACTACCACTTACTCTGGTTTTATTCTGGTGTGAAGTTGCTGGTTTGGTTTTAATCTAGGAAGAACGTAAAGATCTATTTCCACCGCATAGCCCTGCATGGAGAACACATGAAAAGCCATGCATGTTCGATGTGAAATTATTTTTGCATCTTCAACCACAATACTTCCATGACATGCGCTCTCTATTTACACTGCTCATGGCACAAGTGGCAGCCCAGTCTCACGGAGCCTGAAGCCAGTGCTGACGTGCAGCCTTCCTGCAGATGAAAGCAAGGGCTCTCCAGAGCCAGGAGCTTTCACTTCACTCCTGTGAGCTGGGTAAGGTGACACTGAAACTTCCAAAAGGTTGCTGAGGACAGAGGAAGGAATGGTAGAAACTGCTGTGCTGGAAAATTGCACTGCAACAGAATAAATCATAGGACAGCCACAGGAGTTGCATTTTTCTCCTTCCCTTTTTTGCTAAGAGGATAAGACAGAGGTTGGCCCAGGAGACAGACTTCAGGTCACCACATAAACTGTTGGCACTGATATTTAAGGCTTTTATCAATTACCTGGCATACACTGTG
The DNA here is from genome assembly GCA_035583185.1 of Anabacerthia variegaticeps. Lineage (NCBI taxonomy): Eukaryota > Metazoa > Chordata > Aves > Passeriformes > Furnariidae > Anabacerthia > Anabacerthia variegaticeps. The sequence continues at coordinate 9,190,854 of JAWWEW010000020.1, forward strand.
CATCATTCCTCTATCTAAATATGAAGCATCTAGCAGATAAAAACGACATCCTTCTTTTAAGATGTGAGAGGTTTGTGTTTTGTTTCTCTTCAAAACTGACTCTATTTGTTTGGAGACAATCTTTGCAACTGCATTTGCAACTAATACTCAACACAGAACTATTTATACTGCTCTAAATCCTTGGCTTACGATGCCTGTTTCCTTGTTGAACTACCTTCACTGCAAAAGGAACACTGCACAAATAATTCTTCCCCAGGAAAAGCAAATCAGAAAGCACAAATGCTACCTTTGCAAAAAAACACAGCATTCAAATACTAGATTATAATTAGGTTTCTATTCCAAGTATTTCAATGCACAGTTAACCTTAGAAAACTGTGCATGAACCTTTTAATTAGCATGTTATCTTTGGAGCAATTAGTATCTTGTACTTCGTATGTTATCTTCAAATTAAAACTTTCCCTATCTCAGCATTATTAATTAATCATTGTGAATCTTGAGATGAAATAGACATCATTCAAGAGAAAGTCAGTGTTTCTAGAATGTCACAGACACTGACATTTGAGAACAATTATTTAGCTGCCTTCAACCACTACAGGGCTATTGCCTTAAGCTTACTCTGTCTTCATAGAGTGTGCACAAACCCCACAGCCTAATTATTACATAAACTGTTTTACATCTGCAAACAAATTTTATTGTTCCATTATACAAAACATCCAGCTATTGTAGGCAAGAGAAATTTCAGTTAAAAATACAAAAATACATTTTTAAAAACCCTTAATAACCCCTGAATAGAACCAAGAATCCTCCTGACTGTCAGGGCCTGTAGTAAAGCTATAGCCAGTAGCAACAATTCAAAGTAAAAAGCAATGTGATTGTTTGACCCTGAAGATACCAATACAGATGATGATCTTTAATAAGTCACTGTGCCAACCTGATTTACTGTGAGGCATGAATAAATTCATAGCCTAATAGCTCGTTGCAATATGTTTGATCTGAGATATTACAAGAGGAAATCTTCTCAAAAGATTATTATCCTTCTAAAATACTTAAAGACCCTGGGATATATATATATATATATATTTAATTACATATCAGATTAAATAAAACTAAGCACAAACCAGTGTAACATGGCTACTCTCCATCAACAAATAAAGTTACCTTTTATAACAATGAATTTCCTGTGCTTTAGTTAAAAACTGTCTTATGTTTGCTTATAAGCAAAGGGCTCTTTCATCTAGCCTGCACCAAAGGAAATTAGCGTAGTTTAAAGAAAACACAACAGGAATGAGTTGCAAAACATTGTGTTTTCTTTAATTGGCTTAGAAAATGAAAAGGATGAGCTATAAATATTTAACAGACAAGATGAACATTTTCTTAGAGCTGCAGCACATCTGATTTCCAGTTTCGTTCCACAATTACTTGACTCTATACATGCTTAAATGTGAAATTTTAGGACAATTGGGCAGTTCCCCACCACACAGAACTGCTATCTGCATAATGCTCTAAGCGGACTGTTATTCCAGTCATTTGATTTTACAATTTCTCTTCTTAGCATAACCGCTACTTATGAAGCCCATATAAATTAAAATCCGTGTGTAAATTGTTGCAGTATACCTGCTTTTAAGAAAAAATAATCCTGACATCCACAGAAATAAACATTCTCAGTCAAAACACCTGTGGATTTAAATTAAAGGATTTGCTCCTGCTTTTTACACCTTTATTCTACTATAATCAAGAATGGAAACAAAAATGTCTGTAGTGTCCAAAGATGGCTCATTGTTGGGAGCTATGATTATACCAGATGGTAGTCAGACCTTCTGATCCACATTATACATACAGACATATCTCGTATATAACAACATATACTATGCACAGTCATGATCTGAACGCAGTAAATGCCTGTAGTGGTGCCTGGGCAGGTCTCCAAAAGCCAGGAATGGAGAGCTCTACCAGGAGGTCCCTGTATGTTACCATCCCTACTCCACAGAACCAGTCAGGGAGGGACAGGCACAACAAACGGCTTGCCCAAGGTCACACAGCCACGTAATAACCCAAATGCGATTGGAAGCCAAATGCCCTGACTTTTATTTTAACAAATACGCACTGTTTCTTCTCTTATAATAAAGGACAGAAAGAGAACATATGTTATTTTACGAGAATACACTCGCTAGCTTGAAGTAATCAGGTTTCATTAGTCTATTTAGAAAAATCTTGAACTATGTTTGGAACCAGAGGAGGAAAGAAGAACAGGACAAAAGACTAATAAAAGAACCACCACGAATTTAATAAGAAGTGAACTAGATTTGTATCACATTCACATCAGTGTGAATCAGGGATTGTTTTTTTTAAAAAAAGGATACAATTGTTCAAGCATAAAGACTTGCAAAAACTTCTACCAAAAATAATATCTTTTAAATTTGTTAATAAGAAACTAGAGATCTTTCACTAGATGTTCATAATAAAATGCAGAGAAATTCTGATGGTAGTAGTTTTAAATCAAATATAATCTCTATCTAAATGCATTTTCTTTTAAAAAGTCACTGTCTTAACACAATAAGCCCTGAGAAATACATTTCCTGCTGAAATTACTCCAATCCTTTCATGCCACAGGGAGAAATGGAAGTAGAATAGTCCAAATGAACTTCTATTTTATTAAACCATCTCCAGCAAAGCCCAGAGTTAGAAGGTCACTGTAGTGTTGCATAATCACAGACGTACAAAACTACCTGGAAACTGCTAACTCTCAAACATCCCCAAACCACAAAAATCATGATAGTGGCTTGTTACAAATTACTACAGCACAGAACTTACCCATTTTCAACTACAGCTTCAAAAGCAAATCTGTTTTAGATTGAATTAATCAGTGGAAAGACTGAGGGAAAACAAGGTAGCCAACTCCATCTGCAGCTGAAGGAACATTGGTGGTATCTGAGGACACCTCCTTGTGGCCTTCCAAAAACTTGCTTAGAAGATCCAAACCACGAAGGACTCTGAACCCTCTGTCTGTTCTGTGTTTCTGAGAGTGCTGGACAACCTCCCCATGATTCTCAAACCTCAATGCATCCCACCACATTCTCCTGCCATAACCTGTAACCAGGACTCTTTTTGCCAGCAGGAGGGAAGACAGGAATATAATATATATGATTATCCTCACACCTATCCACTGATGGCTGGTTTGTCTTTTTTTTTCCATGTTTAGTGAAAAAAATCACCATTTTCACATCTCAAGCTTTGAAATTCCAAAGAATTGTATCACAAAATAACAGCAGCTTCATTAAAACCAAGGGTATGCCGGAAGTTACTGGTTTTCCTGACCCACCTATCAATTTCTCAGTTCTTAGGCTAGTGAAATTATCACATACAATAATTTAAATCTAAGCTTAAACAGACCAGTGCTGAAGTTTGGCTGAATATAGAAATGATATATTATTAACTTTAATTTTCTTTTTTTTTTTTTAATCTAAATCTGTTATTCTGGATTTTTCTTTCCAAGGACACAATGACTCTGATTAAGAAAATAATTTTACAGAACTTTGTAACAAACAGTTTTCAATTACATTTAATAAATCTTTGGGATAAATGTGAATAGCTGCTTATGCAAACGAAGAGCATTAAATAATGAATTTAATGCTACTGAGCAAATGTCATTAACATTTTTTGAAGACTGGATGAACATTAGCTTTGTTGGTAAATGACATTTTAAATATTTAGGGTTTTATAAGGGTGCCTCACTTCTTTATATATCAACAAATCTTCAGACAGTACTTCTGTCTGCTTGTAGAAAACTACAATTGATATCTTTTCCATATATACTTAACCTCCTACAGATTTATTTGATTCTCAATAATTACTATTCTCTGGTAAGAGGCATATGTTATTACAGCACACTGCACTCCCACAAGCTGTCCACTCAGTGTATTTTAATAAATCCCTGCCAAAGCTGTATAAATTTGATCCTGTTTAAATTTAATAAGGATCAGAATATATCAAAGCACAGATTCCCATGAGAGAAATAGATATTTTGCATAGTTATTGAGTGCCCTATTCATAAATACAATGTGTAAGACCTAGACCATCAACCTTGAATTAAAAAGAAAAAGAGATTAATGTGTGCAAAGCCAGCTCCTTCTTAAATAACTAGTGAAATTAGTGTTTAATAAAACATTTCCCCCATACTACTGTTAAAGACAGCAGCACTGTCACAGTTTTACTATTATGATTCTAATTTGGAACCACTGAGTATCTGCAGTATAGAAACACCTTCTCTCAAGTGCCTTTTCCAATTCTTCCAGCAAAGATTTACCAACATAAGGACACAGATTCCTGAACATGTTCAGCAGGTTCCTCTTTGGGGAGTGCCTTACTCTGTTGTATTCCCTGGGACCACTGCCTCGAGCAGATCAGCCACCGAGAGCCACAGATACGGCAGAATCTGAACTAGTCTAGGACAATGAAGAGCATAAACATGTATCTGACACCCATTTCCCTGGCTCTTCTGTATGGATGTCTAGAAGAGGAAGAAATTCTCAATGCTCTAGGAATTCTAGGTAAATTTCAGTGATTTCATGTAATACCCTAGAAAATTTTATATGCTATTAAGTAGCTCGCGTTTCAGTGCTTGCCGTGGCAAAATACCGAGAGGCATAACTGTACAATTAGATGCTGATGTAGCATCTTTTGAAGAATTTTGAAGATCAGTACCATAAACACAAATACTACATGTATTCCAAATATAAACATGTTCATATAATTAGTTCTTTGTATTCCAATGTTTTCTTTGTTGTTGTTTTAAAGTTGTTTGCATGTAAGTGCAAAAAACCCAAACACCTAAACCAGATTTCCACCAACACATGCAGAAACCTCACCTGATAGCTGCCAGTCACAGACAGAATTTGTTAGTCTTCCAAAGGAAAGCTGCCTTCTTATCAACAGTTTCAAGCAGCAGATGTGTCTATAACTGTAAATGCAACCTACTGCTTTCAAAATAGCTCCATTTTCTTTCATCCTCTTTGATGTTTACATGATCATAGGTATAGGAAAGAAATCAGACTGTATTTATTACCTGAATTAAAATTCGTATTTTCAGAGTAAGAGCATGAAAGTCAAAAGACAAATCATTTTACATGGAGTAGGGATCCTTCCCAAGGGGGAAAAAAAAAGTACTAAATCAATTTGCCATTGTTTTATAAATCAGCTACTGAGAATGAAATTACAGACGGCTGAAATTAATGTGAGTTTTGCCATTGACTTCACAGAGCCAAAGATGTCATCCTCAGTGTTTTACTATACACAGAAGCCCGATGTCAGAATTGGTACAGCTTTATGAAGCACAATACAACATAATTCAATCCATCAAAGTGAAGACAGTCATATCATCACTCAATCATTGGCCCCACTCGCATCTGTGGTAAGATTCATTCTTGTTTCCTTTTCCCTTTACCATCATAGAGATGTTGGAGCCGGGAACAGCCTCGGCCATGTTCGTCAGCAATACTCCTTTATCCACTGTCAATAGTATGGGACTGGGGTGAAAGTACAGGTACAAAAATTAAGTTGAAAACTCAAACTACACCAACAGAAATGTGTGGAAACCCCAGCACAGGCAACATAGCTTTGCCAGAATACTGCCACCAACATCCCAGCACTTAAAACACAATTACTTTGAATTAACATCAAACAATATCACGGTGTAACTATTCATCTGGGGTAAATGCATGGCCAGGCCTTTTATGCACCACCTGTAGCAGAGTTACAATCTGTCTTTGTTTTCAAGAACTTTAAAAACTACTGCACTTGGAATAGTAAAAATCTTGGATCCAGTCATTTAAAGATGCAGTGCTTAAGCACAGACACTGAGTTAAGAGTACAATGACTTGATTTCCTTCCTTTTACAGGTTTGTGTCTTTCAACTTCAATGTTATTTCAACAAAGTGCCTTGTGTTTATTATGGAGATATTCTGTTGTATTTCCCTTCTCTCAGTTCATGAAATTTTCAATATAACAAGAAAAAACACAGCTCAAATTCTTATTTTGAAAACCATATTGCCATTTTTATTCAGCCTGTATTTTAATATAGCATCAATATTTAACTACTTCATTAAATGAAGTGTGACTTTTATAGTGAAAATGTCAGTCTTTGCAGTTCATTAAATTCATTTAAAGTATAGCTGCTTGATTTTTTTTTTCCTGAAGGAATAAAGGACTATTAACTGAAGGCATAAACTTAGCATTAACATGTACTTTTTTTCTCCAAATTAACATTCAAGATTCATAACAGTCTTTACAAATTTAAAGGAATTGTTTGTATTCTTTTGCATTACCCTTGTTTTTATAATAGATGTCACTTTTATAGCATATACAACTGTTTATCACAGTTGGATATGACCAGTAGGATGTCGCAGAGGATATTAACATGTCACGTGCTATTATGAATCTGTAGAATCCTACAAGTAGTATTAAAAATACATTAATTTGAACCGTGGCATCTGGAAAAATAAACTGTATATGATGTAAAGTGTAATAACTCTTGGAATCCAACAGGGTTTATGAGCTCTGTTTTTCTGTTTCATAAAGCATTCTTTGATGAGTATCCTTTTCCTTTCAAGGAGGGTTCCTATTAACTAATCCAAAAGCTCCATTTTCAAAAAGGCAGCACCATGTTTTTGCCATATGTAAAAACTCCTGGTCCATATTCTCTAGGATATGTGACTGCTGTGACTAATGACTCTAAAGCTGGAAAAGCTAATTACTTCTGACTAATAAATTCATGTGATTATAGAATACCTTAATAAGAATAAATCCTCTGAAAAATCAGATACTTTTCTAGTGTCTCAAATGTAGAATCCAAAACATCCCACCACACGCAAACATTTTGGGAAAAATTACATACCACGTGGATTTAGGCTGGAACTAGGATTTTGAAAAGTAACAAATTATTCACTCTATGACACGAGAGTTCACCACGTTCCCCATTTCTCTCACACATGGGCACTTCATCCTCCACACAACCAGCAACTGGCATCAAACTAGAGAGGAGGAAGAACTCTAGAGCGCAGCAAATAATGCCTACTAAAGTTAAAAGCTTCCTTCAAACACCTTCTTCCAAGAATGCTGTGCACAATAAAGTTTTATTTTCCAGGAAAACTACATCTCCAGATTTATGCTACACTACCGTGACCTGTTTTTCTATGTGACAAAAGTAACAGGGTTTCTAGGAAGTTCTGATGTTTGAAATACCTTCCTCTGGATGAATTTCTCTTAAGAGTAGTACAGAATAAAAACTGAATTATCATGACTAATTCTGAAGAAGGAAAAAGAAACTCTAAAACTTAATAATAGAAGCAAGAGCCCAGTCACATTCATGAAAAGCTAATGGGTACCAGTGACACACACTCCAGACTGGCATTTGAAAGAAACAGCCTGTACAACTTACCTTCCACACTGCTACATGTGCCAAACCAAACTGATGGGCTCTATCTAGTCAGCCCTTACAATAAGATTACATGGACCTAAACAAAAACCATTTCTTTCAGGATGCCACGAGTTAATATGGAAGCACAAAGGAAGAGGGATCCAGCTGGCTGCATTAAAACAGTATGGTCAGACAGGTCACAGTCACCAGCTCACTCACACCAACAGAGTCAAGATTTGTATCCTGACTGTGAAACAAGGGCTTGACTCTCTCACTGCAGGAACCTGCCAGGCAAGGCTGAAGCAATGCCACTCTTCCAGAACTATGCTTTCCTAAAACAATGCAAGAAGGATCAAACTAATCTTTGTTTCCTATTCACCTTGGGCAACCATAGCATCATTCAGGTTGGAAGGGACACCAGGAGATCTCTAATCCAACCTCTGCTCAAAGCACTGGCCACACCAAATCGAGGAACTTCTGCGATTAATTTAAAGATTTCTTGAGTTTGAAACTCAAAACCAGTTCAACTAAATGATCACTCCCAAAAACATCAGCCTACCATGTTCAGCGCTATGAGAGGCTTTCAAAGGGATCTGTGACCTACCAGACCTTTGCCTGCCACGCCACACACTTGAGCCACCTCTGCTGTAAACAATAACTAAACTGATTCCACTTCAGTTGAAGAATTCTCTAGATACTGTCTGATGACATACAACTTCTGCACAGTTTTACCCTTAATTAATGCAACTTTTCAAAGAAAATTACTTGGAAGGAGTTTCAATTTGATATGCTCCAAGCAGAGGAGTATCCAGGAAGCCAACAGATAAACTGTGTTTAAAATGAGCGAACATGCCACCTGCATTTTTCTATCATGTAACAGGCCAGAAAAAGGAAATACAGAAGAAAAAAAATCATTAGATTAATTAGAAAAATATGATGTTAGTAACAATAATGGTAATAGAGGTCAGTAAAAACTGCCCTACATGAGTAGGTAAGAAATTGTTATTTTTTTACATGGGACTAAATCCTACACCACAGCATGAAGTACAAAGTGTATTTCCTGGGAAGGCTGCATTCCCCAAAACTTCTAATTAGCTTACAGAAAATTGATACAAGGGCTCTTTTAAAACTGAATTCCTTTTAAGTTAATTTACTGATCTCATAAAGTTAAGCAAAGATAGCTGTATCCTTGTAACTCTAGACAAAAACATGTATTACATCACTACGTCTTGAAGTACAAACACTCTATAAAATTATATAATCAAGAAGCTGTATAAAATGCATCAATTTGCTACCTAAACAAACTGCACTTTTCAAGGAAAGACCGAAAGAATGGAATTATGCTATACCAATAATATTAACTAGTAATCCTACTACTAATTAACAAGTAATAATTTAATTCTTGATTTATCCTACTTTAATTCCACTTCATTATATATAAAAACAATTGACACTGTCAACAGTTTTACAGTTTTACTTATAATTAAGGACTGAAGAGGCTGTGTTCTAAAATAGCAGAAGATATGAACTGTACAAGGGAATCAAAGGTTTCCCGTGGCCACCCAAATGAAGCAGACCAGGCTATGAGTAATTCAGTGTCCAAACTCGGGCTGGCAGAGCAGATCTGCAAAGAATCACATAGCTGTAGTAGCTGTTCCTTCCTAGGCTGGAGTATTTACAACAGTACTGGCAGATGGAATTTCTTACCCACACAGGACTACAAACACTGTCATCATGGATTAAAGGCAAAATTGTTATCCACTATCATAATTTCCAGTCTTTTTATGATCTTTAGGGAAGAGAAACACACTTGCATTGCTGAAGAATACATACAGCTACAAAGATGGGTTGCAAACTTTTGCAAAGAATTGCATGAATGGCTGCTTAGCACCACAGTCCAAGCACTTTTTGAAATGCAGCTCTTATTCAGATGAGCAAGACCAGGGTATTTTTAGAAACTTGGGAACCGAGGTAGTTACCAGTAGGAGAGCGTGGAGGTGACGAAGCAGATGATTACCTGATGTGCGCTTGCAAAACACCCACATCAGAACAAACCATCTAATAATTCTCTTTCTAGAGATTGTTAAAGTTCCAGATGTTGACTGTTCCATCACCTCTTTGAGACACTTAAAGGCCTTTCCCTCCCTCCCCACCGAGGAAAAGGACACCACTTCTGAAAGATTCTTCACATTCACTACAAGATACTAGGTAACCACAAACCATATATAAATCTTATTTCTTATAGTTTTCCACTATAAAATTAGACTTCAGACATGAATTTTCTTTACTAGTTGTTATGAAAAACTCCAAAATTATTATTGAGTCTGTAACTAGCTATCACAGTTGTGGTTGCCTTGTCCAGAGTCCCACAGAGACTCGCTCTGTAAGACTAACAAAGTGCATAACACAACTTCAACATCACATATTTAGGAATGTAAAGGTGAAGCCTAGAAGAACACCATTAAACAAGATTAAAAGTACACCCAAGCCCATGGCCCCTGTTCAACCCCAACCACAGGATATGACATTTAGTGAGCCTTAAAAGTGACTCCTGCCCCTTTGTCCTGCCCCTGTGGGCAGGCTGCCTCAGCCCTCAGTCGGCTGCAACAGAAAGCCTGTCTCATTCCCAGCCTCAGCTCATGGCCACTTTTTGTACAGCCATGCTCAGAACAACACTGTTTCCTTTCTCGTTGTGCTGTTTCCACTATTACTGTTAGGGCACAGATACTTCAGGTATCTTTTGTCTTCTTTTCTTAAGAAAAAGAAATTCTCAAACTCTAAGGTACTAACAAAAAAGAACCAAGCAAAAAAACAATCCTTTGCTGCCAAACCTGCCATTTCATGTGTCAGCTCTTTCAGATTTCAGGGATGAAGATTATCTATACCTTCTCAGCTGCATGTAGCATTTTCCTTCATTTTTGTTTGGTATCTCAGCTGAAGAAAACATAATAATCATTCAATTATTTAGCAGAAGTGCAGACAAAACCAATTGTGGACCACGTTTATGATTTCCAGTGAGGAAAATGTGTTGCTTCTGGTAAGGATGAGAGGCCTGACAGATCTGGTGCTTTCCAGCAGACAGAGTTAAGCAACACTACAGCCTGTCCCCAGGTAAGGTTTCATCAGTAGCACCTGACTCCTTTGTTTTGTCAGCAGATGGCTTTATTCTTTTAGAAAATGATTCAGTGCCCAAGAAACTACTATTTCAAATGACATCCTCTGAGCTGAATTTTCCCAGGAAGTTTATGAACCTCAATTCAAAAGCAGATACAACTCTCTCCTTCAAAGGGAGTATATTCCTATGTGCAAGAGCAGGACTGTACCCTTTTCTTTTGAACCCACAGAAGATTTTCACAAAGGATGAGAAAGAAAACGCTGGAGTATGTTTTAAATCAGTTCTTACATGAAGTTCAGTTTGTTTCGCTCATTGACTTATTTTTTTAAGATAAACATGAGTCAGCTTCAGAGGGAAAACTTCAGTAGTTGGAATCAATAAGCAACTGGCCTTGCTCTAGCACTCATAGCGAGATTCATCATCTAAAATCTTGTTACTTCTTATTTCTGCACACAAAGATCCCTGGCAACTAGAGTTTTGGGGGGAAAAAGGCCGTAGACAGGAGCTCCTTTGCTTGGGTGCCATAAGCCAACGCAATGGAGAAGCAAAGACAAACCTGTCTCTTTCTTTTGATCAAAGGAGAACCAAAGATCAGTTCTTCAAAACGTAGAGGAAATTTTTAATTGTAAATAACATACACTTTCACCCTCTTCTCCCCCTGCTGACCCACCCACCCTTCAGCCAAAAACAACCCAAAACAATAGACAAACACCACTCAGAACTCTTGATCCTCAGACTGTAAATATTTAGGTGTTCCCTAGCCACCATTCCCTTTTTCTCCTCCAAGTTTTCACAGACATTTCTCTGCTCTCCTTTTAAATCAACACATGGCCATTTCCTTCAGCAGCAGGGAACACAAAGACTGGTTCCTACCACGCAAGTGTGCACACCGAAGTAAAACTCTCAGACTCAACAAAATAAAAATAAATGGAAAAGAACTGCAAAAAGAAAATTTAAAAAGCACAAAAGAAGTAGGAGATCAAAGATTTTTCACTGTCAAAATTCTGTGTCAGATTTTCAGTGCATTGCTACTCACTGTAGCTGCAAAGTTTCAATCTGAGTTCATGAGCGAAGGTCCAGAATGATTTTCCTCCAAGGCAATTGTTCTTTTTTTTTTACTTTCACACTTGTTTTAAAAGAAAAAGGTTACATCTGGGGAGCAGAAAGCAAGCTGTATCTGTGATATCAGATCTCACCAATGCAGAGAATAAATGGAAATCAGAAGTTCTGAATGTTTTAGTCTAAAATAATATGGGTATTTATATTCTTACGATTTCTAGACTTTATCCTTTCATATGCATTTAAAATACTCTATTGATGTCATGGTATTTTAATGGAGTCCTTTTTGAGTCACAGCAACACTGAGAATAAGGCATAACATAATGTTCACCTGCAGTTAGTCATAATATGAATCAAGCTCTTTATCATCACTGTCTCTCATTTATGCCTCATGATGGAATAACCTTAAAAACTGGTTTTTAGAAATAATTCTGCCTAAACACGCAAATAATATGGAATATGATGCAGAGCACGCTATAATGGAACACAGTTAATTAGCCATCCAAAAGTTACAAGCAATTATAAGGAGCCTCATGACCTCCAAAGAAGATGTGTTTATCCTAATGTATGCATTCCGCACAGGAGCAAAGTGCCTCTCCCCACATTTTCCAAGTAGTGGAAGCTTGTTAGAAGTGGTGCAGACCAATACACATTGTCTGTGCTTTAAAAACGTGTGACTGTCCATGAGTCACGTTTTCAATTTCACATTTATTAGTTACACGAATTACAAGTGATAGATGCCAATTTTCTTCACAAAAACCAACACAAAGCTCAAAAAAACTCCTTTAACATGTTATCAAGTGAAGAATCAGGATTCTTTTCTGGTATGTAAACTCTCCACCAGACTATTAACAGAAGGGTAAATTCTGAGACCTTCCTTGAAAAATTGCTATTTACTAGAGACAAGAATACAGGGAGATAGGCAGCACACTCGTATGATGTGTTATCGCCAGCAATATATTTGTGCTGATAGAAGTCAAAGCCAATCTTCGCCATCCCTACTCAAACACTTTCTAGCACAGCAGACAGAAAAAGGCTGCTATACTATCACAAGTTGTTTGCCAACGAAATTCAGAAAACACAGTTTGCTACTTAAGTTAGGCAAGCTATAGTTGCAGACTGAGGCAAAATAAACACAGAGGCTCACACTACCATTCTAGAGCTGTTTTTTGAGAACCATTACAGGTAGAAGAGCAAGACTGATCTCTAAGCTGTACACTGGACACACCACACATCCATGTATGCACAACACTGAAGTGCTGTTTGTTTGCCTACTGGAGTAGGTGTTTAATGAACAGAACGAAGTTTTCGCGTGATCTTTCATTAATCTCTCCAAGTCATGTTTAGCCCTAGATTACACTGCCTGTCTTCCACCTTATTCAGTCAGAGCTGCATGTACAATGAAATCCTGTTCCAGTTGTGGGTGGCTCCAAGAATGTCAGCTTTTTGGTACGTGCCATCAGCCAGCGAGGCCAAGCGAAAGCAGGCAGCAGAGCCGAGGGGAGAGGAGAAAGCCACCCAAGGAACGTGCTGACGCAGAGCACGCTCCAAGGGTCCTCTCACACCAAAGGCACCCACAAAGCTGATTCCACAAAGGGAATGACTCAGAAGCAAGCCATCATCTCCCTAAGGCATGACAGCGGGGAGAGCATGGGGCATTGCAGCCACTGATGCACAGTGATGGCTGATTCAAAGAGCTCTTGAGAGAGACCAAGGTAAGACAACCATCAGAACTGAGAATGCACACACGGATGGCTTGTCAAATCCTTGAAACAACAATTGCCAAGAAGCCATACAATACCCAGTGCATCTTACAAGCCTCATCCAAGACCCCAGCACAGAGGTATTATGCTAAAAAAGGCTCAGATGAAGGTATGAGAATGAAACAAAGGCGGCTTTCTTTACCAGCACTTCTATGTCATAAACAACAGGTAGATCTCTATCATGGAAGCAGTGATGCAAGCCACTGTTTGGGAAGCCACGTGGCTTTGTGTGACATAACATCTGATTTACCACTCCATGTGCACTTCTTGGGTCTCAGCTGCACCACCACGGGGGCATAAAGAGAGCTTTAAGTAGGTTTTAAAAATGTCAGAAGGAAAGGACAGCAGAAGCATCTGTTAAATCCTTTCATTTAATAATATATTGAACTTGCAAATTATTTGACAGAACAAAATAAATTTACACAAATAACTTCATTTTGTCATTTGAAATACAGCTACTGGACACTCTCATAAAACCACGAACATAAAGTCACATAGGATATCTCATTACTTTGAGTGCAAATCTATACTCATCTATAAGCTCTCATGTTTACACCTCACAATGTATTTACATCTCCAGTATGTCCAGTCTACAGTCGTGAAATCAGATTTGTTTTTACTTACAGTTCTGCTGCGAAAAAAGAGCACAGAACGTATTGCAAAATTCTGTAATTTTGCAACATGTATAAAGTAGGCTTGTTTTTATGTAAGTTTAATGTATTTCAGACTGTATCAAGCAAAATAACAGAAGAAAAAAGAATCATGTGTGGGCTGTGGTAGGAAACCACAACTATCAAGTTTTTGCTACAACAGGTCAATAGCACACTATCCCCATATTTATATGGCTGCCTGTTACCATCATCATTTCATTCACACGCTTACCAAGAATTCACAGCAGTAACAGCATTAACCCACTAAAGCAAACAAAATGATTGCTTTTCCACCCCTAAGAAAATTGTTCTTTATTTAAAGAAAGCAAATAAGAGGACTGCTAATCCCCTATCAGGTAAACAGTTTACTGATAAAAGTATAGTTTAACAAAAGCACTTTTATTAATAACAAAGTAATACTGAAATACAGTATCTTAAACCATTCAAAATTCAACTATTTGTATAAGCCACACAACTATAAAGAGAGTAGCATGAAAAGAACGGCAGATAAATATGATCTGTTCTGAAAATAAGCTACTTCAACATTCAGCAATTGATTTCTGTGTGGTTTTAACACCATTTTTTGTATCAAAATTAGACAGTTAATCAATATTGAGGTGTTTGAATATGTCTTGAACTTACAAACCTTTATAGAATTCAGTGACTTTGAATACAGAAGTTGTCCCATTGGGATAGAAAGGATGATTCATAAAGCTCATGTTGTTTCCATGCATGGGTTCCTTGCAAAAACAAAAACAAACCAAACAAACCACCTAAACAAAACAAACAACAACTAAACTACAAAACAAACTAAAAATTCCTCATTTTATTAATTTAGATGTATAAAGCCATTTAGATTTTAGATCCCTATCTAATTTCTTTCATATCAGCTGTTTACAGAATTACAATATAAACTATACCCACTTTAAGTGCCAAAAACGGGAGTTTCTCTTGAAAAAAATTCTTAAGGAAACCAAATGGAGAGCTGAAGACACCTTGCCTCAAGTGAGCAAAACCATCTGCATACAGACTTCATTTTCCACAAAACTTACCATAAAAGTGATCTTACGTATTTGCAGCCTTTTGTTTGGTTGCCCAGTTGACTAGAACTCTTCAGAATATTCAATGTAGAGAAAGAAAATCCAAATGCAAATGTGCCTGTCCAAGCAATATTCTGCTTTAACATAACGATTTTACATAACCATCAAGTACATAGTCGGTATGTATGAGGAGGATGGTGAGGAGATATCCATGCTATTGCCTCTGCAGCTTTCACCTCAGCCACTAGCTGAGACCTCTGGTCCCTTATTTCAGAGGCTGTTGGTCCAAATCCTGGCATTTCATCCCCATGTATACTTAATTTTTAACTTCACTATGTCACAACCCACTGTCTTCCATTATTAGTCTTAGCTCTCACAAGTCTTTGGTCAGGAATGGTAACATAAGGCTGCAGTGACCCAGACAGTGAGAAGTGCCGTAACAGCAAAAATAAAACAACACATTGATAACAATTTCTCCCATGAAATCCCAAGGGCAGGCCTGATCTAATGCCCATATAAGTAAGTGAAAGATGCCCACATTGAATCAGTCTCTTATGAACATAAACAAGGCTAAGATACAAGGGCCAAAGAAAAAAAAAATTAGATTTCTAGACATGAGTTCCTTTTTTTTCCTAAATCAAGCTTACAGGAATACTAAGGGAAACTTTCAAATTGCAATTTTTCAGAATGGACTGCTTTTCTTTCCTTTCTTGTTTTTCAACAAAACATGGGCTCCTGGGCAAACTGGTAATTCAGGCACAAGCAGTGAACTCTGTATAGTTCATATGCCAGCTCTTGGTATCAAACTGAGAACTAGATGGACTGTTTGTTTAAAACTTTGTTTTTTATTTTCAATTATAAACTAATGCTGTCTAGTTTTAGTAGCACACCTTTTTCCAACAGGGTTCAGTCTGTAGCACTGGTCAATCACACTTGCAGCACTCTGCTCATAAGACTGTTATTTTTAATGTGACAAAACCAGGATTTTCACCTAATCTGCCCATTACCATGAAGTGTCTGAAGAAGTTCATGAAAACATTTGTTCGAGTATTCAAGGTACCTGAGCAGAGAAGCCATGTAGCAGTCTCCCTTTTTGGTTTTGCTAGTTACACAGCCCTGTAATGCCTGTGTTTTTCAATATATTGTTTCAGGTATAAACAGCAAGAATGCATTCAAAACAGAATTTGGACTGGTTTGACACATGCTAACATGCAGTGGAAAAGATATGAAATAGAAATCTTGTTACAAAAATAAATAATGAATAACATGGCAGCAAGTATGATCTCATCAAAGTCATCATCTGAACAGAGTACAGAGGCAAAGACCAGAAGGCTCTTGTGTGACATTGTTATCTAAAGTCCTGATTAGATTTTCACCTCAGAGTTCTCAATTTTGCTAGCAATCATCGCAAAGATACTATGGTGACTGGCACTCTATAAATACATCACAGACAGGTACCAGTACAGAAGACGGCTATCAGATAAGAGTTTGAAGCATTTGAAAATTCAACCCTGCCATTAGGTCTGTATAACAGTACTCAATTTTACAGCAGAAGAAATGTGATTACAGATAAAAAGGCAGGATTAGTGCTGTACAAATTCCTCTCTTAAATTAGATTATCATCATTCAATAGCATTATTTAGGTTTTTAGGGAGTGTCAGAATTCAACAAGTATATAGGCGTGTATTAACTGCAAATTTAATAAAAGCTGCAGCACAAACCACAGGTCACAGATTGACTGGCCTTGCTTTGTCAGACACTGCACAAAACTGCAACAAATGAGTCACACAACTGACAGCTGACGCAAGCCACCATCATCTCGAGTGTCTGCCAAAGAATAGAAGCTGTTATTTCCTGTGTTTCTATTTTAGATTTTATTAGAAAGTCATGATAGTTCATTATAAGGTTAGGTTGGACTCAGCACCCCTAAGTGAAATGCAGTGTTTGATGCAGGTGATACTATGGGAATGAGGCTCTTGCCAACCCAAAGTGGATTTAGTCAATATTTCCTCACTCCAGAGCCAGGGTGTGAGGTGTCCACGTCCATGGCATGCACACATCAGAGTTGTAATTGCTAAAAAGTATCATTATTTTAAAAAACACCCCCACTAGTCACTTCCACACATACCTTAAGTACTCCAAATACCTCTAAGCAATAAATTCAAACTTCATCTACTGCTGTACATTACTACAAGCACCTTACTAATACCCATTGTAAAGAAAACATCTAAAAATATTTTTAAAAATCAATTTCTACTAAGTATAGCCCGTATACAAGCAACTCCCTAGGTCTTGGTAACAAATGGCACAACCTGTATAGAAGCCACATTATTTGAGCAGCAGAAAAATTGTACACTGCACAACCCAATCAGTATCACCATTACAGGTGCTCCCTCTGAGCAACACGGGTTCTTGCACAGTTGCTGCCTTTGGCATACAGGGGTTTTCTCTCACAGCCTGCTCTTCAGATACACCATAAAACCTCTGGGGTGACTGCTCCCGAAAAACAGCATAATGCAAGGTGGGGTGATGATACAAACTATAATTTGCATTCTGGTGGACATACTCATATGACCACTGCACTTCCACTTCCAAGGACTATACTTGTGCCTCTGCTATGCATCTCCACTTTAGGGGAGCGACTTGGTGCTTTCTGCACTCTCCATCACCTGGGGCCACCCTTGTCATGCCCAGGCTGTAGGTACACGTATGACCACAGCACACATCAACCTCCAGTCACCAGAGGTTACCCCATCTGCACCAGAGCAGGGCCCAGATGTAAATGAGCATATTTGCAGGGCAGAAGATGAGTGAGCATGGAGCTTTCTATTTTAACAGCATCCATACACCCATTGTCTCTCATCATCTGCTATAGGAGAGGAAAACCTATGCATATAGAGCCACACTAAATTTGCTAGAGTGATTTTCAATTGTTTGCATAACTGCAATCCATTTTTTCCTAATGAAACACACTAACAGGAATGACTTAGAGCCCCAGTTTAGCATACTACTAAACTACTGCTGTCTTTGCTTTACCTCTGGAAGAACAAGATAAACTTCCCAAGCTTCCTTTGTAAAATGAAAAATATTTCAGCCAAAAACATCAAGCTCTGACATTCTCATACGTATGCTGGTGCCTAAATTAAGGTATGTATGTTTGAAATTTGTATCCTTCAAGGACAATCTGTGCAGTAGAGATAAACATTATAAAATGTAGACAGCTAAATAATGAAGTAAGGATTCTGGAATTTAATATAATGATAACTCAAGCACTGAGATGCATGTGTTTAGGTTTTGGAGTTTTCTTTTCCCTTTTTTTCAAATGGCATTATAAGAATTAGAGTTCCTTTAATAAAGAAATGTATGTGCTAGAATGAATAGTAGTTCCCTAAATATTTTTAGTACAAGACATGTAATTTACTCAGTAAATGAAAAAGTTTGTTTAGAAAAAGCTACTCAACTGTAGCAAATGTCCAAAATCATTCTCCATCTGCAGAACCATAAAAGGGCTCAAAACAGAAGCAGAATGTTTTACAACAGCTGGTCTCTTTCAACTTTCTGTAATTTTTATAGCTGCTTTTTGGTGATTTTTTTTTTTTTTTTTTTTTTTTTTAGCATACCGCAGCAGGATTCTTCTAGAAGCAAGCAGACCATGATTTCACTTGTGCAATTCCATGAAGCAGAGGTTCCCTGTTATCCCGAACCACCACCGACCAGACACATGCAGGGTCAAGTTGTGTACTCTCACACCAGGACTGAAAACTTATCAAATATGGCCCTGATCCAGCAAAGCACTTAAGCACATGCTTTACTTTAAACATGTAAGTAATCCTATTAGAGTAAATGAGATTCAGCATAAACCACCGGACTGAATCTCAGAATACCTTGGTTGTGGCCCTTATTATGTCAGTGACTGACTGTGTAACCTTGGACAAATCACTGTACTTCTGTATCTTTACTTCCTCTTTTGCCCCCTACATACATGTACCATGTTGCACACCGTCTCAACAAAAATGAATCTTCTAGAAACTGATGCACTACAAATGATGGCAGGGATACTTAAGTACCTTAGTCTGTTTTGAAATGCCTGTCACATATTATAAAGTAATGCTCCCCCCCCAAAACCTCCAAAATGAGACCCCTTACCCCTTAGGTCTGCTCATCCAGTATTGACAACCAATTTCAAAAGTGCAACATTGCTCTTAAGCAGTAGTGGGGATGGAATCCACCCGAAGGCACCTGCAGGTTGGGGCCAGGATGGCTCCTGAGCCTGTTCAAAGCCCAAGGACCCAGGCTGCAGCTCCCCTCCCAGCAGTGACCCTTGCACACAGGGCACCCTGAGATCCTAAACCTTGCCTGGGGATTCATGCGTCGGTCTGCCACATTCCTGCTGGTGCCGTACCCACTGCAGGAAAAAGATGTACAGTCCTGGGAAATTCTGCTTAAAGCATGCAGGTGGAAGGCAGCATTGTCTCACAATGTACTTGCACTGAAAGGCTTTATGTTTGATATTTTTACACACTGATACAAGATACAATCTTCCATACACAGGCCATATGCCATCGACTCTACGTCTTAATGATTCTGAGAGTATTTTCACATAAATAATTCTGCTTTTGCACTTATACACCACCATGCAAAGTGTTTACTTTTGCCATCACACTGCTTTCCAGCAGTTGTCACCGGCAATGTCACTGTCACAAGGAGAATATGGATTCAGCTCCTAACAACGAAGCAGACACGGATGAGTGGGCAGGATACTCAAATGAGTTTCAGAAAGACTTGAGGTGAAATACTGTCCCTAGTGAAATCAATAACAGTTCTCCCATTTACTTCAGCAGAGTAAATATTTCAGCTCTGTTTTTTCTGTGCCTTCTGGTCATCTCAGCACCTAACAGAGCAATCATTTATTTTCCTTAGGAGCACAGGGAAAAGGACAGAATACAAGGAAAGCAAGACAGGAAGGCAAGATTTCAAAATAAATGTACTCTTTTTACCAGAGTAATTAAAAAACTCCAAAACTTACAATGATTCCAGATTATAAACAATGCAGGAAATGAGATTAGATTAAGGCAGTTAACACCGTCCTTTCTAGGAACTCATTCACAAATTCCTCCTGTGTCCTTGAAACACCTGTATACCGTGGGGCTGTTTGCCCAGCTGAGCCAATGAAGAGCTCACAGCAACAGCAACACAATTCCCCGTGTGTCAGTCGCTCCGGATCAGGCCTTTCCATACACAGATATCCATTATAAGACACATGCATCATGAGCTGTGCTCTGTTAATTCAAATATTTTCTCCTGCAGACTGGAAGCCTGGCCTACAAGATACTTGCCAAAATTACGTTCAGGGGTAAAACAATTGAAATGTGTTCCTTAGCAGGGCAAAAGTTAGTTACTTTTGACTTTTCTGAATGCACGCTCTGTTCTCATTGTATGATGAAGGGAAATAGTCAAAAGGTTATATATAACCGTGTACTTGCAGCAAGTTAATGGACATAAACTGCTGGTTTTCAGAAGACATTAAAAATTTTGGACATAAATATATATATATATGTATAAAAGACCCCATTCAGTAACCGCTACCTGAGCCTGAAAGAACGCACGGCTGTGCACAACACAAGAAAGTCAGCGAAAAAGTGAAATTCACAGTAAACACGCCGGCTGCCAGTGAGCGCAGCACGTCTCCAAAGTCAGGTGGCGTATCAGACAACAGCGGGCATTTCGGGCTGGTTTGAGATGCCCGGAGCCCCCAGCAGCGCCGACGCTCCATCCCCATCCCATCCATCCCCATCCCGATCCATCCTCCATCCCCGGGTAACAAAGCCGCGCGCCCGCGGCCGCGCGCCCGGCGCATGCGCGGCCCCGACCCGCGGGCACAGCGCGGGCAAGGGGGGACAGGGGGGGACAGGAGAGGACACCGCGGCACCCGCCCGGAGCGACCGCGCCAGGAGAAAGTTTTCCTCTTCAGCTGCCGTGTGAACCCGCGTTACTTCTCTCTCCGAAAGTGATTTTTGTGTTTTCCGCGAACTTTACTCGTTCGGGGGGGATTCTGCAAAACCCCCGAGGTTTAACGTTATTTCAGAGCTGGGGCAGCGCCCTTCTTTGCCCCAGCATCGCATGCAGTGCCTCACAAAAGGCCCCAGAGGTTGGACAAACACAGCACCAGGAAAAACACAGTGTGAAAGGGATCTTTATGTTTATGTGTGAGGGCCCAGTGCTAATAGCTCAATGTGCTATTGACACATCACAGTGCAAACAGCTAAGTCTTTTTCAAAATAGCATGAGTCACAGTGTCATTCTTAACTTTGCCTTTCCCAGATTTGGGTACTTTGTGAAACAAATCACGCCCGTGTTATTAAAACATATTTCTGTAAACGAAGGCAGACTGCGAGATGTCTATTGCTCCTGACCAGCGTACTCCAAACGCTGCACACGCTGCAGGGAAGGTGTGAATAGACACAAGGGGTACTGCAACTTCTCTGACAACCCTCGCCAGCCCAGAGCCTCAGTTACCTTCCCGTGCCAGCAGCGGATGCACTTTTAGATAATCCTCCCGTTTGTATAATCCTCCAGTCATAAACTGGCCATAGCAAAGCCGGACCGAGCCGAGAGAAGGGAGCAGAGTCCGGCTCCCTCCCGTCCCGCTAGGGCCGTCCGACCCCGCCGGGAGCGGCGGCGGCTCCGCCCGGGGAAACTTGGGCAAGTAGTCCCGACCCCAGGGCTAACTAAGGCTGCCTTTGTTTCCGGCCCCGGGAGCGGCCCCGGCTGCCCGAGCTGCGTCCCTCTCCGCTCCCTCCGATCCGCCCCGCTCCGGAGCGCCCGGCCCCGGCCCCAGGGCGGGTCCCCGGCCCGAGCCCCGCGGCCGCGGCAGGAGGAGGTGCCCGGCCCCGATCCCGGCCCCGATCCCAGCCGCGATCCCAGCCCCGGCGAATACAACTTTCCGTGGCCGGGCTGGGCTGTCCGCCGGCCCCGCGGAGAGCGGCGCCCGCCCCGCGCATCCCCCAGCCCCGACGGAGCACCAACTCCGGCTCCCGGGGAATCGGCCCGGGCAGCAGCACGAGGAATTAACACCCGCGGGAATAATCACCTTGTTGTAGTTGTAGTAACCCAAACACTGGGCAAAGTCCAGGTTGGAGGGGTCTCCGGGGAGCGCGCTGCCCGCCGCAGCTGGGTAAAATCTTACA
This sequence comes from Anabacerthia variegaticeps, assembly GCA_035583185.1. Taxonomy (NCBI): domain Eukaryota; kingdom Metazoa; phylum Chordata; class Aves; order Passeriformes; family Furnariidae; genus Anabacerthia; species Anabacerthia variegaticeps. Next base: position 9,213,079 of record JAWWEW010000020.1, read on the forward strand.
TCCATGCTGGAGGTTTGGTCCAAGAAGTGCACTTGGAGAGACCGCCGGAAGGTTTAATAGATCCACCTTCAAGTGCGTTCCCCGGGGCAGGGGCACGGGCGAGGCGCGGAGGGAGCGGAGCGGCGAGCCCGGCCGAGAGCGGGGACAGCGAGGGCCGGGGGCGGCGGGGAGAGAGGCGGCGGAAAAGTGCAGGTAAACAAGGAGGAGAAGAGAGGAGGATGAGAGGAGAGGTGGGCGGCGGACCCCAGGTGGGTGCCCGTCCACCTCGCAGGGAGGAGGGGAGGGGAGGGGAGGAGGGAGGGCAGGGGAGCGGGAAGGAGGGAGGGAGGGAGGGAGGGCTGTTGTTTTTTAAAAGCTCAGTGCCAAGCCACGGGCTTTGCCTCCGCATTCAGGAGCAGCTGCTGTACACAAAGGAGCCACGCGCCCGGCGCGGACGGACGGACGGACCGGCCGGCGCTGCCCGCCCGACAAAGGCGGGGGGGACGGCGGGGCTGGGGCAGCAGGGCAGGGGCGGCAGGGCACGGCGGGGCAGCAGGGCTCGGGCAGCGGCTGCCCCGCACTGGGTGCAACAGGGCCGGCCGGGCCGCGCTGCGGGGCCGAGTGCGGGGCTGGCAGCGCTGCCCGGGGGCGGCACGGCCGGCCCGCGCCCCGCCCCCCCCCCCCCCCCCCCGCCCGCCCCCGGGGGGGGGGGC
>JAWWEW010000020.1:9213915-9289795 GCA_035583185.1 Anabacerthia variegaticeps
CGGCGCCGTGTCCGGCGGGGGGGGGGGGTACTGCACTCTGTCGATTGACCCCGCTGCCTGGGTGCGTCAGGTTGGTGGCAGAAGAAAGGAGAATTTTCTAACGTGCTGTCAAGAGCAGGACTTTAAACCCCAGTAGCTCGCCTCACAGAAACCTCCCGAACTCGCAAAGTCTCTGGGTGATGAGGCAAAGCGATCCGCTAATAACCCAAATTTGTTTAGTCAGTCATAGACACTGCCCAGCCTTATCTGCTCCCCTGCATGGATCTTTCCTGACCCGAAATCCTGCTCCAGAACTTTTGGAAGACACGCTAAAGCAATACAAAGGCCACTTCACCTCATCACTTTTGCCCTGCAGAGAAGGTGCAAGGGAAGGATGAAAACACACCCTCGACTCAAGGCTTCTGTGACAGGGAGAGCATCACCTTTTGGGTCTAGGGTGGATTCCTGGGCAGTTACAACACGACTGACAGTCCACCCCAGACTGAATTTACTCCATTTGGTTACAAAACAGCAATGACAACACCAGTAGACAAGGTTTAACTCTATAAAAGCAGCAGGACCTTCTCTGAAGGTCTCTGCATCCCCATGTGTCTGCCAAGGACAGACATCCTGGTCTGATGCTCAGTCCTATTTTTGACTGACGCCTGTCTCAAGAGCTTGGTGCCCCACACTTCCTCTCTAGGCATGGCTCTGCACTGTCTAGACACATTGAGAGCAAACTGTAGAACAGTCAATAGTTACAACATGTAGAAAGGGAACATCTTCCCAGTTCCATTCCTAGAAATCTTGTGGTCAATATTTAAGGTGGCACAAGTAGCTCCTGGTGGCACAGGACATACCAGAGCACCCTTATTCAGGCTAAGACACTTTGAAGTGAAGATCTCTAACATGCACTAGGAGCAGAATTAAACATAGATACACATTTGTATTTACATGGAATATTCAGAATTTAACTTTCTAGAAGACCGTGTATGAATGGGCAAATGCCTTGATAGCAAGATAGCAGGCATATTCTGTCAAATAGCTAATCCAATTTCACATTCATTGTGTGAACCATTTTTAACCAAAGGGAAAAAAGCCACAAGACACACTCTATTTCTAGAAGGGAAATGGTTAAGGAACATAGAGCACAGAGTTTGCACAGGCACACCCCATACCTGTGGCAAAAATTATTTATGCTCCTGAGAGAAGCAAATTGTTCAGAAAAAGACATTGAAGCTATTTCAGAATAGAACATTGCACTAGAGTATTTCTCCAGCACAGTGACAGAAAAGTCGTAGTGTACAGGCACAGCAAACGCATTTCAACTGAGGTTAATAAAGTAATAACAGCTTTGTTTTATTCCTTGGGTAAAAAATCCCAAACAAAACCAAAAGCATTTCCATAAACCCAATTGCACGTGTTAGAATAAGCAGATTCTCAGGTATAGAAAAAAATCACTGGCATCAAGTTCTGGGGTGCTGTATGAATACAGCTATTTCCAGGCTATCTAGCTCTCTCTACACTTAATCTGAAAGCACATTCCCACTGAATTCAGAGGGAAGCTACTTCAGTAAGGAATGAACAGCAAACGATTCTGAGTTTAGGATTTGGTTTTGTTGCCATACTGCAACCAGCCACTGAAAGGCTCCAGACCTGTGTGATGTATGGGCAGCACAGGGGCTGCTGTGGCTGCTGCACAGCTCCTGCCTGGGAGGGCAGCCCCAGCGGAGCAGCCCAGCTCATCTCCTGCCCCACTCCCAGGCCACCAACAGGAGCCTGTGGGGCAGAGCCGGCCAGTGGGAGGCACACCAGGTGCTCCAGAGGGCAGGAGCTGGGTTAGGAGGCTTATGTTCAGGAATGATGTAAATAATGGTGATGTAAATAAGGATAATTTTAAGTATTTGGATAGGATATACAGTTTCCAATACAGTTGACTTCTGAAAATAAAGAGTAATACCTCAAAATATTCCATTTTGACATCACTGGCTCAGAAAATTAATGTAAAATTGAAGTGGAAGAAGTCAGAATTGAAAAAAGTAATTGCACTCAAGTTAAGCAAAACACTTATCCCCAAAGTATTATTTGGTGAAAAGTCTTGGACTACTGTCTCTTTATACAATTTTGAAACTAAACCAGAGAAATTTGATATTTCCAAGGAAAAAACCCAAAAAACAGTTCCCAAGTATAATCTTGCTTTGTTACCTCTGTCTAGTGCACAGTGTCTTTTGCAGAACTAGTAAGAACACACTGAAATTAATATGTGATCTAAAATGAAAAACTGAAGAGAACTGGGATATGTATGCTAATTTGTGTTTTTAAATAAAATGGCCTACATGATACTGCACCAGAGGGAATTTTATGAACTAAAGAATTAGGCAAGTGTGTGTTTCCCTTTCTCAACACCTCTTTAATGTAGTTTATTAAAAGAATAAACTTGAGTACCCTCTGTTAGACTTTTAATCCATATATATGACGTCGTTCCTGTTTGTTACTTGCAATATATTTATCTCAGGAGTACATTAAAGATGGAATATGAGCCAAAGTATTTATAACTTTCTGTACATGATGCTTGAAGGCAGTCCAACAGATTCTTCTCTCAAGCTATTCTCTTTAACTTCCTTTAGTAAAACTATGGCTTTGCAATTCTATTTTTTTTTTCTTTCAGAGTAGTTGAAAGTATGAAGTATTTGCAATTTTGAGTAAGTACTCCCTTCTTTTCTGCTGGTTTAATAAAAGCCAGTATCTATCTACAGTAAGTGAAGTACTGCAATAATTTCCCTGGTCCTGGGTAGCCTCGATTTCGAAGAAACTTTTTGAAAAGCCTTGTTCCATAAAGGTTTGAATGTATGCCTACTGATGCCAACAATTATGACTCAGTCAGCAACAGTGACTCTGTTCCATCTCCAGCTATACTTTCTTCTGACTCATCATCACAATTCAATTTTAAAAGCCATTAAGAACACTCAAACTGCTTTTCTGATGTAAGCACAGAAATTGTATTGAGTGAATCAGTCATATACAAACTTGAATGTGTGCCTGCACAAATTCTCCCTGCTGCCCAGAAACCTTTCAACTTGCACAGGTAAATAGAAACGTTCCAGGCCTGGCTGATTCCCACACAAGCTTGACGAGTCTTTTTTCTTGTTTCTTTTTTTTTTTTTTTTTGTACCAGAACAAACTGGTACCCTTTACAGCCTCTGCAAACTACTTTGCAAACCCTATGTCACTCTCCCAGTCTGTTACATGGAAATAGTATCAGAGACTCAGGAACATTTTCTTTGTCATCACTACACAGAAGTCAAAGGCACTGGGAGATTTACTCCAACAAATCACCGGGTCAGGAAGGAACCTCAGAGATGAGAGCAGACGCACCAGGTCCCTAACACCCAAATGCTGAGATAGCCAGCCAAGTCCTCTACAAGCCCTGCACCTCAGCAATGCCCCTGTCTCTGGCCACACAGCTCCCTCCTGCTGGCAAAGACAGCAAGCATGGGAGGGGGCAGGCAAATGAGGGAGAAGGGGTGGAATGAGCCAAGGTTGGGCTGAAACTCTTTGTTCTAGTTTTACAGTGCAAACTCAACATTAAGAAGACCTGAAATTCATTTCCACAGTGCAGGGTCCATGTGTGTTGCCCAGGCCCACTCAGCGGGTTTAGGGGAAGGATTTACCCTGGGCCATGAGCGGGAGAAACAACCAAATTATTGGGAAGTTCAATAGTAACTTGTACTTGCAAACCTAAGAACATTCAAGTAGAATAAGGTACTTGGCAAATTTGAAAACATCCAGACAAAGTAAGGCACTTCACATACTTTAACTCAGCAAACTTTAACTAACCAAGACAAAAGGCACTTAGTGGAATTTTTTGGTCTGGCTTACAAGATATTTTGAGAAGAAAAAGATAGGAAAAGAGAGAGAGAGAGAGAGAGAAAGAAAAGGGGAGAGAGAAGCAGATAGTCACCACTGTAACATCCAGCATGCTCTCAGCATCTTCCAAATCCCAGGCAGGGAGCACACCCTCAGTATCACTGTCCTTGTGTCTGCTCTGGCCCTCTGGGGCCCTCCCCAGGCATGCCTGCATTTCCATGTTTCTCTCAGGGCCACCTGTTCCTTTAGTCTCCTACACCAGGTCTACTGGCTCCTGTAGGAACTGGGAGGGACAAGAGAAGATGGAGGAATACAGCATCCCTGATGGCACCTGCCCAGGAAGAGTGTCTTAGCCCCTTCCCCCAAAGCACATGGGAAGGATGGAAGGACACAAAACAAAAGGGCGAAGATACAGAGGGAGAAAGAAAGACAGCACCAACCAGGTCTGGTTTAGAAAAGAATCCAAAGGCTCTTGGAATCAATAGAAAGTCCCTTTAATTGATTGCAATGGGCTTTGAATTAGACCTGTATTCTACTTATCAAGTACAGCTGCTGAGAATCAATGGTATTTTGACTTACCCTTCAAAGCAACAACTACACTGGTAACTTTTGGCTAAGAAAAAGTACACTTAGTAGCATATTAATTCATTAGAGTTTATCTCACTGAAATACGTTGTGAAGTCAGCAGACATTTGTAAGTGATCAGGCAGGCATGAATATCCTATAGAAATGAGGCCATAAAGAAAAAGCTTTTGTTCTTAACATTAATTCAGATCAAATATTCATTGATATCTACATTTCTCAGCAAGTATGTCAAGCAGAGATCAATAAGCACCTATTAGTCACTGACTACGTTTCCTGCAGTAAAGGAGGAAATTTCAGCCAGCAAATTGGAGAAGCCAAATAATCGGGGGAGCTGGAGTTTAGTGCTTGTCTGCCAGATGATTGTTTACCTTCTCTCTATCTTGGCTGCTACAACTAGAGAACTACAGATCAAAGGATTTTTAGAAAACTATTTTATAGCTATTCCTTAAAAATATATATCACTATTCAAAATGCAAGTATGGATTGTTGCAGGGAAAAAAAAATATCACGACTGCAAGTTTTTGGTTTGTGACAATTCTGCTTCTTTCAGGCCCAAGTCAGGAAATGCATTACTTTGTGAAACCAGGAAAAAAAATAAAACTATTAAACTTTTTAAACATTTACATGTGCCTGCTTTGATGTTTCTGTGGATTGCTGAAGCCTCTTACTTTACCTGAAGTATTTTACCACCTCAAATCACATACAATATTTCTAACCATATTTCAGCAGAAAAACAGGGTTTTGAGTTGTTTAGAGAGCAGACACAACCACTAATACTGGTGAAGTATGTTACAGCAAAAAGGTTTCTGCTGCTTTAAAGAAAGTATCCCACAACCTTCCAAAATAACCTGTGTGTAATGGATAATATAGGATTACTTTTTGGCAGAGTGAATATCCTGTTGCTATTGACTGCAGTGTTACAGTATCCTCACATACTAGTACACAGTTATTGTGAGATAAAGACCACGTTGAAAAACAAAGTGATTACAGTACTGAAAACAGAAAAAGAACTGCCCAGTAATATAAGAATTGACTTTAGGAGAACAATGACTGGAGCAGTGTCACTTCTAGATTAGCATTAAAGAATAAAATTTCTAACTGAAGCTAAGAAATTGTGGCAGTGTATTCCTTTCTTCCAGGGATGCCATTTTAAAGCAAGACAGGAAAACTTGGTTAGAGATGACACTGTATGTGTGTGTACATATTTGTATGTAGATATATATGTATAAAATTTACATCATCTGTTAATATAAAGTTGTGTGGTATGTTTCTCTTTTTCTTCTCCAGCTCTCTCCACATTCATATTTTTTGAATTTAAACTGCTGAAATTGTTATGAGGGGGGAAAAAAGGCTACTTGCATCTACTTTTTAAAAGGAATTTACAAGGACAATATCTACATAAAGAAAAATATGCTCACCATGAGCAATCCAAATCTTTCAAATTTCTGTGTTAGTTCAGAGGAATTTGCCAGGAAAAAAATTTTCATTTTACAGTAGAACAAAGTCTAATTACCAAAATGTATCTGAAGAGTCTTAGTGAGATACGGTGAAGACTTTTTCTGTGTGGGAAAGGTTACATTTAACCCTTGTATCTGCAACAGATTCACTCATCATGTTTTTCAGCTTGAATTTCATCCCATGTTCTATTAGGTAATGAAATACACACCTCCAGCTCAGTGACCTCTGATATGCCCCAGGTGCACACACTGCACTGTAAAGCACACACTCACCTTGAGGGCTCCGTGGTGCCCTGGGGAGAAGGGGAGCAGGGGAGCAGTGCCCTGGCTGCGCCCAGGAGCTGCCAAGCGGTGGGATACACTCTCAGTGACCACAATGCACATCATGTGTTGGTGGCTGTGGAAGGGATGGGCTCTTGGTCACCTCTTGGAAGCCAAGGAAGGACTTGATGAGACACTGCCAAGATACAAGGTAAAAAGTCATATATAGTTTTACAGTCATGCATTAAAAACAAAAGTCATTATTTAAAAATGCTGCTGTCATCACGTCCCTTTCAAATGTTATTGACTTACCCATGATAGTATTGTCACACCTACTAGCACAGGTTATAACATAACATAACATAATTAGTGATCAATTCTAGAGAATATGAAGATATAAAAAATTTGATGAGACTGAGGACATACAGCTTTATTTGGATAGATCAGATCCATACAATAACTGGGAGTAGTCTTCTGAAGGACCCATTAGTTATCCTTTAGGTCTCCTAATTAATGATGTAGTCTTCTGAGAGCATATTAATAACTCTGGTATTAATAGCAGCATAATTCTAGCTGAGGATTAAAAAAAATTGAAGCACTATTTTATTAGTACTTGTACAATAGAGTTTGGGACTTAGACACACACATAAACTTATCAGATTGAAAACTAACAAGCAGGTTTCTGAAAGTATGGTTAAGGACTGCAATAACATCTCCAAAACAAACTGCTATGCTTTCATTCAGGACTTATGTTCAGTTATAGAACTGAGGGTTTTGGGTTTTTTTTGATACCTCAGTGGGCCACATTTTCAAAGTTGAAAAGCCAAAGGCGGATTCCAGTTTGCCAGACTATTTCCTCAAGCTCATGAACAGTCTGTGCCAAGCTGTTCTTAAAGAATCAGTCCTCATATCCATGAACAGCTAATATTTAATAAAACATCTGATCACAAAACAAAATCTAAAAAAAAAAAAAAAAGAAGGTAGCAAAATAACACTCCAACTTGCTACTAAATACAATGTTCTTTGATATAAGCTTATTTCAACTTCATTTACTCCAGGGTTCTACAGCAGTCAAAATAATGCAGAATTTTCCACGTGATTTACACATTGCTTTTTAAAATGAATTGTCTGAAACAAAACAATGCTTTTTTTTGGCTGCCTGGCTTGTTTTCTAAAACATATTCTCTTTCTTTTAAAGTGAGAGAATGACCTCTGCTTCAGGAACAATTTTCTGAGACAGAGTGTTTATCAAATGGCTTCACTGCCTTCATGAAAACAATTTATTTTCACTGAACTCCTCAAGATAAGCATTGAAGTCAAGAAGAATGTACAATGACATTTATAATTACATCCAAGAAACAAATATTTTGCTAAAGAAAGGGTTTGTATTTTTATCATTTTCAAAGATACAAATATTTTCTTTTCTCCAACATACCATTTAAAGATATTTTCTCCCTGAAATTACAAAGTGTATTTTCATGTGCATGGAAAGAGAAGCCTGGGACAGTAATCTTTTCATAGAAAGGCTACGGTATGCATCCCTAAACAAGGAAAGCTGTAGCATAATCATTACAACCAGATTGTCTCACCTGCCCCACTCTTAGGAAATAATCTGCAGAAAACAACAATTTAAGCAGGAGGATACGTGTCCCTTGCAGGGCCTCCTCCAAACAACCCCTCAATGCCCAGTCTTAGAAAATGGACAAAACAGTTGTCCCTAGGAATGGCTTGTTCACCTCTCCAGCTTTCCTCCCCATCCTCAGAGACAGGTTCTTAAGAAGACCTTGCTAAAAGAGCTCCTTCTGTTTCCCTTATGGATTCAGCCCTAGGCCTGTTCTCGACCTGAGACAACAGGAGCTCAGTCGTGCCAGACAATTACTGCTTCCTGCTACATTCTGAACTACCCCTAAAATCAAGGTAGCCCATATTGTATCTCATCTTTCAGGACAAAGCAGCCACAGATTTAGCCATACAGTGCCTGTGTTTTGAAATGCAAATTCAATAGCTACCTATGCAAAAGCTGTCCATGAATATATTTAGGAGTTCTGTTTGCGCTGCCTGGAAATGTGGGTCTTACAGGATTAAAAAGACATACTGCTATCACTCCAATGAGTGCCCTTTAATTTGTGGGAATTCGTTTTAGAATAGAAACTTTAAGATCTGGTTTATTCCTTGTCAGTCAAACATCCTAGCTTTTCATTATCCCTTTTTTTTTTTTTTTTCAGTGCAGGGAGGTAGTTCTCATCATAAAGATTCCCTGATAAAGTTCTCCTCCAGAGACATACTCTTTTTGTAGGCTCAGCTAGTGAAGAAATATCATTCATTTGTAATACTCAAAGAGAAGCTGAAAAAAAAAAAATCAAAAGCAGCTGAAAAGAGATGGTATTTCACTAATATACACCCAAGCTTTATTTAAAATATACAATGTTAAATTTGATCAAATATCAACCCACCATTCAGAGTGAAATAATCTCTTTTAATTTGCATGTATCTGTGTGTGCCAAAGAGAAGTGTGTTTGCTTTCAAGCAGGTGCACATCCTGCTATGACTAAATCTCTAACTCATCAAATTGCTTTACCAGTGTGGGACATGCCCTTTTTCTGGAACAGCTTCAAGCTTCTTCCCCAGCATTTCAGCCACCTGTTTACTGAGTTCATACTCCAAAGGAGATGCATGCAATTAGAAACAAGGAAATGAAAATAAATGACCTTGTTTGTTATAAATAACAAAGAGACTCAGCAAAATTAATGCAGTGAAGCCTGACCTTCTGACCTGAAAGAAAGAATCACCTCATTCCTTTGTAGCAGGCTCACAATGCTCCAGCACCAGGCATTGTTATGCAGCTTTGCCTCTTTTGATGGATCTTAAAGGAGTATATTCTAAATACTAAATGTTTTACAAGTTAGATTAGGAAATTTGCATTAAAAAGAATGTTGAAACAAAGTCAAGAGAGCAGTGATAAAGATTATCACTGCTTTATTTAGAGTCCAGGTAAGCTGTGTGTATGGCAGTTCAGAATAATACAGTGTTTCAATTGAAAAATAAATATGGCATTCCAGGTACTAAAAAGCCATAGAATGTTTCCTTAGGTGCTCTGTGAATTGATGAGGGAAAAAGTTTTTAATTAGCCAACTCTGGGAAAAGGAAACATTTTTCTTTTGTTAATCGTGTTTGCTATGATGATCTGACTTTTGAGGAAAATGCGACATACTTCCACAACTACTGCCAAAAATATACAATCTTTTTCATTATCCTTTAATTAGGCAAGTAGAAATGCCTTCTTTTATATGAAGTCTACTGAATAATGTTTCTATAGGTTACAGTTCCATTTTTAATTGATTCATGTCATCCTGGAACAGCGTCCAGCTGTAACAGAGGGCAAGGTGTTAGAAATTTGTTTCCCTGCTTGTCTTTGGAGAAAATGAGAGCACACCGTTGTTTTCATGGCAGTCCTCACAAAAAGAGCAGTGTGTAATTACAGTGCTGGTTCCCATCTTGTCACTCTCCCAACCAAGTCTGTTATTAATGAAACACTCAGAACTGTTTCAGAAATAAAAGGATAACATGTTTGCATCTCACTGAAAGCAGTTCCCGCAACAGCTATTGTTTGAAAAGGATTTTTCCAAAACTTGCTTTGTGGGCTCTTTTTCCCCTTCTCTCACTTTCAATGACATCCATCCAGCTGCTGAGTACGCCCTTCCTTCACAGCAGTCATGCAAGTTTCTCTTCCTCCCAGAGCACACTGAGTGGGAACAGGATGGGGCAGCTCCACCTGCAGTGCCCATGGGGTGATAGGCACAGCCCCAGGGACCCCAAGGGCCACCAGTGTGCAGTGGAGGGGTGGCAGTCACAGAGAGGTACAGTGAAATCAGTCTCGTACACAGGATGTGACATCCAGGCCGGAGCAGTGAATGCAGCCCAGTTCCATACCACGACATGGAGGGTCTGGGGTCCGTCCCTGCAGTGTGTCAGGGATCAGGAGCATGAGGGTGCAGCAGCTCTTCTCCCCATCCTCTCACCCTTCTTGCACATTGGGTATGCAATGGAGCAATTCCACCCCCTTAAGTTCTCTGCATGACTCACTCCTGGTTCCACAGTTTTACAGTAAAAGGGTGACCTGAATGAATAATTTCCAGCAGAGAAAAGAGCTGACCAGCACAGCCTCTCCTTCTGCTCATGAAGTCTCATGAACAGCTTGCAGTTTTGTTCAAATGTGTTCATCATTAAAAACTAAATAGTCCACATGGCTGAAGGTAGGGATATGCTGAAGTGCTTGATTGAGTCAGAGGCCTTCAGGGTATTGTCTTCTCAATCAATCTGCATTTGTCCACATAGATTGACACCAGAGCACTCACATATCTAAACACTGATCTGTGAGGCCCTGTATGACAAGCCACATCTGAGAAAACCTGCATGACAAGCAGGTTCTGAGAGCTGAGCCCAACTAGAAGAAATTCTGCATTTGTGGAGCATGAAGTCACAGTCTCTGTCCTGCTCTGGGGCTCCCCGTGTGGGCCATCCAATATCCAGGCTGGAGAGTGGCTGTGGATCTGTGCTGAGCCACTACTGCATGATGTGCAAGGGCTGGAACAGGGAGAGCAAAGCTGGGGATCCATTAAAGTGTCCCGTGCTCTAAGCATGAAACCTTATTGTTCTATAAATTCTATTTATCTGAATATATCTATTGTGAAATGCCTAGGCTTGGTTTCTATCGTTGGTTCTTACTGACTTTAGCAGTCAGTGTGTGTAGTTCCTCTTCTTTTTGAGGAATAAGTGGAAATAATTGATCATACTCTGCAAAATCTCATTTTTATCCATTCAGAATAAATTCTAGATGAATCATCTTCAACAAGTAACTTAAAATTCACATGTTTATTATTTGTCCTAAGACTCACTTATTGAAGGATTTGTGGTAATTCAGCTTAAAAAGCCTATCATTCTAGGCAAAGCAAATTCAGGGCTCTCAGGAAAAGTCTATTAACTCCCCACATTTGCTGTATTACAACCTCAGTGTATGATATCTTAAATGAGGAAAATAATATTGCAAATATTCTATTGTTATGTATTTATTCAAGACAAAGCTCCCAAACACCTGTGAGCTGCCTGAAGAATCAGTGAGTGGAAATATTAGAAAAAGTGGAATGGAAAATTTTACTTTTTTGTTATTATTTGTATTCAGATAATTACCAGAAAACTGACACTGAAGGAAAACACACAGTACCCCTCAATAATAATGGACTGAGACCCCGTCAGCTCCAAAGCAGTTACTGTAGGTAGCTGGTGACTTCCACATAAACCCTTTCCTGTCCCTTAAGGAATCTTCCTCAGATCTATTGCAGATTTTTTGCATTTTGCCACCATATCCCAGCCATTTCTGCCCATGGTGCCATGGCACCTTTGTGTCCTGCCAGCTGCTCATTGGCAGTGCCTGCACGGTATATCAAACATGTGACAAAACCCAAGTCAGAATCTCATCAGGGCACCAGCCTGTGCTCAAAGCTGCACACCAAGAGAAACTGCAGGGCATTCTAGAATGAAGATCTGCCTGAAGCCACCTCCATCAGAAACCCAACATTTACCTACCTGCAGCATGCTGCTACTGTAAAGCCAAAGTGCCCAAACAGGGATACCATGGGCACAAACACTGTTCATGGAGTTCTGCCTCATTTGCCACAGAGCTGAACTCAGGATGTGCAGTGCAGAGAGCAGCCACACTGCCTGCAACGTCCAAGGCTGTGCATCTGCTCAGCAAGCTTTGCTAGCCTTTGTTTAACCACACTGTGGTTCAGGTTCCCAGAGTATTATAAAACCTATACTGTCTGCTGCAGACTAAGGAGAGTGATCTGAGTATCCCTGACAGCAACAGCACAGGACAAAAGCCATTCCCTTGTTTTCAGGCCATATGGTTCTCAAAGGTGAAAAGCTTTAATTTCAATGCCACCTTGGTATTATTTGCAAACACAAGAAGAATAATGCCAGTCCAACTAATTTCTAAATTTCCACCATTAATGGAAAACTTAAATGGAGTGTTGAGAGGTAGCAGGCAGCAAAACAGGTAAAAATAATCTTCCACATCACAGAAGCAAGTGTGATCTGGCTCAGCAGTTTTAGCCACTTTTAGACTGGTCTCTGCTTTAGCATGTGGTTTATAACCAAGCTTCACCATAGACAAATGAATACATGCATCTCTCCCCTCCTCTGCAAGTTTCCCAGCATCCCCTTCTGCACACTCCCCAGATTTCCAGTGCCTTCTTCAGCCAATCACCTTTATGTTAGAGCAATGACTTCCACCTTACACTGCCAGTCAAGTGCAGTGCAAATTGTGCAAGCACCAACCTATGTTAATGTGCAGTTCAGTCATGCAAGCTGGTTGTGCAAGCACAATCATCTGCTCTGCATCACATGCTTGAGTATCCTTGTAATACACAGGTGAGACAGACCTCGCTGCTGGGAAGAGCGGTCTTATGTTTCCATAATGATAAGTAAACTGAATACTAAGAAAGGCAAAGAACACAGCAGTGTTACATCCAAGAATCAGTGCTAGAGAGATGTGAATTAAAACAGTATTTCAAAAGGCTTGAAATGAGTAGCATCCAAAATATGTGCTATAAACCGGGTTTAAAAATCAGCAATTTTCAGGAGCATTAGTTTGCATGAAGTACACGCATAACTCCAAAATTCAGCTGAAGTCAAGTCTCCCTGGAAAGCAAATGGTGTGCTTTTACTCCTCTTCTGTTTCCACTATTCAGGAAGGGTAGCTACCCACACTGCAGCTGAAGAGCACGTATTTGTTTCACAAGAATACAGGAGGCACATGCTGACCAAGAAAGCAGTTGTGGAGAACAGAGTTCCTACATGCAAACTGGGGCTCAACCAACTGCAGCCCTTGCAATGCACAATTAGAGGCACCACATGGTCAAAGCTATTGTCACTAGTACTGGGGAAAGCCCAAGAATTAACAAAAGTTTCCTTCTTTCTTCCTCTGGTACCCATCCGAGGAGAGAGTAAGCAATACCACAAACAGTTTGAGGGGACAAAGAGAGTGTCAGGGCCAGTGTCCCTGTCTCAGCACGACAGCCCTTACTGGCCATGGCTCTGTGAGCTACTGCTGAGCACATAATGATTTTGTATTGAAAGGCTAAACCAGCCATTGCTCTGGACTGAACAACCACAGCTCTAACTCATTCCTTCATTAAATGCTTTGCCATTCCTTGAGAATGAGAGGGTCTATAGAAAAATCACATTGTCCTGTATTCCGTCGGTAAACAATATCTTAGACATATTAAACTGGTTTATAGTAGTCATCTGTTCTTTCCAGGCTGTGACAGGACTTTGAATTATTTGCTCTATCAGCAAGTGCTGTAGTAAATTCCCCAGTTATGCTGTGCATGGCAGGCTTGCGGAAACACCCGTGACAATGAAGTGAGCAGAGAACTCATACATGACGGAATCCACTCAGCAGACTGGTTTTTGGGGACAGTTGAGCCTCAACAAACAATCCTTTCTTCTCGGTCTATAGAGGAGCTGCACTGGGGCCTACTTTGGCCATTAGTCTAAGGAAAGCCTTTGTTGAACATATAGCTGCTTCTCACATTGAAAGAATAAATCACATTCTTATTCTGGGTATGTCTCCACTGCATTCACTGATGTGAATGTTGTTCCATGGTTGAAAAACTGGGTAAACAGCGTGCCCTATGTGGCTCTGTGCTGCTGCAGCGACATCAGTGGCTGCACAACCTAATTTAAAGCCAGCTTGGATGTGCCTGTAAGAGCTGCAGCACTGGCATAGATCTGTACTTCAGACAGCATACTCCCTCTTTTCAGGAATATTTCACTCTTTAGGCTGGATTACCAGGATTTGAACCAATTTGGAACCCACTTTGCCTGAGTAAAGGAAGGAAAAATTCTATCTTTCTTTGAGCTTAGTGAAGCAAAACAAAATTTATGCAAGTTTCAGGAACAGTTCTGAGTCTATAGGTGTTTTTAGGGTTATGCATATATATTTAAATTTCTCAAGCACACATCCTAGAAGCACATGTCCTGCGTAGTGGATGTTCCCCCACTAATATTTAAAATCCAAAGTAATCAATGTTCCTAACTGCTTTAATGTACAGCTATTCAATATTCAATTACCTTCACAACCACGCGCCACTCTTCGGTGTGCTTCACCATTTACTGTGAACTTACGTTTATGCCTGTCTTCATATCCTTCAAATGAAATGGAACATCCAGGTTTCAGCAGACCATAGGGACCTCTGCTGACAGTTTCTATAGAGGCGGTCATCTCTGGATGTATAGAAGTGTTCTTGCATGATATCTGAGCTTCAGCTAGTGGAGATTAAGTTTTGTATCTCCTAGAGTGAATCTGAAGATCCATCATCACTCTGGCAGAAAGGCTCCTATTTCCAGGCAGAATGCTACAGCCTCGTCTGAGCTTTGGAGTGACTCCTGAGTATAACAACAAACACAGCACATGTTATTCTGTGTACAGACAGAACTCTCCATTTTGCCATTTGAACAGGAGTTTATTTGTCTCTGGCAAAAAAACCTCATGTCCTTTCTACCTCACATTTCAGTTAGCACTTTTGCTTTAAGTGCTGTTACAGAAGAGGACCATGGCTGAAGCATAAGGGGAGCTCCTGGTTAAACAGGGAGGGTCATGTGCTCTCACAATTTTTCTTCAGATGCACAGCAGGCAAATCTATGGTTGTAATACCATTTATATCTACTTGTATACTCTTCTACGCACATGTAAACTTCAGGAAAAAAAACAAACAAAAAAAAAAACCACCAAAAAAAGGAACCAGAAAAAAATATCCCCAAAAATCAAATAACTCTTCTGATGACACAATCCCCTCTGCTATGCATGTTTTCCAACAGGGTAAATGGTAGACAAAAAAATATATTTAGTGAAGTAACTTTTACTCCCTCTTTCCACATACAACTTACTTGTGCTGCTGGAGAATCACTGCAAGAATATTTCCAATAACTAGAGTTATAACCACCTCTAAACTAAAATTTCTATTTTAAAGTTTTTCTGCCTACTTTGACTGCTTATTCCAATAGAGCTGCCTCACAAAAAGATTATGTGTAATTATTTGCAAGGAAAAGAGCTCACTGTAAATGTTAATGTTAAATGTCTACACTTTTAAAACCTTAGGTACACTAACCCTTTACATTATTGTTTCAATTATTTCTTCCTCTTGGTGTCATTAGTGAAATATTTTATATATGCAGTTGCTCCTGATTTGCGTAACGAATTCCAAATAAATATAGCTGCCATCGATTTCTCTTAGTTCCTGCATCTCAAAAGAGTTCAACTAACCAGGTAGCATCTATCCTGCCTATTCCCTTCAGAATTATCTGACTCAATGAGATGACCTGTTAATTTCTTCTCTTCTACAAACCTGCTTTCTCTGGCTTTAACAAATAACTAAGGTCTTTCTGCCCTTGTACCATACTAGCATCAGTTTTGAACCTTTTCTGATTGTGCAATAACTTCTTTTTAAAACAACTAAAACCAGAGACTGGTCTTTTGACCGTGGTGCTGTCATCTCTCACCAATATCAGACTACATGAAGCTTCTCTATTTGCATTTCACACCATTTCACACTTTGCTCTGATTCTTTGTTGTTGTTGTTGAAAACATGCTATACATTCTTTACTTGATTGTAAGCTCAGGATCTTCTCTATTTTCCTAAATACTGTTCATTGGGTTTTCTCAGATTTTTACATCCACTTCTGAAAATTACCCCTTCTTCCATCAAAATATGTCATTGTATATCTTTGTTTTCTCCTTCTAGGGAGTATTTGCATATAACTAACTTTTGAAACTGTATGGGATGATGATGAATAGAATACATATTACTTAACAGTATATACAATCCAAAACTGCTGTACATAAATTCTATATGTCTAGTTTTTCTTACTGTATTTATAATAAAAGATTTTAGGATAGATTATGTACAATATGATGGACACAAGCACTAGCAAAGCACCGTGAGACCTTGCTTTGACAGCTTCTTTCTCCTTTTCCACTCTGTTTGTTAAATTTACCATTAAATACCCTAACTCAAATAGAATGAGGATGCAGCCTCTCATCACTGCTCCTCCACATCAGTCTCACCTTGGTTCCATTGTGGTGCCCTTCTCTCTACAGCAAACTAGGAAGAAAACACATAATACACAAAGGGAATGGGAACTGCTATGTGCAAAACTATTCGCTGGTAACCACGGGCTATGCAAAACACCTGCCATGGTTTAAAATCTGCCAAGAACTAACAGTCTAGGACTGTACTTCAAGTCATCGGGCATTCCAGCCAGGCACTGTTTCCCATGACATGGTCAGCATCTTCATGTCTGCTCCTGAGTGTTTCAACTTCTCACAGAAA
Source organism: Anabacerthia variegaticeps (assembly GCA_035583185.1). Lineage (NCBI taxonomy): Eukaryota > Metazoa > Chordata > Aves > Passeriformes > Furnariidae > Anabacerthia > Anabacerthia variegaticeps. The sequence continues at coordinate 9,230,456 of JAWWEW010000020.1, forward strand.
TCTGGGTTTATTTTTAAAGCCCTGGATTTTGTCAGTATTCAGAGTCTGTATTAACTCCTTATTAATTTTCTGTTTCTGTGTCTCTTCTTTGTATTATACTTATCTTCATTGAGAAAACTGAGTCAAAACATTTAATATCTGAAAAATATGTTTTTCTCAACCAAAGGTAGGTTACCTTTGCAATGTCTCAGACTCTACTGCATTCTCCTGTGACCTCATTTCTTGTGTATTCAGAAAATCTCTTATTTATCTTAGCCTTGGCAGAAACTTCTTTTATTTTTTTCCTTTTACTTATACTTTCCCCTTTGTTCTGTAATCTTTCAATCTTCCCCACCAGCTTTATCTTCCAGATGACTGATATATGCATTTCAGCAGTCTCAACTGCTATTTTATTTATCCCAAATAAATATCTACACCGGATGGCAGGTATAATTCTGTAGCTACAAAACTTCAGCTTTGAAAATCTCCTGTTTTATTTTCCATCCATACCTTTCCATGATCCCCTTATGCTTTTCAGAGCCTTTCTTTCTTCATGCACTTTTTGATTTCATTATAAACCTAGCTTGGTTGTAACACCTCATATCAAGATATTTTCCCATTCTTACATCTCTGGTCATGCTATATTTGTTAGGCACACTTATGAAAAGGATTGTTCCCCGTTTAGCCAAATGTTTTAAATTGTGCAAAGCAATATTTTAGCCTTCAGTCTGTGATTTGGGTTACACACCCAGACTGAGTTAAAGCCAGATGGAGGGGCAATTCAGATGTGTTGTGTGTTTAAAGGTCTCTGTGTGAAATAAAAAGAAATCTATAATGTTATCCTCAGAATTTCAGGCAATGATATTCCAAGTCTGAAAGAGAAGGAATAAAGAACCTGAAAAAGGATACACACCACTGACCAGTCAATTGAAAAGTACAGTAAATGGAAAACAGAAACCTCCCTGGATTTTCCTTGTGGGCTGACAGCAGTGCCTTTGTACAAAAAGAGAGAGCACTTATGATCCACTTTCTACTTGAGACATTATAAATTAGTTTTTCTGAAGGTATAATCCACCATAACAGATTCTGAAATGGTGTGGAAAAATCTCACCACTCCTTGATATGAACACTAAATGATGCTCTGTCATTCATGGATCCCATGTCTCCTTGCTCAGGCAAAACCTGTCTCTGGAAAACTCAAAAGTTATTGAAATGCACCAACCTTTATTGCAAAACTGAAGCACACAGGGGATGACTGCAACCTTTATTAAGACTCAGGAGACTTTGGTTAGCCCTCACAGTAGATAAGTTACAAAAGGCTCCTGTGCTTTGTGCTACTATCTGTGGGAAAGAAACCTGCTACAGGCTTTGAATGGAGATGAGAGGAGCCCTCCTGCACTCTAACTTACAGAAGTTTCTCTAAGTCAGGCTTCCCAGCTCCTTCCCAACACAAGTGCCTCACCACTGCCAGGCAGCTCCATCTCCTTTTACTCACACAAAGTTCCTCTCATTAATTCTGGACTTTATATAGACCTCGAGGACCAAAATTAGTGAAAACTCAGTATGTAAGAGAGAAACTATCTGGGGCAGGATTCATCAAGTATCTATTGCACAGCTGGAAAACTGCAGAAATCCCAAAAGAATCAAAGTGGTGCACATAGGCTCAGACCACGGTGATGGACAAAGAGAACCTCTTAGAGGATCCGCGGGTTTTAGAGCTGGGTGACAATGCATGGAGCACTCTCTGACACCTTTTTAAATACATGTAACACCATTCATTTCTTCTCTACTCCCTCCAATTTCCTCCCAGCTCCAGGAGTATTTTAGTGGCATCTCTCTTAACATATTAGGCTTTATAATACTGTTAAATAATTATCAGCAAAAGAAAAAGGAATGACACACTAAAATGAAAAAGAAAATGAAGTCAAGCCTGTCTGTCAGGCTTCCTGTCTCCTTCAAACTCTTCCTCTGGAAACATGGTGCAGAACAAAAGAAGCTTGTGCAGGCAACCTGGACCACTCCACACTCACTAGCACTGCTCTCCAACCGGACCAACAGGCACATTTAACCTCATCATGACTTCTGTAGAATGCTAATTGTAATTATTCAGTAGGATTCTTTGCATAAAAGAGGTCGAAGGGGACTTTGCAAGTTCAGTTCTAAAAGACAGTAAGGGAAATACTCTCTTCTACAAAACTTTTCTCAAACAAGTTGGACTTATTTGCAAACCCACAACTCATGTTTCTAGTGCAGGGACACTTCAGGTCATAAAGCAAATAGGCAAATATTAAATGAGGTGAGTCAAATATTTATGCAAGCAAAGCCACTTATTTTGTCAGAAAACAAATAAAGGTAAATTGGCAGAGTTTTATAAGCCATCACATACTTCACTTTGGTTTTCCACTTCTTTTTTGTGGCCCAGACTTTAAAGGCAAGGTAACCTCAGTGACTGCTGAGGTCACACACAACTGCTCAGGACTGTCCCACCATCCTCAGGTCAGAACATGCAGAGACTAACTCCTCAGGCAATGGGCAACCACATGTAAAACCCGCATGGGGGGCATGGGATTGGAATAGAGAAAAGATCAAACAGAACCTCAGCTTGTCTTCTCATCCTTGTGGAACACTATAAAAAATACCCACTCTGTTTCTCAAGTCCAATATATATATAGAAATGTAAAAAAAAGAGAGCCTAAGGTAACATAAAAGTCCTACCTTGACATCTGAGTCACTACTAGGGTTCTCAGAAGCTCAAAAGAGATGATGGAAAGATAAATTCTAATGAACCAGATTAACACCTTCCTTAGAAATAATGCAAAAATTGTAAAGAAACTATACAAAATCTACTTAATCTTAACAACAGATTTATGTCAGAACAAATCAGGTTTCACTGAAATGTTTAGCTTAACTATTTTAGCTCTTTTTGTCTACAACTTAAGTGATATAACTTAATAGGGAAGACACTGAATGCAGAGCAGAAGCAGATAGCTCTGCTCCAAAATGAGGTATGTAAAGGTTGTATGCATGTTTGGTGCACAGTGCCCTAATTCATTACAGAATGGGATTCGTATACTTACACAGTGAAAAGCTCGGATTAGGCACACAGCATAATTTCCATTATGTTAATGTTGCTTTAAAATATATTGCACGGAGTGCTGCAACAATCAAATTATCAATTATAATGTCTACTCAGAGTAGAAAAGTGTTGCAAACAGAGGGCTGATTACTGCTTCAGTACTTCCAATCTGCATACTCATTGTTTAGTACAGGGAAAACAAATTATCTTGTGTTGGCCCTAGTTCAAATTTAATTAAATGAGTGCAAAGCAATTATAATAAAGTACAATAGTATAGTAATGAAAGGAAAATAACTCATTAACCTATTAATCTTTATTTATGTTCCTCTCAAATAAGTATGTAATTTCTTTATCACTGCATCCCATAAGAAATAGCACACTCTCACTGCTCGTCGCCTGCTTTAGTGGGGCTTATTTTGCTAAAGATCATTGTATGACTTCACTGTTACTATTTATATAAATTTTATTTAATGTGTCTGATTTTTCTCCTCTTCCTTACAGAGTATATTTTAAAACCCTTTCCCACATATCTGTGATGTAGATTATAAACCTGTTCACACCCCCCTTTTCTTTTAGCACTTGTCAGCTCTGAAAGGTAAACCTCTCTAGGAGCATTGGTATGCTTCTGCCATTGCGTAAGGGAGGGAGGGCTCCCAGAACATCTGCTATAAAAGACAGTCTTACATTAAGACATAAGATGAAAGCATATTATTTTTAAGAGGACCTGACACAGCTATTGCTTTACTATCTTTGCGGGTATAACAACATACCCCATATTTTCAGATATGCTTTTTTGATTCTTCATTCCGAGATTTATCTAGGCTGATAGGTTTAAGGAAAACTGATATTTTTAGATGATTAGTCAAATATTGTACTGTGGTGTACTTTAATTGTGCTTGCTGTGTGCTAGCTATCATCTCTCCAGAACTAGTTTTGCTTTCATTGACATCTTACATTCTAGTGTGTGCATTTAATGTCACACCCCAATGCTTAGCTTATTGCAGCAAGTCAGGGCTGCATCTGTCCTTTCAATAAGCTTACCAAGTAACAAAAAAACCCAAACCAACCCCACCCCCCCAAAAAAAAAAAACAAAAAAACCCCAAACAAACAAACAAACAAAAAAACCAAAAAAAAAGGAAAAAAAAACACAAAGAAAGGAAAAAAAAAAAACACTAAAAAGCCCAAACCACCACCAAAGCTAAGCCAGGAGGAAGCAACAAGATTATGGGCAAAAACACATTGCAACATTTTTTACTAAATAACACTATTGCTTTTTTTAGGCTGAGAAAGCTAATAATATTTTTTTTCTTTTTCTACTAAATGAAATGAAGTAGAGGTGGTACTGTATCATAGGCAGTGACTGAATACTGTCCTGAAGAGTAGGAAAACTGGTAGCTGCTACATAAACTGTAGGAAAAATCAAATTAGAAGAACTACAGATTTAAAATACAGTCTCCACTTCTGCACGTGCAGGTGTAATTACTGGCACTTAGAGAAGAGCAGAGGTACCTGTGTAAAGCATATAATTAACAGAAATATAATTCTGCATATGCATACAGGATGAATGAAGGCTCCTTTTGAAAACTGGGAAATAAAACTTTCACAACAGTTTCCAGTGTCAGATGTCCCGAGGCTTTTTCCTTTCCAAGCATGGACCCTGTACAGGCAGGGTCCAATCTCACTGCCTTATAAGAGTCAAACAGAATAGCTTCCAAAAAGTTATTAACAGATTCTCTGAGAGGATTGTAGAGGTGCAAATTTACAGCTCAGATGGCTGAGAAACATACAAGTTCACCATATCTTTCCTCTTCACACATAGCAAAAAACTTCTGCCTTGTAGAGTGTATTTCTGGTTTCACAATCTGCTGCTGAGAACTCTGTTAGCAAGAAGTGGAGCTCTTTAATCATAATGACACTTAATGAGTCACTCTATTCTTTGCACATTTTTAACACTCAGTTCTTTATTTCACACTTATTGCTCAATTCTTGCTTTTATATTATTGCAGCACTAGTACTGCATTAATAGAAGCAGGCACAGAGCTGTGCAGGGCTCTATTGTGTCCTGTGGCACAAATGACATTGTTGGTGGCATTGTCACTGACCTGTTGGAGAGTGATCAAGAAGTGCAGAGCCATCACCAATAGGTGGCACAATCGGATTTTGCACAGTATAATGCCATAATTCTTTGTGTTTGTTTGTTTGTTTGCTTTGACAATGAGTCATGTTTTAATTACAGTATTTCAACATGTGAAGTAACTAAATCATTAAAAGAGAAAGAAAGACAAATAAATAACTTTCGCTATTTACAACCATCAGAATCTCACATGAATTGTCATTTTTTTTCAGTCCACAATTAAATACTTGTCATCAAGCTAAATCAATGTTTATTCTCTGTGTACAGCAACCACTAGAGGGGAGTTTGACACTCACATGGCAAGTTCACAATAGTATTCTAAACTGCAGGGAAATGTAGATCAAAAATCCGCAGTAATTAAAAAAGACCATCCTGCCAAACCCACGACTTCTCACCATCTTTCCAGATTACTGAGTGAGATGATTTCTATCTGACTTAATAAAAGTCTAAATTCTGCTGCCACTTGAGCTTTGTCCGGCTTCTTGATACATAAAATGAAGCAATGAAACTGCAGTGAGCCAAGGAAGAGAATATGAAGCGTGCTCAATAATGAAGACAAATATAAAACAGAATTGCCTGAGATGAGAGTAGACTTCACAGTCACTGGGCTTTGTGAGCCCTAGGACAGTTACACAGGGAAAAACACTTTCTGTCTTTCTCCTGTCTGCAGATCACTGGCTTAATGTGGTATTTGGTGAAAATACATAACTTGAAAACATACAACAATGTCTCCTGTCTTCACCTAAACTGTATATGTAACTGCCCTTGATGTTTCCTCCCGTGGTATTGTGGTTTTATTGAAGTGAATTCCTACTGAACTGCACACCACAGGGAGCGACAAGGTCAGATTTTTACAAAGCATCAGTCTCCCTGTGCAATGGGGACAATGCACACCACTGATGACATTTGCCTTTAATGCAAACAGACAGTTTCACTCAAGTCAACTTATACCTGTAAAAGATTTGGCCATATTGATATAATCATAAACATCCCTACCTGAACATCAGACACAATGCAGAATGTTTGGCAGTGGTGGGAATCAGGACACGACTGCTCGAGCACCTGGGCACGGGGAGCTACAACCCATGCACGACGACCTCTTCAGTTTTGATCCTTTGTACATCTAATTCTTTGGCCAGAGGGAACATTTTCAGCCTAATTTATTTAACCTATGAATCATATGCAATCTCATAACACAAGCTCTTGTATCACAGCATCATATAGAACCACTCTAGCAAATAAAAACAACACCAAGGATTCTGCAACTTCCCTGAAATTGTAGTTTGTATGACTATGGATATTTTCAGCTGCAAGTATATATCTGTCACAAGCAGAATATATATCTATACACACACAACACATCATTTTTCTGTAACTGGGCCTCAGTGTACTTCTACTGATCTTCAGAATAATGGAACAGTGCAGATTCAAAATAATGAAAAAGATAATCTGTCTTCTAGAAGAAAGAAGTGAATACACTGCACGTTGCTTGTCACAAAGAATATATTTAATCCATGTTGTTATTTATAACATCAAAATGGTTTTGACAGTAATAAGGAGACTAAAAAGTCAACAAACATGAGACAAAGACAAAAAAAACTGCACACAATTTAACTCAAGCGGTATTTAAAAGGAGATTGATCATTTAAGAATATATAAAGTATATATTTAAAAGTTAAAGATGTCATTTATTATGATGACTCTCCTATTGTGTGCCATAATATACCATTCACCTGATTTACTCTAACACCTACCAGTGTAAATCAGTAGTTACTCCACTTACAACAATGACATTTCTGTGGCATACAATTCTTGCAAGCGGAGTATTTGACCCTATATCTGAAAACCTTCCATTAAAGAAATAATTAGTGTACACAGGTGTTGTTTTTCCCTAGTAATTGATGTGCAAGTCTAACCACTTCTAAAACCTGGCCATTTGCTTGTCAGACAAGAATTTATTTTCCTCACTAATGAGCACAATTTCATATGGATGGGCTTTTTTTTTCCCTGCACAAAGTAGAAAGGCAATCTAGATTTCAGCATTTAATCTTCCTCATGACGAAGTCTCAAATGGCCCCTAAAGATCTTCTGCAATTCCACTGAGTTTGTGCAAGAGACTGCAACCAGTCCTACTGCAAGGCATCACCTTGGGCACTGGAATACACACATTCCTGAAGATTTGGAAATGTGCTGAGAATACCATGTGCTTGGAAAGTGCTACCCTCAAATTTCATACTGGAAAGCTTCCAGGAATCCATAGATAGTTCAAGACAAAATGACCAAAAGGCTTTTCTTCATGTTTACAACCTAAAGACGAAATTTTGCACACCAGCTCTCCCTCCACAGGTGATGGGACCCACCTTATAGAAGGGATTGAGCTTTAGCAGGCAGCTTCTGCAGAAGAGAATTAGTACTTTTTTTTTCCATCATCAGAATTATCCTTTGCAGATTAATTCCCAGCATTAAAATTAAGCATGTCCACTCTAAAATGAGATATCGAGATCAGTATATTTGTTGATCATGAAACGACTATGAGTCTGCACTGTAACACTGTCCCTAGCCCAAGACTTAAAATGGATCCTAAGATATTTCATGAAAATAATTAGAGCACCATGTCAATGCTTCCACAAAGGCACTGCAAACCCTGCATCTCAAATAGTCTACAAGTTCTATTCTGTTCAATATTCTACATATCAAAGAAGATCATGCACATGATAATAGGATGAACATAGACCTCAAGACCTAAGCTTACAAAGACTGCTTAAGAACTTGCCAGCCTCACCAAACAAGTAGCTCTAGCAAAATACCCTTGAAGTCACTATTTACAAAGTGTGAATCATCTGTTTAATGGTGACAGAGAATTCAGTATGTGGTCCAGATGGTTGGTCGCACAGATAACAAATCTAGCATGGCTTTTTGAGGCTATGGACAGGCTGTCTGACTGGTTCACACTATGATAGACAGATAGATTGATAGACAGACAGACAATGACTGTCTCTTCCTGAAAGAGTTTTGCTGTTACTACACTTATCATAATTAAAAAAAAAAAAATCCAGCTATGCAGAGACCTCACTCAGATACAGAACTACTACAGAAGAAACTTGAAAACATCAGCGGACTTTAAGTTTACAAGTTCAGATGTTTCTGTTGTCCCCTTAGGAAAGAAAAGGGCAAGGACTGAGTCTGAAAACCTATTCAATAATAGATCTTAAGCTCTTAGCTAGAGCAGGACAATTCTGGGCCCGCAAAGTGATTCCCCAACAGCTGGTATGCACACTTTGTACTACTAGAAGCTTTTGGCAAAGAAACTCAACTAACACTGGATTCTATTCCCAGTGCTGCCTTTCCCCAACTTTTAACCCAGGGCAATTTAGCTAACTTCTGTCTGTTCCTGGTTAGCCATCTGGTAAATAGATAATATAATTGCATCCTTTATAGGCTCATTGTGGGGCTTAATTATTGAAAGTCTTTAAGATATGTCAAGGTTCTTGGTGGAAAGTTGTGCAATCCATTAATAAATAATAATGGGAGGAGTACTGAGAGGAGGGGGAGCATAAAGCTGAATTGTTGCGTGGGAGAAACGTTAACCCAACCGAGGCAAAGGAATATAGGCAAGTATTAGTTGACATGAAGTGAACAGGAAGGGAGCAAAATCACTCCATTAATTGCACTAGGAAATGTAGAGAAAGAAAACAGGCTAAGCTGAAATGACAAAAAAAGTAAACTTAGACAAATGGGAAAGGACAGATCCGGCCAAACAGAGTAAGTTATGTGCCAGGGGAGAGGTGTCGAGATTGGACTGAGCCAGGAAGCTGATTGGACTGATTGGAAGGAGAACTTCTCCGTGCCTTACAATTCATGTTTCGTTCTGTTCCAGTTAACTCATTTCCTTACAGTGTAGCTTACACAGATTGCCCTAATGGATGGTGCTGCCACAGGGCATATGCCCTCCTCTGTCTCGTCTGAAGTGGGCGGCACCTCGGGGAGTTGACAGCTTCTCTTGGCTGTGTGGCATTTCTAGGACAGACATCTGCACAGACATCTCCCTAACAGCCTGAGGGGAGCAGTGCTGACTGCCCTCACCAGCCTGATCATGTGCAAATTACATCATACGAACTAATTCATTTCCTCAGCATAATTGCCGTAAGTGATCCATTGATTGCTATCTGACACTCGGCTCTTCTGCTCTCATTTCCCAGATGTTTCTGCATTTGTCATCACTCTCAACTCCATTTTATCAGAGCTATGACAACTTATATGGAAAGGGCATGGTCCTACCACAAAGAAAGGGTTCTATCAGAAAAGTAGGATGGAGAACCATAGTGTTTAAATAGCATAATCACAAATTTAATAGTTTGCAAATTAAACCTAAGTAGCTTACTGCTTATTCAGCTCTCATTAGAAAAGTTCTTTTGTATACTAGATTTCTTTATTGCAAAGGCCATGCATTTTAGATAACACAGCAGCAAACTAAACCTTGCCCTTAAATTTTTTGAAGCACCCTAATTTTTATTTTTTTGAAAGAATATATATTTATAGAAAGGTTAGAGTTTTTTCTGCATGTCCTCATTTGAACTGGAAATTTTTGGATAAAATTGAGTTTGTAAAACCACTAACTTTATCTGCTGCTTGTTTCACACAGTTTTGAGTTATTGCTTCTTTCTACTTTAAATATAGTGAGTACCCATTGGAGCTATCCCTGGATTCAGTTCTCCATCCCCTAATTACATTTAGCATTATAAAAGAAACACACTGATATGAACAAGGAGATGCATTAGTCTGCACAGTAGGAACTCCAATTTTTTTTCAACCTTTGTAATCAAACCAAAGCACAGAGGCCTAGCTCTCAGATTAATTTGTTAGGAATTACCGTGTTTCCAAATGCACTTCTGTTTGCAGTAGTACATTGTGTAGGTACGGTACTTTTTATATAAAAATATTGAGAGCTTGAAAAACAACCAAGGTCTACAAAAGCAATCTTTATACTAACATTTGACTGCAACATTCCTCCTGTACTTAAAAGGAACAGTCTGGTGGGGTGGGGGATGTATGGCAAGGCATGTGGACAAAAGGTCTTTTCTACCAATGTCGATGGGCTCTTCTTTAATGTACAAAGATAACCTACGGTTTTCAGGAATATTTTAACCATACTGAGGAATGCCCCTCAAAAAGAAACCAAACCAACCAACCAACCAAACAAAAAAAAGAAAACAGAAAAAAAGAAAAAGTCATCAGGTATACCATAAAGAAAAAAATGCCCACCAGCAAGAAAGAGAAAAGATGGTAGAAGGAGAACCTCATGGCTATTCTCTGTATTGCTGAGTCCATGGCACACACTGTGAGATATCCTGAGCAGCTAAATGATTTTGTTCCATGCAGTAAATTTTGAAAAATCATTTGGCCTCCCAACTTGGTGCTCAACACTGGGTCTTGCTCAATCTTGCTCTTAGAAGTATGAATTACTCAGAAAAATTCCATGCCTTTTAGCAATAAAATATTAAATATGAAAATTGAGCTTACCGTCTGTCACTCCACTACTCATTTGCCTGTCACTGACATTGAAAGTGCATTGCTTCCAATAAAACTTCATTCCAGCTTTCGTGTTTTTCTTGAAAAAGAAAGCAGGTGAATCCTTGATCTGTAAAAGATGAATGTCATTTTGTTTTAGTCTGCCTGACCAGTCCATCAATGACAGTTATTCATCTGCTGTGGAAACGTTAATAGTGCACCATGAATTTGCTAACATTGCATCTGCCATTACATTTTTTTTTGATAGTGAGGCATAATAAACTTTGATCTTTTTTTATATGCTGTTTTTTTGTTTGAAAAGTGTGATTCACTGGCTATTTGCTACTACACACTGTTCCACTCCAGAACCACATTCTACAGTCACAACCTTTGGATTCAACAAAAAACCTGCTATTTATTGTTCTTAAAAAATAATAATATAACAGAGAAAACTCCATGTGAAAATTTTAGGCCCACATTTTCAGTGCTGACACCTGCTGAGTGATGCATAGGAGTAAGAGAGCCTATTATCACTGTAAGAACTCAAGAATATTCTTTTTGAATTCCAGTAAATATCTTTCTTTTCAGCAGCTTATTTGAGATATATGAATGTGATGAAATTCTGTGTTCTTTGTGAGAGAAAGTGTTTTGGTTTTCATTCAGCAAATAACAATCTGTAACACCCAATGACATTAGATAGATTATTTGTCTTTTGAGTGCTCCATGGAAGCCATTTGAACACCTGTGTCAAAACTTTGCAGCCTAAAAGGTACACTGGTGATCATTTACACACACACACACAATTGATCATTTAGGGGCCGGGAAAGCATTCTTAGACCTTTCACTGCCAATGAAAAGGAATTTTCCTAAGAGTACACATTTCAGTCAGTCTGCCTCACAAATGGAGCATAATACTGAGCTGCATTTTTCCTATAACATACCTAATGACTCACCTCCTCCTATTATGCTTCTTCCAGAAGAACAAAAAAGAAAGGAGAGCACCAGTCAGTTCTTGTCTTTCACTCAAAGTAGATGAAAACCTATTAACTGTATCACATATTTCTTTCTCTACAGATGTTTCTTTACATTATATTTAGTAGCTTTCCCCTGTGATTTGGGCAGGCTTCTTCACATTTTAAGAAAGGGAACACAAGAGAAACTAACATAGATAACGAGTAAGGCGGTGCATGGGTGTAACTGAGGTCAAAGAACAGCTTTGAGCTTGTGCAGAGTCTGTATCTCACCCAAAGTCAACGGATTCACAATAACAGACACGTTATGAACCTAACCCAGTATGTCATCTGTACACAGGTGAAATAGCACTAATTAAATAAAATCACAACACAAAGTGGCAGTAATGCTGTTAAATATATTTTGCCTGCATATAAGAATGGCATTAGGAGGATTACTTTGACTCCACTGCTCTTTTCAGTGCTGAAATGTATGTGAAAAAGATTTAAAAATAATACAAGGTATGTTTCTCTCACTTCAGCACTGAGAGTCCTTTAAAAAATAAGTGAATGGAAACATCCCTGTGTGAGAAAATATTAATTTTTGTTTATATATATTATTATATTCCCCATGTTGCTTTAGTTTCTTTTATCTTGGTCAGCAGAAAACTATAATCTAGTCTATAGAAACAAAACTTATTACAAGACATAAAACAAGTAGGTACATGACATGCTGAGTAATGCCACATATAATTACTGGCTATAATAAAAATTAATACACTTTCAACCTTTCATTTAGGAAACACTTTTTCAACACCGCTAGTAATTTCTTGCCCTCCAAAAAATTGTCTCATCTAATGTATACATTCTCTAGAAGGAGACTCTATCTGTATATAAGCACACAAACAATGAAACACTCTATTCTTAATTGATTGGAGTCAGGAAAAATATTTGGAACAGCTTAACCCACACAGGAGGTACATTGTGAAGCACCTTCCACTTATTAAAACACTGAAACATAATGATAAACAGTGACAGAGGCTCATACACGTGAGCTTCTTTTTCTCCATTAATATTAAAATTCCTTCACGGATTTCACAGTAAGGTATTTCAGTTTTTCCTTTTATATATCACAAACTGGTGAACTCTTTTCCCCTTAATGTAACTTTCTATAGTCAGAGCAGCAGCAAGAACAAGAGAGAAAACCATCTTTATAAACTAAAGGCCCCATCTGCCTTATATTCTCAAATTGTTATGGATATTGTTACGTAGCTTTCATTTTATGGCAGCATAAAGGAAATCGAACTCTGAATGAGTATTCCCTTCCACAATAATAAGTACAAACAACAGAAAAGTAATCCTTGCTCCAAAGCCATTACATCTAATTAAGTTATTAAAAATAGTAATACTGATCATTATGGGCTGTCTGTAAGGCTGCATTTAAATTCATCAGCAGATGCCACATCAAGCAGTATGTAATCATAAATTGTTACCTAATCTGCTCAAGGACACAAGACCAACACTTTTGATCCACAGCTAAGGGACTGTGACTGCAATGAGTAGTACTTGAGAAAAATTAACTCACTGAATGCTTTGGTTTGGGCCTGACTCCCGTGCAGTAAAAGCAAAACATAAATATCCTGTTGCATGGGCATGCAGCTCAGACAGTCCTTTATTTTAAGGGACACAAACCTGAACTACCTTAGACTGCAACCAAGCTCCTAGTAGGGACTGGATCTGTTCAGGATATTAATTGGAGCTTGTGCATTTTCTGAATTCCAGCAGATCTGCAAAATTTTACTTTAATAATACCATTATCATCAAATTTCACTGAAAAAAAAAAAAAAAGATATTTATAACCTCAAAGTAAGTCTTGCTACTTGAATTTCAGAATGATGTGCACTTTTTTTCCAGTCACCTTAACTGCATGGCCAAACACAGTGTGTGAGCCAGGCAGATTCCATAATAATTATGTAAAATTGCAAATTCCATGCTTGATTGTGCAGTTCTACAGCTTTGATTCATAGTTTCAATATGGGGGGGGTGGGGGTGTTTGTAGAGATTTATACTAATTTCTCAACCCCAATAAATAATATTTCCTTCAACAATATGTTTCCTTAATTTACTAGGCTTTCCACGTATAAAAGTGCAGCCATTAGCCATTCTCACTTCAATAACTGCAAGGTACATGTCATGGGTTAATAAAACCTATCATCTATGCCAGCAGTACACTATAAAACATCCATCAGTTTTGAAAATGCTAAAGAATATAAATGGTTTGCTATAGATTTAAAAGTTGAGAACCTTTCTTAAGCTTAAGAGGAAACATGGTCATAAAACTGAGGAAGGTTTATGGAAGAGAGCTGTATTGATATCTGTACTTATGTTCGTATCAAGAACAGGTCAAATAAGCATTTCTTGGAATTAAGCAGAGATGAGTTCACATAAAGAAAGTAGACCATGTAGTCCATAATGTTAAACAGTACCAATTTTTCTCAGAATCTGTCTCCTGTGAGAGAAAGCACCGGTGTTGCAAAGCTGTGATCATTTTCGCCCTGATGTACTCATCCCACAGTGTGTATTGGCCTTCTTCTGAACTGCTGTGGCAAGCTGAGTGACTAGGCCTGTAAAACAGTGCTCCATGGATTTCACATGAGTCTCACTGTAAACAACAGAACTTACAACTAATTACCTTTTAGATAAAGCTGACTTAAGCAATTGAGTTAACAGAATCCTACAATACTCTGGATGAAACATACTAAAAATGTGAATTAATAAGTTAGCTGATATTGAGCTCCAGATGTTTCTTACTCTGGCAACGTTCCTTAAGTGATGATAAGCAGATTTACATACTTAACTAATATGTTTATTTAAAGAAAATTTCCAGATCCAGACTAACATCCAGATTTCTTATTTGGCTTCAGATCAAAAGACATACTATCAAGAAGGACAGCTTCCAGGAAAACCTTTTCAACATCTGCTTTGAACTAAACAACAGATATTCAATTTTCTGCAAACTTAATTTCAGGCAAAATTTTACTTCATCCAATGATTTTTATATCCTCATGGCAGCCTGACCTAGTCATTTTACATATTCAAATCTCAGAATACAGCTCATGCACTGGGAGAGACAGCAGTTGCTAAGGAGAAACTCTGTTAGTTCTAGTTCCACATTTAAAATTGCTATGAGCAATTTCACTTAGAGTGAGACAAAAGCTTGTTGGAAGCAAAGCCCTCCCCAATAATATCAGTGATGTGAAAATGCGAGTTCAAAACATTTAGGACATTCCTTGTAATCTAAAAATCATGAGTTCAAGCACAAAAACTTAAGTTCTACCATTTCAAAGAACTGAGGTTTGGAAAATAAAGATAATATTACTAAGACATAGCTGGTATTCTTTGAAACTCTCTCTTATGAGAAGTGCTTATTGTTACATTTAAGGCAAACTAAGAAAAAGACCAACTCTGAGCTAAATCTTAAAAGAAAATACTTAGAGGCATAGATCCAGTTCCAAATTTCTACCCAGGTTACAGAAGGGAAAACACAAAGATACTGGGATTGAACAGGTATATTCCAGAGCAGAGTAAAAAGAACTGTCCAGGAAATACAAAACATGGACTTCATTTTCAAAATTAATTACATTAGAAATGCAATGAAGAAACATGTTTCCAAATAAGTTGAGCACTTGCATAAACTTCTGCTAAAAGCCAAGATAATGATAATATAAATATAAAAGAGGTAAATGTTAAGCAATGTATTATACCAGTAGATATACAGACTGTTTGAGGAATGACACGAAGGATTAGGAGAGATGAGAGCAAAAACTACCCAGTTTTCCTTATGTTTCCTTGGTATACGTGAGAGAACAGGAAATATACATACCAGGAATTCGGCACAGAAGAAAACTTGAATATGGATAACTCAGTAACATGACTGGTCTCTAGTACCTCACGCCCACAACTCTCAAACCTACTTTGTAAAGCATGTAAGTACAGAAAAACTGCTAATCCAAATCACCCTGCAGGGCCATGGCAGGCTCAGAAATATAACATAAGAAACAAGAACGCTCTATCCACTGAACGCACTGATTTTCTTGCTTTAAAAAGAGAGAATATACTTCTAGACTTCATTTGCTGTGGGGAAAAAAAAGATGAAAAAATGTGACAGGAACGCTCTCTAAATTGTATTTACAAAATGAAACAGAAACCAGTAGGGAAGTTTACAAATGGTTCAATTATGACATGAACTTCAAAAAGCAGCTTCTGTCAAGATCAGTTTCCTGAATGCACTGCGTGTGGTGGTGCTGAGAAGGCACTGGCATACAGTCTAAATCTGACCGTGCAGCCATTTGGTGCAGGCAGAAACAGGATGGCAAAAATTTATGCTTGCTCTCTTCCAAAGACCTGGTTTGCTCCAGGATCTCCTCCTGTGTCCTAGATCCCTGAGAGGTTTCCCAGAACTGTGATCATGAGAACATCCCACTCCAGGTTCTGCCTCATCCCTTGGCCTCTTCCATCTAACATGGCACTAGCCTCCAATCCCGTGGGCAAATGCTGCCTCTGCTTTGCTATTTCGTAGGACAATAGGCCTGCTTTAGTCTGCCCTTTGCCCTAACCTCCTTGGAATTATCCCCTTGCAGGGCAATCAGGCAATAATGCAATTTTGTATCTCAAAACCCTTCCCCAAGGCACAAGTGAAAATGGAGCTTGCACACCATTGGAGAAATGCCCCTTTGGGCAAAATTAGCCAGCTCTAACTCTGTTGCTGTTTTACGCCCACCAAGGCAGGTAAAAATGCGTATTTCAGAAGGTTTGCTTATTTGAGTGCACCCCAAGGCATGATGTTGCCCTTCCCATTTCACAAATTTAGTCAGAATTCAAAGTTGTGCAAAGGCATTTAAAATGAACCTGATCAAATGTGTTCTGATACCAGTGTCATTTATCTTCTTGTATCCAGGCCCCACTCCTAAAGCGAAACAGAGCTCTACTCATTGCAAACCATAAAATATTTGCCTCTAATTATCTTGACATCACGAGACACATTTTGGTCCCTCATAAATGTAAATCATGGGACTATCATTTATCATAAAGCATACATCTGCAAAGCACAGTAAACCCTTCTTTTGTCCCTTCTCAGACAACAACAAGCATTTCAGTCAGTCCAGTTTAACACTGGCCTAATATTTAATGATCCAGCCCTGCGCTAGGCTGCTCTGTTACAGACAGCTGCATATAAACCATTCAACGTGTGCCCATAAAATAGATTCAGTGGAAGAAACAAGAACTGGTATATAACATTTCCAAAACTATTTAAGTGATAGAGGAGCTGCATTCCCACTTTCACGAGTGAATTAAGACACATAAGAGATTTTGCAAATTGTAATAATTTGACAATAATAAGGCATTTGTATGAATTATACTTTTTATCTCCATTTAATTATTCACTTTTACCCACTTTTGTGATTAATTAGGTTTTGTTTTGAAACATTATTCCTAACAGCTTACTATAAAAGATATACTAACTGCTTGCGGTGTAGCGAAGGTTATATAAGTCCCCTGATGGGACTCAGAAGAAATACAGCCTGTAATACTTTTGTGAGGAGTCAAAGCAGAAAAAGGTGCTTACGGTGGTGGTCTTCTACCCTAGAGGAAGGACAGCTGTGATTCAGGAATGGGAGACCCATAAAAACCCATTGAGTAAGAAGAAATACCTCTTTTCCCACATTTCAGTAAAGGAGGGCTGCAGGTGCTGTTACTTTCTAGGGAAGAAAAGCTATGCAGGAGCTAGAAAGGAAAAAAAATTCGTGGCCAATGAAAGCAACTTCGTTAACTACCTGCTGTGGGAAATGAGTGCTATGAAGGCACTTGGGCCATCTGATCAAAGAATCAAATATTCTAGAGAGGAATTCATGTCATAAACGGCAGAGAAATTGAAATCCTAAACCAATAAGTGAACGGTTATAATATCAAAAGCCAGCAGGGATGAGTGGGGAAGAGGGACTGTGTGGATGGGGGCTGTTTTTCCCAGCTAAGGCAGAGAGATTTCCTACAAGGTCACGGACAGCTCTGGCTAACAGATAGAAAATCAGCAGCACACTGAGTTGGCTGTGCGGAGTTTCAGAGAGAAGGCTGCACCAGAGATACAGGTGCACTCTGCCTGCTTCCATTCTTAATTAAATTCATGACTTCTCAAAGCTGCTACGCAGTTACGGAAGAACTCCGATTATAGCACGGTGTCCCGTGTGTCTCTCCCTGATCTCTGCATGGAGCAAACAAGCCTCCTGTTCCTCCTCTGCCTTGAACATAATTCCCTTGTTCTTTCCATTACTTTGTTTTTATTGCTCTAGGTGCTTTATTGCTGACAAACTCTGAAAATTTGAAGTGTTAAAATGGAAATGAAGATAAGAATTTAACAAACCAAAGTGATTTCAATATCAACCTGATAGTTTTCCCAGCCTGAGATGCTAATAAATGAGTGTTCCTTTAGTATTATAAAAGTCATCAAGCCATGATAAGGGAGACCAAATCACTTCCAATCTCACCTGGGGACTTGCAGCTAACAGCACAATTACACACGATACTACACCAGAATATACTAAAGCAAACATTAGGAGGGGTTTTATTTATATGTATTCTGTCTATGCAGCAGTGTCAGAGCTGACAGCTCAAAAGACTGTGTATTCCCAAACTCTTACTTTTAATAATCTGCAAACATGATTGAAGGAAGCAGTAAGAAATCTAATAAAAATGAATGCAGAAAGGATTAAGGAGACAGCTTCATGACAATTTACAGTTCCACAGAGAAGTCTCTTGCTAGGAGTTGTGATAAGACAAATCCTGTTTACAGTGTGTTAATCCCATGTCCCCATAATGCTGCTATGCAATGGATTCAACTCCTCCATGAAAGAATGGAGGTGCTTTTGCATGAAATGAACAGTCGCAGGTAGCAGCCGCCTCAGTGAGAGAGGGGAAGGTCAAGGGTTAGTCGAGATTACATTTTCCAATGAGTCATTCACATCTCTCTCTTTCAGAAAATGTTTTATGCAAGTTGTTTGGATGTAAATTATAAGTAAACCTTTATTTGAGCTTTTCTGGGTCAATGATTAAATTTTATTGTTCTCCATAGAGGGAAATTTGAAAGCTGGCTTTCAGGTTTTTTTTTTCATATAATAGAGATTTATGCATTTTCTATGACTAAGGAGGACTCTTACATTGTCAAATATCCTTAGCCAGGAACAGTGTGTTTATATAATATCAGGTACTCTCCCAGATCAATTTCCACTATGAATGTAAAACTCTGTAGTTCTCTGCAGAGCTAGTAAAAGTTCATGGACTATTACCTTTTCATCTCTGTATAGGTGTTGGGTCCTATCACTGCTTTCCCATGTGCAACCACTTCAAAACATTAGCTAATTAGACATTATCTGAGCTATTTCCCTCAAAAGGTAATGGTTTGACCCAGACAGGACTTATGTCTGGATCTCAGAAGCCAGATATCATTTCTAGATCTGATATTTTATTCTCTGGACACTTTAGGCAGCTCACTTCATCATCTGTGACTGTTTAATCTTCAACCTTTTTTGTTGTCTGTGTCAACTATAAGAGTTTTTTTTTTCTATATAAATACCACTCTAATTTTGTTTTGCAGCATCAATATTCCACTAAAACCAAAAAAAAATTATGACAATTATTTCAAAAGTTTCAAGAAGCCCATGCAGAAACTGATATCTTCAGTTGCTATTTATTGGTAATAGTCACCATCCTTCTCTTGCAGTGTTTTCCTCATACATTTGAGAATTTGAAAATACATTTTTCTCTGGGCTGCACTTTGCATCAGTAAGGGAAAGTTAGTTATTCTTTAGGCAGTTATTATTTTCTTTCTGCCCAGTTTGTTCCGGGAAACAATAGTCCAAGTTTCTTGTCTTTCTGCCATTTGAATTCTGTACCAACTGCTAACCAATGCAAAAGCTCTGACGCTGTGTTCTGTTTAATCACGTCTGTCATTACAGGAGCTGGTCACCTTAGCAAAAAGATGGCTATAATGGGTTGCTAATGGGCTATTAGGGGGCTTTCAAGTATCAAGACGATCATCATAAGTAAGAACTGAGAGCCATTCTTTATTCCTGTTTAAGATTAATTTTTCCCTAGTAATTCCATGGATTAATAATGCAAGGTTTGTGCACCTCAGGAACTGCTTCTCAGTTTCTTACCATATGCTATGCAAATTCAATAATTAACTCTTGACTTCACAATTTAAAAACAAGGTACTACTAACTCCATTTAGGGATGGGAAAAATACCAAGCTGAGCATGCACATTCTGAAGGGAGCAATTAGATGATACACTTTAAAAAGGTCATGATTTGATCAGAGTTTTCAAAAAAACTAACCCTAATCTTTCTTTAACGTTGCTTTCTTCTCAAATGAATTTCTGGATACTAACACTTCTGAGAGCTTTGCAGACTATATCAAAATGTTCTATATTGTGCCTAAACTGGTGCTCTCAGAGTTGATATCCTTTCAAAAGAAAGCAGAAAATGTAGAAAGAGGCATTAGACATTCAGATGTGAAATACTGAACTCATTTTTGCTTATATAAGAAATGGAAAGGAAGAAAGCAGTTCTTTCCAGTCGTAGCTGGTTATACTTATAAAATCTGTCAAACAATTTGACTTTTATGTCAGATTTTTCTTAGGTATAGTTCCCAGTTTCTTCTGAGTTGAACAGGAACTCTTCACTGACAGACAACAGAATAAAGAGGTATACTTGCACTTAGACCTTTCAGCTCTATAGGTTATGGTTTCAAAGTTGTACACGCACAAAGTAATATATATACAATGCCTTTTTTTCTCCCAGCAGAACACTTACTCTCAAACAGTTCTTTCCAACTAAATAATTCTGCCTTCTCTTGAATCTGCATCCTGACGAACATGATCAGTGTGCTCTATGTTTAAAATGCCCTGTGGTTCTGCCTGTATTTTCTGACTATCCAGAGTCACCCCATGTTACATCTCCTCCTCTCCTTTACTATTCCAGTACTAACTTGGAGGATAAGTGTCAGCAGGTGTAAACAGGAAAAAGGAGACAAGTGGCACCATTATAGCATTGCTTTCACTTGAGAGGGGCTACTTTTAGAAAAGAAAGCACTTGCAGCAACTCTTATTTGATTGGCATCATTGTCTAGTGAAGCTGGCACACCATCTTGTGAGCAGGCACAATGCCATCAGAACAGATGGGCATGTGGATAGGAAGCCAAAAGATAATGTACGAGTACCAAATGTGTGTGTTGGAGGGCAAGTTTCCCAGTCAGGAACACCAGAATGGCAGTTTATAAGCTTCTGCACCTATGTTTGGGGGAGATAATGTACACATTGCATCTTTACAATACCTGTGTGGGTAAAGCCCTCTGGAACCATAGACAGAGGTCTGTGAGTATGGAATTCAGTGTCTGCAGAAAGATTATCAAATTTGTCACTTCATGTAAGTAAAAGAGCCACGTAAAAACCCTATCATGGTATCTTTACTTTTCCAAACTAGGGTATTGTTTCTGACTATGACATTGACCAAGAAGAGATAACTTGAAGACCAGGAACTGTCTGGAAGTATCCTCTTCAACATACATATTTCAAGAAAAGCGTTCTGAGATTCAGCTTTCCTGTGGACCATCTATTTAGTAACAGCTGGCCTTAATTCCATGACTTTGTGTTACATCTTTATGAATCCATTTATAATTTTAATTGCCACAAGACCTTAATTAGTTCTACAAGTGGACCATTCAGCATAAAACAGTTGAGCACTTCCTTGGATTTCTGTTAAACATGCCACATAATCAGTGTTATAGGTAGCAGAATAGTTCCTATATTGCCAGACACAACTGCTTCTTATTCCTCTCTTCTACACTGCTTGTAAATATATGGACTTCTATAATACTGCACTGTTATGTTTGCATTTCACAGCTATCATTTCAGGCCTCTCAGATTTCCCAAAACAGAAACCAGCACAAGCAATTTTTAAGATCTGGTCAGAAATCTTGTTTTGGCTAGAATGTGTTCTTTGTTTACTTTTGTCCTCCCAACACCACCATTGCCATCCCTAATCTGGTCAGTAGCAATATTATGTGGAATACAATAGAAGAAACCAAATCAGTGGCATGATAAATATTCATGAGAGATACCAGTCAGTTCAAGCTTGGCAGTATTACACATCTTCTTTAAATGGGCTTGAATCACAAGGAGAAACAGATCACATCAAATAATGCCATGTTGTACATCAGTATGAAACCACATTCTTTGGTCCCCCATAGCACAGGTTCTTCATCAAGCACTAAAGCCCAGCAGCAGAATACGAAAATAATAATAGACCAAGGATAAAGGAGTTATCACAAGACCTGAGACTGTGTGTTTCTCAGCAGTCAGACACTGCATCCTTCCCTGACAGCCCACTGTATGCCAATAAAATTACACTGAAATATCCATTCATACTATGAACTCATTGCTAAATACTCTTAACTGTAGCTTTTTTACCCCCTATTAGTAACCAAAGGATAAACAAGGATGTGATTGTAATCTATCTGCTTTCTTACCACATGGGAATTTTTAATACTTCTGACAGTTATATCCCTAAACACGCCTATTCTAAGACATAATGCTCTCTTTTATTCCCAATAACAACAAAAAACTAATAACTGCTCTAAGTGCTCAATATTCCATCCCAGTGCAACTTCCCCAACCTCACAGAGCACAAAATTTGTTAGTACAAATAGCACATGATACTGTTTACCTATACAGAAAGGACATCTCCATGTCCACGTGGCACCATTGTAGGATACTGCAACACAATAGATCAAACCAAAAATCTAAACTTCAGATTTTTAATCTTGTGCAGTATTTTCTCCAGTAAATGCCATTGGATTTAAGGACTCATAGTATACTCATGTTATTACCTCTGTACTGCTGAATACATGCATATGAAAGCTGTAAAGTTTTAATACTGCTGACTTCTTTCAAACCCTCTTTATTGTACTTTTAGATATTTTAAGAGACATTATTAGGCTTCATGCCCTAAGCTTTCTCCCCTGAGAACAAATCCAACCTGCTCCATTTCCTTTCCTTTCTACACGTTTCCATACAAATACACTGAAGCACATTTTATTCCCAGTCAAAAAAACCTGAAAGAGAAAATCTATGATCCTTTTTGGAATGTGTTGGAACATTTTTCTATGTTCTTTAGTAGAATAAGTGATAATCAATAGTGATATCTGCTTGAATCTGGATGGTTTGATGGAAGTGCTTTTGAAACACATCACGGTGCCTGTGTAACTTGGCCAGCTCTTCTTACCTCTGCAGCCGCACCATATCTAAATTATACCGATTGTTAGTTGAAATCTATTAAAGGTTATTATTAGCATTTCAAAATACAATTGCACCTAGCTGGTTTCTGTCATGTTAAAATTGCCCAGCTGCTTTAGCTCTTTAGCTTCAAATGGGACACATGGCCAGCAGAGGCCAGGGGTAGGTGTCAATAGGTGCACGTGCAGCCCCTGTGGTGTTCCTGGGCTCTCACTGTAGGGAGACTTTCCCCCTGCCTGCTCAGTGTTCCAAACAGCCCTGGGACTCAGAGGAGTAAATTACAATTACTTTGCATTCAAGTATTCTAGAGCACACAGAGTTCTCCTCTGAGGCTGAAATAACCCTATGGTTCTTACACCTATTTAGCTTGTTTGAATAGGACCCCTCAGACTGTGGCTTATTGTATGCATTTCATTAGTTCTGGGTCTCTGTGTTAGAAGGTGATTTTGGTCCCTATTCAAAGATACAAGATTTCACAGTCTGACCAGGACTGTCTTTCACTATGTGGCCTAAAGATACCACCAACTTTCGGACCATTTTGTGTGCCACTAATTCTACTAAACCAACTTAAGAATTTCAGGAAAGCAAGATGAACAATTATTGCAGTAGTGATTTTATGTGATTTATGTATACAAATGCTCACATAATGCCCTTAGCAACATGCCAAATGTTGGCATATTTTAAAGCTCATAGGATCTAGTATATGCGTTCAAAACAAGCTTTCTGTGCTGTTCTCTTCTGCAATAGGTTCACTTTTCTGGGGCAGAGGAATATTAATTAAAAATATTTTTACCTATATTTTTCCACAGAAAAATGCTTATGTGAAATATAAAAACTGTTATTTTTAGTGTTCCCATTTTGTTCTAAATTTATCACAGAACATTCTTTCATAATAATTCTAATGCTTTTATGGGGAACCTGCTTGTACCTAAATTCAATGTGAACTTGGATCTAGGTGTAGTGCTGCTCACAGAGTGAATCTGCCAGAGTATAAATTGCTCAACACTAAAATGCCCACCCTCTAGAGAACAATTTCTGCAGGTACTTTATAAACAAAGGCTGAGGTTACTCGGCCTGTTAATTACCATTGAAAATTCAGCCTGGTATCCAAATTATGTATGTTACAAAGAATTTTTATGCCAGAGTTGTCAGCAGCAAGTTGCCTTCTACATCCCACCCTCACTGCCACTCTGCAATGCCCTTGAAACTAAGCAGATCCAGTGTCAGTGAAGAATAAAATGAGGAATTCATGGGAGCACTCATATAGTGCAGGTACACGCTCTGTAACGACACACTCCTGCTCTGTAAGCAGATCTTATACATCAGATGCTCACAACCTAAGTTACTCACCTAAAAATAACTGCCCCTGTCAGGAGGTTGTAAAGCAGGAGGAACAAGTACTACTTGCACCCAAGTCCCTAAAAGCAGATGGATAAATACTCTAGCTTTAATAATGGCAACAAGCACCATTTCAGAGTACAATTACAATTGATCTACTGATGAGATTGGGTTCAGAAAAGGCTACTGACAAAAATCCACACCTCAGGATAAAGTTAATGAGGCTGTCGAGGGAGCAGCAGGGGCAGATTTAGTGCCAAAAACGCACCAGTGACACTAGAGAGCCAATAAAGGTGAAGAAAAAGCAGTGCTATGTGATTAGGAACAGTACAGCTCAGTGACAGAGAGATTTAGACCTCTTAAGTTCAATAACCACATGGCAAAGATTGTTAAATCAATTCATAAAAATTACGCTGAATCCTGACTAAGATGCACATCAGACAAATAGCACAGCATTTAGAGTGAGGAAATACAAGTAGTCAAGAAGGTAATCTATGTGTCACATGAAATATGAACAAGGAAAGGGCTCTTGGACTACTTGTAAGCAGTTCAGTTCCTTCTTGCTTAGCTATAGCAAATTTCTACCATCATGATGATGAAGACACCCTGGCATCCTTTCCCTGGCACTACAAATGGAGCACAGGAACAATGGTGAAGGATCTTGAACTCGGAAAGGATCCTTAATCTGGATACACTCAAAGCTCAACACAAAATTTCGGATTCTGTTTTCTAGAGGTTTTGAAGTAAATTCATCAACCATTGTGCTGGGAGTAACAAATAAAGAAATGGGATGGAATGTGCAGTAAATAATTAATATATAATGGGTTGTTTACATTACAAGGAGTTCAGAGGTGAAGTCCACTCTAAGGTCATTTCAGTGAAATCCTGATGCAAGGGATCATGGCAGGGGATGGTTCCTTACAAATCTTGAGTCTTCCCTAAGTTAACCAAACCAGATTGGAAAGTCCCTGTTGGATCAGTATAAAGCAAGTCCTTTTTCAAAGTCCCAAAATGCTGTGTCCAAATGCCCCAAAATATATTCATTCCATGATTCAATTAAACAATGAAGAAAGAATTGGGATTTTTTTTTTCTGTAACTCTCTCAAGCTTCTAATCTTGTCTTTTTATTTTGACAAAACACTAATGGTGCCTGAGGATGACAAAATCTGCTGTTTGGTATAGTTGTTGGACTACAAATAAACAAGGCAGTCAAATTTAAACAATAAAGTTATTCAGATTTCTCAAGTTCTGAGATTTCTGTAAGCATCATCCAAATCTAGGTCAACGCCACCACAGCAAAAATTCAATACTGATAAATGAAAAATAATGCACATTGTGGAGGCAGTGGAGATTATTCATTCATCTCAGCAAGTTCTGAGCTGATATAATCCAGGAAAGGCACCTGACCAATACTGTAAAGACCTTAAGGATGGCCTGTAGCAGGAGCTCATAAAAAGAAAAAAGTTTTTCTATAGAAGGAATAGAATGAAATAATGAGGATTAAAACATGTATAAATTTTTTGCATCTCATAAAGGATATTCAAGAAATGGGGTTCAGAGAAGGACAAATATGATGGAAGGGAAAAAGCCTCTTAGATAAATTGCCTTTTAAACTTATTTTATTTTCTTGAGAAGTAGACAAATAGGAACAGGCGTGACAAAAAGTATATTAAGAAGTAATGAAAGCTATAAAGAAGGTCAACTGGGAGCTTTTCTTCTTCTCTTTCATAATACAACAAAATGAGTTAGTTATTAAATTGAAATGGGGCAAATTAGGAACTGATAAAAGGAAAATAATTTTTCTCACACAACACATAATTAGATTTTGGGACTCCTTGCCATGGCATTTTACTAAGGCCATAAATTAAAGAAGATTCACAGAGGGATTAGATTTCACATAGATAAATTCTTGAGATGCACAGTGGTTGAAACAAAGAATTTTACTTAATGCTGACAAAGAATTATTTGAAGTGATTTAAAACTCCGTGTTTCAGATAGTAAGACAAACTTAATGAGCACTTCACAGATGACCCCTATTAGTCAGAATGTTGGACATCAAAACTAGAGCTCTCCTTTAGTACAGTAATTCCCAGGTGCTTGTGTTTCAATTACTCTCCATGGTTATAAAGCTGAAGGTATGAGTTTACACTGCCCAGTGGATAAAGACAAGTTTGGGGGCAGGGAGTTGAAGGGAAGGGGATAGCTCAGGGAGCAAGCTAAAGGGCTTCCCAGTTACTCCTGTTTGAGGTTCACAGCCACAGCTGAGGAGACATTCCATATGGAATGGGTTTTTTGCTTCCTCCATCTCGACCAGCTACTTTTATTGTCATCAAATCATTTTTAAATGCTGATCATGAAACAATCCTATATGGCAGTTGTCATACCAGAAAGGACAGTAACTGCTTTGTTAAAAAACTGGAAAAATGTGATCCTGCACATAAAGAGTAAAGGTCTGTTACATTTCTTTCCTAAATGTTGAAGTCACAGGGCCCAGAAAGGTCGCTGCATGTCTCTCTTTTTCAGTGGCAGTGGTGCTCAAGAATGATGTTTGCCCATTCTAACCAAACAACATGCACAATTTACAGTGGTTAACCTAAAGAGCGTTTTTCTTCTGAGTGGAAAAATAAAACACTAATTCATATAGGAAAGGCAGTAAGTAGCTGCTTGGACAATCTATCACACAACATAAAAATGTTTAAATCAGAGTATTTCAGTTACTGAGAATAACTGAGCCATTTACAGGGGTGATGGCAGAGGATAGCACAAGACATAAACGGAATAGAATCAGGAGAAGAAAGAAAAGGGAAAAAGTTGATGATTGCAAGGACAGATCCAAAAACTGGAGAGATGCTGTAACTGACAATTTGGCCTAGCAGGAACACAGAACTTGAAAAAAATTAAAGAAATATCTCCTCACAAGTGTACAGAAACTGTGTTTTAGACAACCTTGGCTGGCCTATGCTCAGTGATACGATATATGTCAGGTGTTTAGGTCCACAGAATTTCATTTTTTTTTGTTCTTCTAACTTACAATTCTTCATTGAACTTCAGTATTGATTTACTTCCAAATCACACACTGTACCTTCTTGCACTATTGCTTTTTAGGTAAACGCAATCAACACTACAAGACGGAGCTGATCCAAAGTGTTTGCTAATTCATCAGTTGTGGGAAACCTACATGTTTTCAAGCAATGCAAATTGGTTTGGCTTCTGCACAGCTCCTACTTTTTTCAAACACTGATGGCAAAGAATATTTCCCAGGATTCATATCAAGTATTCATTTTAACAGCATTAATTTATGATGTATGTTATTCCATTCTACCCTGTGCAACATGACTTATTCAAAAAACAAGCAATTTTCCAAAGTAAATACTCATTTTCCATTCTAACAGTGATGCTCTTTGTGGATTTTAAGAGAAAGGGGCAGAGCCTGGAAAACATCTTTTCTACATTTTTTTTTTTCTTGGGGATCGGTCATGGTACTACCAGGATATTTTAAACATCTATCCCTTCCCACAGAATTTTAAAACTGTCACAATGTATCTATTGTAGAAGTGGAATTATGAAGTAAAAATTAACTTCCAAAAAGGAAAGCTCTTACTTTATTTTTACTGCTACTATTTTTGACTGCTTTTCTAGCCTCAAAACACTGGAGATCATTATAGGATCACTCAGCCTAAAAAGAACAGTATTTTCCAATACAGTGTTGATGTAATTGTCCAAGAGTCACTTAATGTCCCTAATGATTCAGGAAGTACATTGGTGTAACTGTGCCTTTTGTGCTGGAGTGAACTTGTCTCCCTAAATAGCCTTACTACGTATTGGTTATAGGTACTCTTGGTTTTGGTCCATGCCCTCCCTTTTCCTTGTGGTGTTAACAGGGAGTGCTATCAAAAAACTACACTGATAGAATCGAAAAATAAAGCAAAATTGGAGCTTCAGCTGTTAGTGAAAAATGGACCTTTTGTCTCAAAATTATTAATTAACTGCCAAAGAGAAGGCAAAACACAATAATTCTGTATCATGAATACTCATGCTCTGTTTTGATAACTAATAATGTAAGATCAGTTAATTAAACAGCCTCTTAAAATAAATGCTTGAATAGACTTTTAATTCACTCAGTGTTACTAGCGTGGTTCTTAATAGAGCAGTGCTGTGTAGTTTAGATCTAAATAGAATTTTCATAGTTGAAATTATGCCCTCCATCATCTAAGAGGTAAAAATATGTGGGTGCATGTATACATGTTCTGTGTAAGGGGGAGGGAGTGCAGTGTCATGTTGGTGACTGTAAATGGTCACCAAAACACAGCTTGAAAATAAAGCAAGAATTTCAAGAAACACTTTTTCTAGCTTGTGGATAACACTAGATAATATGAGTATTTCTACTAGATATTTTACACTAGGGAACTTCAAGTACTAGGCAAAATAATTATATACATGATGTTGTGGTTTCGGAGCCCAGTTGGAATTCCTTCCAGAGAGGCCTGGAGGCAATGTATTAGCATCACTAAGGTGGTTGGCTAGGGGCACAGTGGATGTGCATATTCTGTTGACGACCCAAGCCAGAGGCTTTGTTCTTATCTCTCCCCAGTCCAGGGTGAGAGGGAGGACTGCCTGAGGGGAAGGGGAGAGTGTTTTCCTGGGACTTCTGCGCAAGTCAAGGAGCTCAGCTCTCCGTGCAGAGGGGAACAGACACACACACCCCTGGTCCAACATCGCTGTGGGACCAGATCTGTGTACTCTGCTCTCTCTCTCTGGGCTTTTCAGCAATCACTCCCCGACACTGCAAAAGGCATCTGTGAAGGAGAGACACCTGCCTGTCTCTCTGCCCTGCGGAGGCTGCGTTGCTGCTATTTTCCTTTGTCACCAACCCCTGCCCTGGGAGCCGATTTCTAAATTTAAGGAGAGGGATTATTTTATTTGTTGGCCAACAAGATATCTTAGTTTTCCCCTCAAACTAAGACACATGAGCAGTGAAAATGTATTATTGTGACATTGTGAGAAGCAAATCACGCAGCTGTGAAAAGGCAGATGTTGGGATATCTCCACACATACGAGAAGCCAAGCAGGTGACAACATCAAGCCTTACTATCACACAGGCTATATTATGCAACACTATGATATCTGGCCCTACATGGTAGGTAGCTCTTCTCAGGAATGATGTCTTAAAATTGGAACACTTAAGCCTCCATTTCAGTTGACACTGGAAAAAAAATCTGATTTATTAATTTATTAATATAAATAGCCTGCTAATGGAAAGTGGTGAAGAAAAACCTCGGCACTGTTCTGTGCACTAACACACTGGGATGAAGGAGATGCTCAATACAAGAAGGGGTAAAAGAGGTTCTCTAGGCATGAAGAACACATGCTGTTACAATCATTCTATGAAATTTGCAAGCAACTTCTGCTGTTTTCACAAAGTTGAAGCCGTTTCCCATTTCCCCAGCTGCATCAGTGAGGTTATAGCCATCAATACTGCTGTAGTATCTGCCTATTAGGACTGACTATCTGGGACCGCTCCTGCTGGGCTGGTGCCACACACCCCACAGTCTTGCAGGCTAACTACTGGCATCAATCAGCAAAGTGAACTGTAAACCTGAACCCCAAACTAGCAGCCTCTGGCTGAACTAGCTAAACAGACAACAAAAAGAAATAATTATTCACTTGCAATAACGAAAGTAAAAATAAAAGTCTACAAACAAAAAAAAAAAGAAAAATATATGAGGGTCAACAGACCAGAACATACTGCTCTTCCATTTTCACACTAACTACAGCTTGTGTGATGCTGGCAGTACTCTGCATAAGTAACACTTGGGAAACTTCAGCAAATTGCCTCCTGCAATGTGATATCAAGGTGGTACATGGAATTTTATATACAAATTTTACTTCCTCAAAATATATTTGAGGTACAGGCCAGAATATCTACAGGAGCTTTGTACTGAAAAGCAAAACCAACTGGAGCTCATGCATGAGATTCTGTATAGACAAGACATTTTGGAGAAGTAGGTATTTCTTAGTGGTTACAAAAGCTTCTACTGATAATTCAGTTAGCACAGCATGTAAAAATAAATATAATGTGTAATTTTAAATTATACTCAGTCAAAAATCTACTTTCTGGAAAATCCATGCATGATAGCATTTTCAAATAATGGCAGCACCTTCTAGTTGATGTTTCAGAATTCTACCTAGCAAGAACAATTATCTCCATTTAAAAATTCTTTTCTATACAACCAGTATCTATTTTGTTCATTTTTAATACAAGAAACAGACTAAGCAGCTTGCAACTTTTATGTTCTCTATACTTATTTTTCTGCTTTTGACAGTATTATTTTAATTCTATTAAAAAAGTAGGTTTTGCAAAAATGCACTCTGAAGGAACTGGTTTTCTTCAGCTCTTAGCTTTTTCATAAAAAACCCTCCAAACTAATAGAAAAGTTAGGTTTCCTTTCAAAGAAAAACCTAAACTACTTAATAAAAAGTATTTTCAATATTTTGAGTTATGTAGAGGTAATATTTCAAACCACTTAGCTATTCTTATGAAAGATCACCTTTTAATAATATCTAAGGAAAAGGACTCTCTCTCTCTAGACATTTTTCTTTTTAAATTTAATCTTGACCTTGAAATAAACTGAATAAATTCAATGTGGATCAAACGTTTACTAAAATAACCCATTAAAAAGGAGGAAGCTACATAGCCATAGAAATATTTATAAATAGATGGTGCATATAGAAATACAAAAAACTGAATTTGCAGAAAAAGCATGATTTTCAGAGATCTGCAGCTGTTCTCAACCTTTAGCATTGCTTATGTGAGCCAAGAGATTTTTGTCTAGTACTGAAGCTAAATTAACTTCATGGCTTGGTTTTTATCCCCTTGGGTAAACCCCTGATGTGCGCAGTACCAGACAAAAAGCTTACCCTCAATTTCATTTTCCCAAAACTGAAATGCTTTAAAAAATAAGCATAAATGTATTTCAAAATCCAATTGCTTTGGCCCTAAATCTAGCTTTTCTTGGCAGACTGCAGTTGTTTTTAATCTGAATGCTAATATTTTGCAATGTGGCATCAGATATAAAATACTAATTTATGTTGTGCCAGAGATCTATAGTATTTCAGTTCCAGTCAATCAATAAATGATTAGAGTAGTGAGTTTTTTTGTTTCAAGGGAACATTATTTGAACTATAAAATAATGCTGCAAATTATTCTGTAGATTAGATGTACCAAACTGTCTAGAGCAGAAAAACTGAATTCATTACATCTGTTTCAAAGAGAAGCAGAGGAGAAAGAGTGGTGTGATTTGAGATCAATCTGTTGAATACGTGTGAGATTCAGAGGTACAAAGGCTATACTGAAAGAGGACAAATTTAATGAAGTTTTCAAGATTAAGGTATTTACAAATGCTTGGAAAAAATGAAAATTGGAAGTATTTGAAGACTAGAAACTTCAATTCTTACTTTTACTCCTGCCAGGCGTACCTTGCTGTAAGAAGGAAAAAACTGAACTTGTTTAACTACCATGTAAAATACACTATTTATAAAGTTAGGCCATTTTTTATATGTAGGCATAGGCAGAATTACTGATTGGACTTTTTTCTGTAGGACTATAAAAGCAAGCAGTAGTATTAATTCTTGGATGCTGTATTTTTTTTCTTTAACATATTGGACTGCTTTTGATTTGTCAGAAATAAGTAACCTAATACTCACATGCATCAGGCTAATAAGCCTTCTGTAGTCATAACTCATGTTACAAACTGAGAACTAAAAGAATTTTCCCAATTATATCAGGGAAAATAAAACTTATAACCAGGCTTTTAGCTGCAAAAAATGTAATGAGAAAGCTGAAAGTTTCTTCTATTTAAGCAAAATGGTTTTTCACACAGTAACAGAATAATTGCAAGTGTTCGAATAGTCAGTTAAAAAAATCATTTTGAAAAACGTATTTAGGATCATTTTATACATGAAAACCATTTTCAGAGAGTTTACTCTAAACTTTATGGAGATAAAGAACTTAGCAGGGAAAGATACGCACATTTGACATTTTTTCAGCCAATAGTTTTCTCTGAGTCCTTTGGGTTTTTCAATCTGATGGAAAAACTCATCTTTTTACAATGATGTAGATGAACTACTGTATAAGCAAATAGATACACTACTACTCAGAGAAAGCTTTTCTTAAAAAGAATATACACTTTCCCTGCTTTCACCAGTGCAAGCATGATATTCTCAGTTACATTCTTTAATAATCATCTACCTACTTTCCCAGTGACTGGACAGGTGCCTTTGCTGCTAACACAGATTTCCACCTGGCATTACCCTGAACTACCCCAGACAGATTCACCATTCCAGGCCAGAGCCTCCATTTTGCATTAACCTCAGTCTAGTGCCTTTCCCATTATCATTTAGCCCAGTACACCTTCAGGGGTGGTGCAGTCTCCATGACGTATTTTGTGGATCTACCATGCAACTCCTGAAGCCAGACCAGAACAATGTTTTAGGTCAGGTAAGGAGACTCCTTTTTGCTGCTCCCAACCCTTCCCTTGCCTTCCCCAAACCATGAGACCCCACTCACCAGTTCACAGACTGAGGTGGGAAGGGAAGATGTGGCTGAGGGAAGGATATGTCTACTATTACGAGGGTGATAGGACCCTCCTTGTCCGCCTGGGCAAGAAGGAAAGGTGTCAGCTGGAGTCTGCAGCAGAAAAGTACAGCGTGGTTCTCTCACAGCAGCGCCTCCTCTTCCCTTCCAAACATGGCAGGAATTAGGAACAGCCCACCTGTGCTTTAGAAAGAGGAAAGGGCCAGAGGGCTCTGTTAAGTAGTACTGTTACAGCATGGGAACAGGAGATTAGCACAACCTGCCTCTTTCCTTGACATCCGCAACCACAAGGGTTTAAGAATCTACTGAAGAGGGCAGGATGGCGTGGTAGAAACTCGTAGTGGCTCTGAAGCATTTCAGCATTTAACACTGCTAGTGCAGCCAAACACCAAATTCCTCCAGGACTAGGGGCTGGCTTTCTGCAATCCTATGGATAGCAGTTGTGCAGGCATGAGGACTTGCTATTACATACTGGTAGTAATTTTAATACCAGAATATACCTATTTTCCTATTCCAAGTATTATTCTTGATTTTTTCTATTTCTGTAGTCTTTTTATTTTGTTGTATGGGATTTACAGCATACTTAATAATATAGCTACTATGATAGCACTGGCTTACTGTGCGTATTTTATATGAAGTTTTACAGAGCAGAAGCTTGTTTATTTCACATCCTTTTACAGTAGATTTTTACTTTAATATTGGGACTTGGTTTGAAAAAAATTAATGACATTGTAAGCCCAAGTAGCTGACCAAGGATTACTGAGCACAGAAAGAATAATATTATCACTTCAGTGCAGGATCATAACTGAACAGGAAAAATCTCGAAGTTTTAAAGGCTGTCTAATGCTATAACCATGAATCCACAAGAAAATTCATCTTGCTGCACTCCATCTGTAGAATATGTACAGGGAAATGTTTTTTTCAGTGGTACTTTCATAAAAAAGCCTTGCCAGTTTTCATAACACAAGAAGTTAGCTTAACTTTGATTCCTATTCCTAATTGTGATATATGAACACCTTCAGCAGCTGATTTAGTTTTAATTCAATTGTACAGCAAAGCATCAGTAGTATGTGGAGCTCTACTTACCTCCCTGTTTTCTCTCTGCCTAGTCCTACTGTAATTCATATTTGGTTTGCATTTCAAAACCTGATTTACCCGAGTCTGAAAAGCAATAGAAAAACATCTGGATAGGTAAAAGACCCAAGGCCTTGCCTATATCCCTCTCCCAGCATGTAGGAATGCCTGGTATCCTTTTGATAGTTGGGGTCCTTTTTCCTTAAACATATCATAGACATAGAGGATCAGAGACAAGATAACATGCATCTCTTGTCAGGTGTTTTGTAAGGGAGTTGGAATTCCAACCAAGGACATGAAACCAAAACATAAAGGAAGACAAAAAAAAGACACAGAAGACAAGTAAAGCACCAATACTGCAAAATGGAGCAGACTGTAAAAGCAATCAAGCAAAATGAAGGTGGAAAATGAAAGTGTTGTAGCAGCGCTTGAGATAAATGATGACATTTCTAGGTACAAAGAAACCAGAGGTTATTCCCAGAAAGAAGAAGTATGACTTCCAATGCAGGGGTGTTTTGGTGACCAAAGAGGTAAACATAGACACTGCTTCTAGAAAATGACACGAATCATTCTGTGAAGAAGGAAATTTGCAGGAAGTCAAGAGCACTGCAAAAATTGAACATCTGAAGACTGACAAAAATGACAACATCAGAAGGCTTCTGAAAAAAAATACTTCACAATCTTGGAATGATTTAATTTTTAGTGGCAAGACAGAAGAAACATTAAGAAATATCTTTGAAAGCAAGATGACAGGTAACAATTTCCAGCTGATAATGTCACCTCTCAATTATCACAAGCTGCCATAAATTACTTCTGCTTCTTAAAAAAGGTTTATTTTAATATAAGGGAAAGCAAAATCACTAACATAGTAGTTTATATATACAAAATACTGTGAAATCCATAAAAAAGATAAATTAACATTAGACTACCAAGAAGAAATTCGAGTTCTAAGACCAATTACCAAGTCAGTGGCAGAAACTAAAAATTCAAGAACTGGCCATTTCCTCTACTCAGCAAATTTTAGCCTTCTCCACATGGTACCATCATTTTATGACAAAACCCTGCAGTATTTTGGTATAAAACACTGGAAGCAACCATGATCCAAGTTAATATACTATGCTGTAAAACTGATGGGCATTTTGGGCTGCTGTTCATAGTAAGCAACTTGAAGGGGCAGGAAAGGTGGGCAGGCTTGAATGCTCACCCCAAAACCTGAAGGTAAACCTATGGCTTACCTGTGCCAAGACCCTCCTATAAACCACATGGCTGGAACAGAGGGGAAGATAAACTGAAAAATAAGTGCATTTTTATCTACCTTTTACTTTTATGCTGCATTCTTATGTTCCAGCTGGTTTCTTTTACTACCTACATCTTCA
Source organism: Anabacerthia variegaticeps (assembly GCA_035583185.1). Lineage (NCBI taxonomy): Eukaryota > Metazoa > Chordata > Aves > Passeriformes > Furnariidae > Anabacerthia > Anabacerthia variegaticeps. The sequence continues at coordinate 9,265,830 of JAWWEW010000020.1, forward strand.
ATGACAAGCGACAGTTCAGGAATTTTATGATCTTGATTCTCATTTTAATAATGGACTTCTTGAGAAAAAGAATGTTGTTTTGGAACTTGCCAAAGTATGACAGCACCAATGTCTAAATCACACATTCCAACATGTGATTTACGTAATGTTATTACCAATCAAGAGAATACTCCTCATACTTTCAAGCAAGACAGCAATTAAAGACTGCCTTCTGTGTTTAGACACTGAAAGATTCCCACTTTTGTGACGGTTATTTGTTCTGCTGCTGACTCACTATCTATCTCACAATTTGAATGCAGTCATTTCTGAACTGCATGTCAAGAAACCCCTCCTACATTCCTGCAACTTCATTGTAACCTATTTGACAGGCAGAAAGAAATGTTTCTTTGCTGTTGTCTTGCTTGGGATTTAGATATTAGTTATCCACAGATATCACCAATAAAATTTAATTTTTCATTGTTACTTGTGGATGCTTCCTCAATCAGCTTTTATGTTATCTCTACTTATGGTTCTATTCAGATCTAGAAACCACCTTGTTACAGAAAACATGCAGCTCCTTACATATCTAGGACCTGAAACAAGGCACAAATGCATCCTTTTTTATTGCTTCCAATTTTTGATGAGACTTGAGACACTCAGAGCCACAGCAAATCAATTCCATCCTCTCAGAATCAGGCCCTGTCTTTGGCTTTATTATGATCTTAATCAAGTTGTTGCTATTAATTACACAAAACTGATTAGAAACTGACATATTTTGAGGGGCTTAAATATTTATAAAACTCCAGAGTAAATGATAGACTTGGTATTTGCCTGACATACAGGCAATGGGAATACGCAGAGAGAACAGTCTGAGCTCAGTAGTCATCTGAAAAGTAATACATTTTGTTTGTCTGTATTTTCAAAAAAACCCTATTGCATTATGTTAAATATCCCGAGGGCTTAGCATAAAACGTGACTGGAATGAATATAAAGAAAAAACTTTCTGTCTCGTTAGATGATCTGAGTTTCAAAATCTGTTCTAAAAGTGTTGTAAAGTGTGTAGTGTTGTAGATTAATGCACTGAATACATTTCCAGAGTGCTTGATGTGTTTCATAAAAGGTCCATTTCAGAAGTGTGCTGTATTATAGGTGAACAGTCGCAGTAAATAATCTTGTTACAGAAACCTAAGCAATTTTTACAAGGCGTATTTCTGGCTGACTGAACAATTTATTCTCCAGATGTCACATTGTATTTTTCCAATATAAAATGAAACAGCTTCTTCCCCCCTCCCCGTTTTTTCTAAGGCGGACTCTTTTGTTTGGCAAGACTGGATCAAAGGTACTTCCTTAAAGAGAAAAATCTATTATTAAAACCTGTTGTGGTATAAAATTTACACTATATGTGATTACTATATGCAATTTATCATTTCATTTGATTTAGAGAGATAAAAGACCACACCAAAGTGTGAACATGGCTGAGAATAGCTACGTACCTTTGAAAAGCAGGAATCATCAGTTCTCACACAGATCATCTGTGTTGATCCTAAAGGTTGCAAGCATCTTGACTAGCTCCATGTACAGTTAAAACTGTGTCACTTCAGATGTTCCCCACTAATAAACCCATATGTCACATTATAGGCCCTGGAAGATTACATGATAATGTGATATGATAAGAACTGCTTCTCTGGAAGGCAAGGGCAATTAAAAACATTTTCACTAGGCAGACATCATCAGTAGAGATAAACAGGGTAATTTTCCAGAATATATTTTCTTGGCTTTGGAAAAGAAATACTTTCACAGGAAGCTCTCTCCCAGGAAAATTCACAGACTATCAGCAACCTGATGAAAAAAAATGGAAAAATAATCCTATGCACTAGTGAATATCACACATTTCTATGTTCTCGTCCTGTTTTCTTGATTATACAAACAGAAAATTAGCATCAAAGGATGAATTGCCAGATTTTTTTTTAAATATTCCCTCTTTTACTATTCATTGGTTTTTGATAATTTTTCTGCTTCTCTTTCTACCCACAAAGCTGTGTATTCATATAGACCTATATAAGAGTGCCGAAAAGTTGAATCCTCTAAGTGTTTGTTTATTAATATTCAGGTGGTTTACCAAATCCAATTTTACCAAGAATTTAGGATATTGATTTTTCCAGTGAGTGATTTGTTTGATCTGAGACCTAACTCCCTACTCTGTACTTAGGTTTTTGAGAGATGTGGACTTCACAGCTATGAATTTTAGATGGTGCTGAGGCAATGGATATCTGGCTTTCATAAGGGATTTTATATGTGATAACAGTAAAAATTATTACTTGTGACTGTGAACAAAGATTTATCTTCTAAATAATAAAATAAAAATTGTCTGAAACAGCATGGACATGTCAGACTTGCAAGACCTTAATTCTGGGTTTTTATCTAAGACAGCACTTAAGAAAGATCTTGAATCACAGCACGAATTACTTTAAAAGAACTAAGTTGAAACAAAATTGACAAGTACCAAAATGTGCTTATCATTTGTTTCTGTAGATTTTTCTGTTTTATCTCAGAGGACCCTCCACAGTGATATGTGAAAACCCCATTACACCTATTGCAAGAAATAATGTTTTGGTGAATCTTTATTTGGTGCTGTGTTATTTATTGAAACTAAGGTAAAAAACAACTACCTTGTGCTCTGAGTTGGTGGTAGGAGGTTTGAGCTACTTTTGTTGCTTTGAGAGAGTTCATAGCATAGTCCAGATAAGCTATTGAGAATATGCATTCTCCTCCAACCACCTACCTTAATCCTGCTTGTGGAAAGATCATCTGTTAAAGAAACAGCACTGGAGGTTCCGCCTAGATGCCTGCAATGCAGCTAGTTTGCTCTCAAGCACAACTGAACACTTCCAGCTCCTCTTTTCTTGCAAGAATCACAAATACTGCAGACACAGAATTTGGAGTCAAGTACCTACTGAAAAGGACCAAAAACAGGACTCATTTTGTAGGACTTCACAGTTAAGAAGCTTAGGGAAGAAGTGACCAGCTACAGAGTTTACTATTACATTCCCTGCAGTCTGGAGCCCTACATCCTCTATGACAGGATCCTTCATGTATGGTATCAGTTCCACAGCCCATCCTAAAAAACCATCATGTAAGGCTCGGGACATTTCACAGAATCATAGGATGAGTCAGAGGTTGGAAAGGACCACAGTGGGACCATCTGGTCCAACCTCCCTGCTCAAGCAGGGCCATCCCACAGCACGTGACGCAGGGTTGTGTCCAGACAGTTCTTGAATACCTCCAGTGAGGGAGACTCCACTTCCTGTGCAGTTTGTGTCTGGTGCTTCTCCTCCTATTCCTTGGCATCACCAACAAGAGTCTGGCTTCATCCTCTTATGTCAGACTAACAAGATTCTTCTTAAAACTATCATATAATAGATTTAAACCGGATACATTTGTAATCCAACTTCAGTACAGCCTCCGGAGAAGGGATTATTTGCTTAATCTCGCAACATTTGTCTTTTGCCCTTGTCATTTGAACTCCTACTCCTGCTTCTCGTCTGGCAACAGAGGTCAGAAAAATTGAGATAATCTATGCAATATGGAGAGGATATCCATTTGAGAACCAGAGTGTTGATCACAGTATTTACTGCTGGCCTGGGTGTGCAAAGGTCAACGTACAATGATGATGGTTCACTAACTCCTCAGCTTCTCATTCACTTCCAGGGTCCATTAGCAGGCTTTGGAATTCCATTCAAGTCCATTATTTTTTGAGGCTGAATCAGGATAATTGGCCTGGTCTCTCCTCTTGCTTAAGAGCTGGAGGGTCTCTGACCATCTTCTTGTTACGATGATAACCTGTCAAACACTTGAATGTGCTGTGATATCCCCAGTCTTGACAGACAGTCCCCTTTGGCCTACAGTGAGAGTTGTATTAGAGTACCCCCTTGAAAGTCCGAGGGAGATGAATGAGAAAATTATTTTAAGGCTTTTCAGTACACAACCCATTATTCACATTCAGGTACTGGTAAGCACCATGAAGAACCCCTTCATTGCTAACAAGCTACCAATAACTACAGAACAGCCATTTTGACTTTTGCTCTTTACCTAAGTTGAAATGGATTTGAATGAGTTTCCTCACCCAAGACTGACCCAATTCATGATCAGATAGAAATAAAACAGTGTCTTCAGGATCTTTCCTGGTTAGGTCTTCAGTATGAAGATCAGCACCAACTGTGTGGCTTTATATTCCCCATGACTAGGTCATCCCATAGCTATTTGATATACTAGATACAGTTACTTTCATTGGAATCCTTTTTTTCCTGTTTCCTCCTGCACTGAGAACAGCACAGCTGAAGGACACCTTGGATGGAGGAAGGGGAAATATCTATCCTGTTACGTGAAAGGAACACTTGGACCCTGTGAGTCATGAAAGGGAATAGAGCTTTGTAAGTCATGAAAGGTGGCAGAGACAGAGGAGTTCCACAGTAATGGACCACACAATGTACCAACAGTCCTGAAAGCACAAGACAAATTAAACATTCCTATTCTTAAATAAGAATCCTGGGTTGGTTTTGCATGCCTTTCCTCCTTACTTGCTTTGAAAGAGTTGTGAAAAAGGCAGAAAGATAAAGTTATATTTGTCATGTGCACTATTCAGTCGCAGATGGCATGGAAGCCAAAAAGAGCAGCACTATTCAGCCGAGAGATCCAGGGACCAACATGGTGGTCTCACATTAAAACTTTTTTCCCCCCTCTGCTTCCAAGTTTTCAAGCATGAAAATCAACCTGAGACTCCTTCACTACTCTGTCAGAAGCTGCACCACAAGGAACACATTCCATTGCCACTACCGTGTCCCACTGGAGAGACAAACTTTCCAATGTGAGGTAGATGATGCCACTAAGAGACTGGGAGCATGAGGATCAGGTAAACTCATATTTTCAAAACGCTAAAATAATTAGCATCTTCTTGGCTTAAAAGTACACAATTAACAATTACTGAGGCACAAATCAAAAAACCATAGCATAAGGTATAATGGCAAAAGTATTGAAACATACTTAGTATTTCTGAAAGCATTCTTAATGTACTGATGAGCTTATGAAATAAGAGAAAACTTCAAATTGAGGCAAATTGGAAAGGAATCCTTTCACAAAAATACTTTTAATTGGCCATAATTTCCCTGTGCTTCTGTTTTCTCCAACTACAGTCACTAGTGTCCCTGTTAACTGCCTCCCACACAGTCCAGTCTTTCTTTACCCTGATCCTACAATGAGGCAATAACACTCCACTCATCAACTATCCTATTACCATAGAAATGATAGCAACATCACAAATTCAGCAGCCTGATTCCTTGACAGGGTTGATTAGAAATAGATGATGAGCTGGAGAAAAGCTGAACCCTTGATTAAACACAAATAGCTCTTGTAATGAACAAATATGGGAATAAAATATATTTAAAATCATGTAAAGGATTAATATCTTCATATTCTAGATGAGAAGTATGTTTTGCACATTTTTGTGTTTTTAGAATTGTTTTAAATTGTTTGCAGAGTTCCCTAATTTCTTTCTAAATCACACATATATGTGCAATTAGCAGTCATGTGCTCCAGAAGTCATTGAAAAATTAGTGCAAGTACAGCTTGTAAAACAGTATTTAGAACTTTTCATTTCTTTCACAATAAATATATTGAACATTGCAAATGCACTACAGCTAAGTATACAGAGCCACACAAACACAGGTAGACCTGTGGTTATATTATTTTCCATCAGATCCACTTGAATTCAAATGGTGTGTTATGTAGGGACCTTTCTGGCAAGTTCTGACCATTCCTTTAATAAACCATCTTCCACGAGGTGCTCTGTATCTTGCCCCAGTCCTAGAAAACCACTTTTCCCTACACCCAGTGAAGACCTTGGCTCAGGAGGACACTGACCCTCTGCCCTCCCACTGCTTCAATACCTTAATGAATGAATCAAAGCTAGATCCTTTATTGTCTTCAGAATCAAGACCAGTATTGAGCCCACAACCATTAAAGTTGGAAAAGGACTATTTGTATCATTCAAACGATTCACCCTAAAAGAAGAAATATCGTATATGAAAATAGAAAAGTGTACCAGCAGTTCATTTTTCAAGAGACTGTCTTTTCATTTTGAATTCTCACACTAAGCGTAAGTGCTAAATCCTCGATTCATATTTTACTGGAGACTTGACAACTCCGATTTCAACCACAGTTTATTTTTCCAGTAAAAGTGTGCAGTAGGGTGTGCATACCCATTCCAGGCCATCTCTATTCTCAGGCCTGCTGCAGTGTTTCTTCTACTTCAGACTATTTAGTCAATGCCATTAATCAAAATCCTATAGCAGAAAATGCATGCATAAGTCCTACACATTTATTGCCATGGCAACAATTCAGGCTCTTGTTCATATGTCAAGCTACATCAGTGGAGATAAATTCTATTGTTTTCACACTGACAGTTCTCTCTGTGTTGGACTTAATCCATAGAAAAATATAGCTTTGCTTCTTATTAAAATAAAACACAGACCACCCAACTCTCCAAATTCTCATTCTTCACATCATGTAAGTGAACAATCTCAATAGTTATAAAATTATATTTTGATATTCAGGTTTACAATAGTAATTAAAGTGTAAAAAATGGCCTAGTCCTCATGATATTGTTTTAATCTGTGGGATTGGTTAGGAATGTAATTCTTCATGAAAAGATGAGCTCATTGCTGTATAGCCAAATAGCTGTGATAGCACCAGAGCACTGTGTTCTTGAACTAGATTGCAGTATTTTAAAATAAATGCCTTTAAGCTCTAAGTGAAGTTGATGTAGTTCATTTTCCAACTTAGCGGTGATACTGTGGTTTTCATAACATAAAAATTCATGATTAATGCATATTATCCAGAGAAAGATTTTATATTTCATTCAGCTCATGACAAAATACACTCTCGCGTGGGTGATTCACAAGTGCAAAAGAAAGATAAGAATCATTTTCCATGCATAAGGCTCTCTAGATTTACTTGTGTTTGCTCTTTATGAGGAAGTCTTAATGCCTGATATAATTTCATATGATTCTACTGTGTACCAGACCACAGTTTTGATTCCTATTTCCACAGACACGTCATGTGTCTCATTATTATCACAGACTAATGAGAAACCAGTCTCTTATTAATAAAATACTCTGAATGTTTCATTCTCTCATTATTTCCTGTGTATGCTGCTCCCAGGAAAGGCAGGATCCTTGTATCACTGCTGAAGACACATCCTTTTCAATCTGACCTTTCTCCACTTCCTCCTGCAGATTTAAGTCCCTGCTCTTACAGCATGCTTCATATTGACAAAGCCTCTTACCAGGAGCTGCTGTACTGGGGCTCATTGCAGCCAATATCCAGCGCTGCATCTGGCCCTGCCAGTGCCCAGCCAATGAAGAGGAACAAAACCATTAGTATTTACTTATTGTCACGCCCATGTTATGCCAGTAGCAGAAACTGCTTCACACACATACGGGGTGTGACTTGCATCAAATATATATATTTTTAAATGGGGGGCTTTGTGTAATTTGTAAATATCCTGTGAACTTCATTCATATTAATGAAGCAGCGTTTGCACTTTACTGGCATTTTTATGCTAATGGCAGTAACTCTTGGTGTGCCGAGCCTCTGTACGTGACTCGGGCCACAGCTCCTGAAGCAAGACTCTTTTTTCCCTGGATGAGTAGCATAGACTAGGAATACAACATGCCTTTTCCCACCACCAAAACAGAGAGAACAAGGGGTTCTGAGGAGGTTAAGCACAGAATGTGTCAAATAATTTAGTTTTTGAATCTTGCCACGTCCTTAAGGAGAAGCACTAACAAAATATCTTTCAGGTTCTGAGGAGTTAAGAGCAAAATCTCCTTTCTGAACTCCAACAAGTAATGTCTTATATTCTTTCCCTTGCACCAATTAAAAACATTATGGTTCTCATTGCTCCTAAAACCAGACACACACTAGTTTCTATAAAATATGTTTTTAAATAATAATATTTGAGGCAGAACAAAAGCAGCCTTTTCTCCATACACACGAATTACACATCAAAATAAAATTTTAGATCTCAGTTTAGCACTGCCCTCTGGTGATACATATCCTGGATATGTACGTGACCCATTTCATCCAGTGTATCAGGCCTATCTCTGGACAAGAACTGAAATGAAATTTAGGACCTGAAATCTAAGACAGGGATTCTAAAAAGCCTTGTTTAACCCCTTCATCTGCTGACATCTCAAAGATACTGTATTTCTGCCCCCTAAGCTTGTTCTGTGCCTAGGCAGAACTGCAGCCATGCTGGTGGGTTTGGATGGGGTCTGCTCCCTTACAGATTTGTCCTGTCATTCACTTGAGGAGCCCCCAGCCCAGACGTGGGTTCTCAGCCTTCTAACATCCATCTGCAGCACTGACAGTCTCAGTCACGCTTTGTCTTTCAAAGGCTTTGGTATCTACTATCAAACAAGTGTTTTAAGCCATAAATCTGTCTCTAGGTGATTGTATCTGAGTTGCAGGGAGTCATCTTAATCCCAAAGAGCTGAAATTTATGAACCCTCCTTTCAGCAGAGAGTTTCCTGCAGCATTTGCAGGCTGTTTATGTATCTCATTAGGAGACACCAAGCTATCACACTATTGTCATGCAGCTCAGTGTTTCCTAACCTTTTTTAATCCATTAAGATGTACAATTTTTGAAAAAGAAATCTTGTATCATGATGGTTTTTATTTACAATTGCATAAAGCTAGGTTAATTTTCAATATTCATTTATTACTATTAAAGAATATAAATCTCCAATCCCAACCCAACCCACTGAAAACCAGCCCATTGTTCCTATCATGAGACTAATGAGCAATGATCCACTTAGAAATGGATATTGTAACCGGAATGAAAGATTGTATGGAAAAAAGGTCTGTCACGTATTTGACATCTGTGTTCAAATCCTTTTCAAGGCTCGTTTAGGGAAGCTATCAGGTGCTGAGCTCCTTGGAAAATCTCATCTTTCATGTGGGTGGCTCCTGCTACTGTTGAAAATGTACCAAGAAACAATATGAGGTGCTATTCTGAACACAGTATTGTTGAAAGAACTGAGAAATATAAGATTCTCAATGAAATATTTTCAATATAAGAAAATTCTATAATGTTTTGTGGTTGATTTGTTTTGGGATTTTTGTTTTTGTTTTTTTTTAACGCACCGATGAAAACTATTTGTGCATTCCAAGTCTGGGTCACAGCTGTAGCTAAATAGAGAATGACACAAATATACAAACCTGATGTATCTCCTTAAATGATAATCAAAACAAAAAGAATGAACTTTCTATCCAAGTTCATTGTGCAATACTTCATATTATTAATCAATTATGTCACGGGATTATTACTTTGCTTAATAATGTGTTTAATGTAAATTTAATGTAAAAGATCCATGATCGAGGCAGTCAAATCTCTATTAAAATCCTTTTGCAAAGTTCAACCACTGCATTAGTAGCTTTAGGCTAATAGCCTAATGTTAATTTGGATTCTAATCTGTTATTTTGCATGATATTTAATGTATTTTTGTAATTAGATTTTTTTTAAACAAAGCAAGAAAAAAATCATATGGGTCAGAGTGCATGACTGTCATTAACCACAGTGCATTTCTGGGACATGTATAATCACAACACAACTTCAGCAGTGAAATAGTGTAGATTATACTCCAGTCAACAACCTGTGTCTCATCCTGCAAGAGCAAAGAACACATGACAATGAAGTGATAAATACCTGCAGCTGTTCACACATACTGTTCCAATTTAAAAGGTTCCTAACCCTCTTAGCTGGTTCAGAATACTCATTTACATATTCAGCCCTAACTCTGGTTCAGACAAAAATGAATTAGACTAATACATCTCTGATAAACTCGCTTCACTCCAAATGAGAGTCTGAGAAAAATTACATACAATAATTGTTCTGGGAGAAGTGCTGATATTGGAACCTGCAAGAAAAAGGACACAAGTCTGTCCAGGATGAGGTAGGTAAACACAGCATGCTTCAGAAGTTATGGGCAGAAAGAAGGGCCATAATGACAAAGAGATGCATCTCCTCCTATCAACTTCCTTTTAATCCCAGGGGGACTATATTAAAAAAGTGATCCAGAATAATAAAGTATTATTTTCTCAAATTCTATTAAGTTGGTTTTCAGTATGATAAATCACTGTAAAGTAAAAATACAAGTTTATGATCCATAAATCTTCCTTCAATTCAGATGGAGGCTCAGTATCCTTAGATAAAGGTGAGAATAAAAACATGAATTAAAGCAGCATTTGTTTGCTCTTATTTAATTAAACGAGGAATAGGTACACATTGCTTAATTTTTATCTTACCTCTTTGGCCATATGGCCAAATTTTACTCTTGTCTTGTCAGCAAATTTTAACAAATTTCCCTCTTCTCAGTGGATTGTCCTACTAAAAATACTGAATAATTATTTCAGTTAGGCACTCTGATATAAATCACAGCCTAATCTGACACACCTTGAAAATGTAGAGAGCTAACAGTACAGAAAATATAAAAGCTTCACTTCTGTATTTTGTATTGCACGTATTTAATCACGTAACAAATCCAGTGAAATAAACATCATCCAGAAAAACATCTTTCAGATAAATACTTATATAAAATCTAAACCTGAGCAATAGCCAAAGGCTGGGAGAGGAAAAAATATTCCAGAGCTAACTGTGCAGTTTTCCATAAAACAGAGTTAGCATGGATATACTGTAACTATGTCAAGCAATATATGATTAATTGATTATATTGGAATCCATTAAAATATTCCACTTCAGTTTAAAACCATATAGTCATTAAATATCTCTGAAAACACACATTCTCTACTGTCATTATAAGATATTCTTGACAGCACATCATTTTTAATGACACCATTATAAACAGGATTCCTAATGGCTCAGTTTAGTATGTAACAGAATTGGAAGTCAGTAATATACAGAATTGTATTCAACATAATCAGATAACAAAGAGCACTGTAGAAAAGAGGAGTGCACAATTAATAGATGAATAATTATTTTGTGTTAAATGAAACCCATTTTAAATAGGTTGTCAAATAGGCATTATGATGGAAAAATGGGACAGTGGAATAGGCTTGATGTACATTACTTACAAGTACAACATGAACTACTAGTGCTGATATATGATCTAAACAGGAGATAAGAGAGGAAAGATTATGCCCAAGGCTAATTGCTGTGATAATGCTGGTTTCCAATTGCTGCAAACTCTGATAGACTTAAAACAACTCCCCAGTCCACTACATGTGCCTTAAAACATGATTGCAACTTAACCCTTGCTTTTGTTTGTGGTCCTTTCTAATAACAGGGCATTAGAAAAACAATTACTCACAGCTTTGTCCCTTCAAGTGTCTTGGGGTTAATCAGTCTTCAAGTGTCATTAGCCGTCACCTTCAGAGTAAGGAATTTATGAATCTTAAAGCATCTCAGGAACATTAAAGTTTACCTTTAGTAAGCTGTAGTTCAGGCACTTGAAATGAAAACCATGCCCTAATTTAGGTACATAGGAGGCAAGACAGATTTATATGAAGAAAAAGGGAAAGCAGAATTTTCCCAGTGTAGGTCAACCCCACACTAACAGTGGAATGAAGAGAAGTCTCCTGACTCACCCTAAAAACTAATGGGACTGTGACAACACTCAGCAGCACAAACAGAACATTCACTTCAGGTACCTTCTCCCAGAAAAGCTTGAAAGTTCAGGAATAAGGATGAGTAACTGAAAACAAGGTTCTGCAATTAGAATCTCTAACTCATCTCTCTTGCACTGCAGGCACATTAACATAGAGCCACAGGGCATTTCTAATTATTTTTAATTATCTATGAAGTAATAACCTGATATTCAGGAAGATCCTAACCAGCCACTGAACTTGTCAAAACTTTAAAAAAAAATTCCCAATTTATTGTAAAATACTTAATGCCACCGCTCTGTTCTTCCTGTTCTGGACTGGAGCTGGTTCTCACCTAAGTGCAACCTGGAGCAGCGCTTTTCCTGCCCTCAGTGGGGCTACTGCAGCCAAAAGAGGGATCCATACTCCAGTGTGCTCATGGCTGAAGCCATATTGGTGTATGCATAGACAGGTAGCACTCTTTCCCAAGAATCTCTAATGCCTGGAAGAAAGCATAAGTAGAGTTATTAAACCAGGTCACCACAAGTTTAATTTCTTTCATTATGTCCTTTGTGGCAGTGCCATCCAAGAAGAAGTAGTACCTATATAAGGCAATAAACCATTCAAACTGACAGAATTTATTACATACCTCTGTATATGTAAAAAGCTGTCTTATAGCTATATAGAGATAATCAATTTAACAGTACATTTATCTACAAGTATTAATAGCTTCATATATTTCCATACTTGTATGGGTTTCTGTGATCTGTTCTTATTCAAATGAAAATAAGGAAATAAAGACTTACATACAAGAGCATCACCTTAACTAGTAGCAATATGTTTCTCCAATTTTTCTAAAACAGAGAAAACGTGTGATTGCTTCAATTCATTGTAACATGTTGGAGCATTTATGGTTTGGCATATGAGCAGCACATGACCATTAAGACAGCAATATGATTATTTTGGCTTTTTTAATATTAGAGAACTGCCTTTGTGTGTAAGTAGAAAAATACATTTTCCCTTTTCACACTCTACACTAATTATGTAATAAAACAACATATAGAAAAAACATGTTCAACCTGACACTAATGATGCTGGGAATAAGTATGTGAAAGTCTTTTTGTGTCAGTACTTCTCCCCAAACTATAGTCAGGCATAGCTCCATGACTTATCTTTGCCATTTTGGTCTTACTCTCCAAACTTTTTCTCCCTTCTGCCACATCAACCACAAGTGATATGTGAGAATCTCTGCTTTCTCACTGGTGTTATTACTTTGCACTGTTACTGAATGTCCTATACAAACGGAAAAGTACTTTATTTATAACACAAAAAGGACTGAAAGTATTCCTACTTATTTCTACTTTTCTAAAGCTAATGCAAAAATATCTGTACAATATAAAATATCATTTACTTCAATAGTCTAACCTTGTCATTACCACCAAGATGTTATAGCAAACATGGCCAAGGATAATAGCGAGAATATACCCTACTTCAGCTGAAATCTGTCACACAGGTGAGGGGTATAGATCAGATCTGAAGGTTTTAGCAGGCATGTATTAGAAGTAACAGAGCCTTGGATAAGCATGGGGACTCAGATGCAAGTGTTGAAGGGATGGGGAGGTAATTCACTAAGAACTATGCTGTCCTGCCTCTGCCAAAGCAGGAAGGGGGTTCTACACCAGATTCCCCAGAGGATACTGCTGCCTGCCTGCTCCCCAGTGTCAGAGCTCCCCAGCAGGAGCTCTCTCCGAGCCAGGTCTGCAAGAGCAAGGCTCTGAACTGTTCAAATACCACAAGCTCAAGTATTTGGAATAAAATAACCAGGTCATGGAGGGCTCTAATTTCACAATCCACAGAAACAACGATCTTTTAGATCCCTACCTGTAAAATGGGATTACTGTCCACCACTGCTATGAGGAAACATTTAATCATGTGCACAAAGGTTTCCACACTACAGTGATAATTTCTACAGAAAGACTCATCGAAATTATATTTTGTCAACTTAAATCAGAAATATAACTATTTTTTGTCAGAATTATTGTTAGTTAAAACAATCTGAAAAAATGCATAGAAAACATAATTATCTGATTGAAGATTGGATCATAACACATAGATAAACAATATAGCCTGAATTTGAATAATCAGTAGTTTTTGAATGCTTGACTTTTAAACTTTCATAGCACTCTTCTGGTATATAACTTTGTTACATATGCAGTATATAATAGGATGACCTTCATCCATAGCATCCTTATAGTAGAACAGAAACATTCACTATAGATTTTATTATAAATGCCTTAATGAAATTCTAATCAATAATAGTTCAGAAAACAGTAAAGAAATTGATTTCATAGATAAAAGGAGATGTTATTATCTCAGTTCAGTAACTATGAAATAGAAAGATGAAAAAGTCTGTTTTTCATATTAGAACTGAGCACAGCTGTACAGTTATATAATAAAGTATCACTTGTAACCATGGCAATAGAGAATAATTGATGCACCACAGTTATTTTTATAAACCCAAACAAAAAAAAAAATCAACTGGAAATTTCTTTGCCGGTTTCTTGGCATTGTATGTTTTTTATCTGTACATAATGTACAAATTTATGGTCTGAATACACTCACTGATCTGACTCGTTGAATAAAACATGCTGGGTTTTGCTGCATATTAAAGAAGATGGGGATCTCATACCCTACAACCAAGTCTTTCATGAAGGACCTAATGAAAAACATTTTTTGGAATAAGATATATTGTTAACTTGAACTCAGATTTCATTGGATTTGCGATCAATACACCATAGGGATTTTTATTTTTCCAATGATTAAAATGTTGTTCAGCTGTCTCACAGTGGCAAGGTTAGAGATATTTTAGTGAAAGTCAGTAGATACCTATAATGTAAAAAACCTAATGGAGACCCAAAAGTCTAGAGTACATATTATCTCTTGGACCTTCCCTGATAGGGTTAAATCTCCTGGCCCTTCTTGAGGGAAAAATATGTCAAAATACATGCTGTTTTCAAGGAAGACCCATACTTATTCCTTGAATTGATACAAGGAAAGGATATTGCCAATGTTTGGGGTTTACTTTAAAAATGAAATATGCGTCCACTAGACAACTGAAAAAAAAGGAGCATCAGATGCTCCAGTCAGTCTATTGATACCAATCTTGTCTACAGTAGAAAGGAAAAAAGTAATTTTATTTTCCCTTTTTTTCCCAAATTCAGATTCAGTTATTGTAACAGGTTTTGCACTTGCAACCACCTGTGTTTACTTGACCTGTAAGAACTACAGAGACAGCAATGTTTTGCTGTAAAGACAAGTATTCCACCAAATTCAAACCTCTTATACTTGTTCCTTAACACATTCTGTGGCAGGATAATTTTCCAGTGGCAGCAAGACAACCATGACATCAATAGCTTTTATGGTGAAGCTTTTAGATTTCACTTTTTTTTTTTTTTAAATTGTCCAAGGCAGAACTCTAATTATTGTTTCAAATTCAAGATGGACCATGCTACTTGCTTTCTGTTTTTATCCTTAACTGACTCCTGACAATGATTAAATAAATTGCACCTTCAAGACAAAAGAAAGGCAACATCTCAGAACTTTTTATTGACTGATAAAGCATTATACATAATCCTTCATGAATATTTTCGGAAGTACATGGAACATTTAAGTGTGTATTCAGTACTATATTTCCCTCCCCTACACACAACAGTGCCATCACCTTTTCTCATTTCTTTCGGTGCTTCTTTTCACTTCCGCCTTCCCTGGTATTTATAGAAATCCTTTGCCTGAATTATCAGATATATATATGAACACAAGTTCATAATCTGCTTTCCAGAGATTAAAAATGGGTAGTCTCTTAGAAATACCAGCTACTGTTGTTTATCAGGGATTCTATTATTTGGAAACTCTGCATCACCATTTGCTTGAGAAATAGTCCTGTTAGAAAATTTTTCCTGAGACCATTCTGAGAGCACCTTCAAGTATTTGGAATGGGAGCAGGCAAGGGTGCATATAAAAACCACATTGCCCCAAGTTTAGTTGCATTTATAAGTTTACCTGGCAATTCATGGTAAGCGGGCTTGACCTGAGCCCTTACTGCAGGACAGCACCAGGTACAAGTTAAAGCACATATATATACAGGCACCCTTTCACCTAATGTAAACTAGTTTTAACTCTAACTCCCCTTCTGCAATTCCAAAATCACAGCCCCTTTTAATATAATCGACTTCCTCATCAGCTAGTGACTCTTCTTAATTCTGTTTATATTTAATGACAGCATCTAAAAATAGTTATTCTCCATTATTTTATCTTTTTAGGCTATTTCTTCTACTTCCCTCCACTACTAAATTACAATGCCTTCTTGTCTGGGGACACTGAACAGGGAATTAAAACGCATTATCAAAAGAAAGGTTATGGACTGTGAGTCAGCAAGAACAAAAGAACAAAATGCATCATGTAAAAGCTAATAATATTTAGATAGGGAGCTCAGAATTTAGCATTTTCATTATATTTTTCAGTTAGCATGAAAGTTTAATCTTCCACTAATCATTTAAAATGTAAAATAAACAGGGCTATTGGCATCTCACAGTCTATACTCAGGTCCCCAGGAGAGCAAAAACCACAAAAGAAACCTAACAATATGGTGCTATATATTCTGAGATATTGCCATTCAATCTGATTTGCCACATGCCCATACATTTTAATGCTGACTTCATTATGAAATCTCTTCTTGATTAATCATTGGTGAACAATGACTAAATTGCACTCCAGCATCAGCTTGAACTGGGGCATTGTTAGCAGCAACATTCATTTGAAAAGCATACCAGATGGGCCAAGGAAAGGTCAGGATGGTACTACCACAGTTACAATGGACAAAGCTCATAAAGCAGAGGCAGAAGTAGCTGAACTGAGGCTACAGTAGCTTTAAGAACGTGCTGTGAGACTGTCTGCATTCCAGTTCTTTCCTCCAGTGTGCGGGAGCTTCTTGCTTTTATGCTAAAGACTTGCCTTTACAACCTCAAACAGATGTTTCTTTTTAATTATCACTTACATAACCCTCACTGCTGTGGAACAAAAGGCGCGCTACCATTTTCCTAATTTATAAAAAGAATATATCTCTAAGCATGGACAACGAAGAGATATTTCGAAACCAAAATATCCTGCTAAGGTGCTGGAGTAAAAATGTGTCCTAGAAGTTTCCACAACTTCCATTTCAGCATTGAAAGAGTCACAGAGCATTCCTGATCCACCTGGAGTTTTGACAGGTATCCCTTGGTTTCAACATTATCTCACACTTGAGCTTGGTCACGATTCTCTGGGACAGCTCTCCCAAGCCCTTCAAGTGTCTTAATTTGCTCAGCATACTCAGGGAGCACCTATTCTGCCTCTTCCTGTCACTGTCCAGGCTCATTCAGACAGCAACATATCCCAGGGGAATGGAAAACCAGTACAAAATTCAAGGAACGCCATCCAAAGGCTCCTCAGACCTGCTTTAACTGGTCAGCAGTTAAACACAAGTGGTAAGTAGTCAGTCCTTTCCTAAAAGATCACAAAAAGTCCAAGTCAGATGTTGAATTCATAAAAAATATACAAGGGTCATCTGCAAGACTGCAGTAATCCAAATCATATAAAGGAAAGCCACGGCTATACAAACTTCACATGCAAATGACATTCAAATTTTGCATGTAAGGGTTTTCAATAACAAATAAAATTAGCAAATAACTTCACAGATCTATCTTGTATTAAGGAAGTATTGCAGTAGCTGTGGAAAACATTATAATATAGAATTTCAACAAAACTCTTTCTAAGGCCACTGTACACTCTCTGGAGCTGATCCTAAAAGAACCATGCTGTTCTTGTTCGAGATCATACTCTCCTTTGTGGGAGCAGTGCCAGCTGAATAAAGCACTTTCACCCAGTACTCATAAGCAAACACTTTGACCCTCCACACTGCTTACAAAAGGTTAAACTCACACTCTTCCACCACAAAGTAAAGAAACCCTGTCCATGTCACACTGTGCTGAAACTACAAAGAGAGACAGAAACCCCTCCCCTACAAGGTCACCAGCCAAGGAAGAGAACACTGTACAAGCTCCCTACACTTATTCAAGGGAGGGGTAGTTCTCAGAAGATCAATACATTTCTGTGAAACTCAGCAGATGATGGGGCCTCTGCTGCAGGTCTAATGACTTTCTTACATTTATTCTTCAGAGACATATAACATACTCCTCAGTGGAATCCAACACAAGGTCAAATTCTTGTAGCCCGCACTCTGTGCTTTTGGTCTCTTTTAGCTGGTACATCAATACTACAGAGCTGCTACCTCTGGTTTCTGTGCTGGTTGTGCAGTACCAAATGGATTGTCTTCAAGGGATACTCCTCCATTCACCCCTGAGTACAAAACATTCAGTTTTGGGCATTACTTCCCTTTCCAAAGTTTAAATCCACTTTTCAATATGACACCCTCACGTCATATAAGAATACTATGGTTGAGATATGGCAACATCATCACTTTTCAGGCCTGCCAGTAAGGACAGAAAAGGACAGTCTTTCAAATTTCTGTAGTGGAGGAGGCCATAGGGAAGAAAGTATTTTAGGTTTACAGAGAAGTAAATACTCATGGTTTAAATTGAAATTATTGGTTTAAAAAATTGATGAAAAAAAAGCATGAAAGGTACTTGGGGCATAGAGAGTATTAATTAGATGGGGGGCTGCAGGGAAGGACAGGTTATAAAGTCATCAGAGAAGTGACTAATTTGTCAGGGATTTTTCCAGCAAGTAAGTGGATATTCTGTAATTCTATCTATATCTCATTAGCTGTGTTAGACCATTCTTGTGTGCAGTGACTATTTAATATCATTGGGGAGTTTCAAACAGTGGAAAAGTATATAGTGTTCCAGGGATGTTCATGGTTTTGTGCTGGCAGAGGCTACTTACTGTGGGCATAGTGGAATATGTCAACTATCTTTACAATTTTACTCAGCTCTCATTTTAGAAACCATTCAGTTGGTAAATCTTACACTGCAGGGAATTTATTTCTCATTATGACTGGAAGAAGAGTGTGCCTGGTAAAGGCTAGATGAGGATATTATGGGAAGATTCTTTCAAGGTGAAGTAATACACATTTTTATACAATATAAATTTTATAGAGATAAAAATAATTAACTGTTTAATGGTTTTTCCATTTGGGTTCCTAAACTGTATGTTATAATGAGACTTATGTTATCCATAGAGTTTCTTCCTGCATGGAAACAATCCCTTACATGAACTTTGCTGGCCTTTCAAAAATATATTTTGTTTTCTTAGAGAACAGCCATGTTGAATAAAAGTCTCAGCATTAATAAGATAGGTATAAGCACTCTGCTTGTGGCACAGGCACTGATGTCTGGTGACTTGGTTGTCTATTAAAAACAGTTTGGGCTGTGTAGATTGGCTGCTATTTTTACAAACATCACTACTGTGTACTATTGCTTGTAGGCTATTAGATTTACTTCTTTATTATTTCTAAAGATTTTGCAGAGTGCTTAGGAGAGCACTGTAGGTATAGAATCATTTCAGAGAGAATTTGATGGCAGTATGAATGTTATTGAACTGGTAAAAATCCTGTGAGTCTAAGTCTTCCATTCCTGATAAGTATGTCATCTGCATAACTACACGGGCTTTGCAATAAGATCATTTAAAAACCTGTTCTTCACAGCAGCTCTGTAAAATGTTGACTGTGCAAGGCTGTATGTGCTTATAGTTTTGAAGTGTGGATTTTTGGAAGTAACACTTTTCTGAATAAAGATGAAAAGGGTGAATAATAAAACAGCATTCGGAAAACATGACAAATTTAAATGTGAGCTTATGTCACTCAGTGGCAGGTGGAAAAAAAAAGAGCTACACAAGCTAAGTAGTGACACAGTCTGGAAAAATGGGTTGGAAATAGTTTTCTACACTAGAAAAGAAATCACTGAATGAATACTACTTTTTAGGCTCAACTGTGAGCCAAATAAATCCTGACAGAAGACTATCTTCAGATCATCTGTTATGTATTTTTAATGACTTTCAATATCATACAATGCTGTATTTTCCACTAACACTCCAGACCTTACCACAGCACTTCTAGGTAGAAGCAATGTGTTCAGAGACACACCAACTAAAGACATGCCTCAATTCTTTTTATTTATTTTTTTTTTTTAAACCTCAAAGAGATTTCATTTAAGTATAATCTTAGGGACAGGTGTTTCCTTGGCTTATCAAATGCCGATATGTGTTTGGTTCATATCTTTCACAAGTAAACAAGAACAGCAGAGTCACAAGGCAGTGTCCTACCCAAACTCCGTGGCTGTTTACAGGTGGAAAGAATGGCTCACCTAAATCTCTCTCGATAAGTGTAAAAAATGCACACAGGTGTTGCAGTTCGCAGTCCCATTATGTTCCTCTCCTTGTAATTCCAGCCAGAACACAGCAAACTTCACCCTTGGAGAGACTCATAAATAGTTAAGTACCCTCTATCAACAGACAATAAAAGGGAAAAATAGCCAATAAAACTACATAATGAACAACTACTGAACAAACAGAGCTATAGCACTCAAACACAGTTAAGTTATTGCTTAGGCTATTACAAGGATTTTACAGTAATATCATTTGATTTTCTAGCTTCATGGCAATTATATCAAAGGTCTTTTACTCTTTTGATATGTGTATCATTGCTTTAAAATAAATTCTGTTATGAAGTCCAAGGTGGAAAGAAGAAAGAACAAGAACTTGTTCAAGGTCACAGATAACTGCTCAATAGCTTATTTACACTATTTTATCATCTTTCTTTAACCCCTGGAAGTCGAGTGATGGTATATTCTCCTTCCTACACAAAAGATGCACTACAGTAAAACTTTTTGTTTGTTTGCCACCATATCTGTAAGGGAAGCTCAAATTCTTGATTTGGGGTGCAAATTGGAATTTGCACAGTTCAGGTTAAATTGACTTTGGCTTCATCTCCCAGCATCTGAAATCATACTGCAGTTCTCTGGTGCTTTTAGGACATAATTAGATAAATTCATAGATTAAGCTGCTCCTGGCAGTACTTGCTCTTCTGTGAATAGCAAACCAATTCCACAGCACATTGAAATACAAACTGTAGTTGCAATACCAAGTTGGCAATGCATCTTTGCTGTCGATTGTTGTGTGCCATATGGACCCACTTAAGCCTCTTCCATTTTTGGCTCTTGAAGAGAAGGCAGCCATTGTGGCCAGTCATGAGGTCAGTTTGGAAACCAAACAGCCCAGGTGCAAAAACTTCAGCAGGGACATCTGCATGCATGACTGGGTTTTTGGCTCCATTTATCCCTGCCCATATTTAGACATGATATCTGCCTTCTTGGGTAATGTTACCATGTTCTGCCAAATAGAACCCAGTAAGTCTGTTCTAATTTATATTGTAAGTGGCCACAAAATACACCCAGAATATTCTGTTTTTTGTATCCTATTCTACTCTTACACTTCAAATATAAAAAGAACCAACATGCTTTTTCCAGACTATTTCTTCTATCAGATAATACACACAGAGGTTCAGATAAAAGTTCTCACAAACTCAAATGTGGTTATTAATAATCACTTTTTTTAAAAGTTTAATGCCAGCTACCAAGGAAAGTTGAGATACTCAGAGGAAAGATCAGAAGTGGAATTATAATAATATTGATATAGCTGCAACCTCTTATTTCATACAAAATGGGAATGCTTCATCCTTTGATGCACAAGTCTTAGAAAGCCTGGATAGATGTATGTTAATCAAGCTTATTTTGTACTCAATAGTATCACAGTTAACAAATATCTACAGGATATTTAAATTATATTTCCTGCCACAATTCTCTGAGGCCCAAATAATTACACTGTTTTTTTATTTCTCACCTCAAAAAATACTACACAAGAAAAAAACCACCATTCTAAACCAGACACATCGCAAGGCTGTAACACCATTTGAAGAGCAAGCAAAATGTATTCTAAAGGAACTCATGCATTTCATATATTCATACCATTCTGGGGGTACATTTTCTGTTTGTCACTCTCAAAATAAGACATCATGTTTAACCTTCAGGTTGGAGAAGTACTGATAAAGGGTACCTGTGCAAAATCTCAGGAGAGTGATCCACCACTGTTACCACTCAACTTCTATATTGTTCTAGCAGCATGCAATGCAGAAATCAAGGAATAATGAATCAAGGCTACAATATTTAACAAGGACTTGGCAGAATTGCTATTAAAAAAAGAAATCTCAAAATATACAAAACCTATACATATAGATGTATTGTCACATACTAAAATTCTTCTATTCTTAATATATTATATAGAATACTTCCAGTTTCACATTATGCTTTGTTATAACTTTCTCAGTTTTAAAATGGATTAAACAAATCCTTTCTCTATTCTGAGCTGGAGAAAAACACATCCTGAATGCTAGTCATCCTTGCCCTGCTTTCCTCTCTCTTTTGTGCCAAACTGTCACACAACCAGTTTTGTCACTTTAGTTACTTTTACTGATGTAACATATGTACACTGGACAAAGCAACTACAAAAAGTTCTGCTTGACTCAAAAACAAATAAAATCATAGAACCAAGGAGCTTTGCATAAAGCTTTTCAGGCTGGTATAAGCTTCACCAAAATGAAGTTATGATACTAAATAAAAATGCCAGTAGGGAGCTGTATTGTGTTCAAAATAGCTTTCAATTTTTAATTTCATTTCAGAAAAGGAAGTGTCTCACTCCCTGCTTCGGGTTAGCTTTTAGTCTCTGCAGCAGTGGCCTTAACCTCACCCACAGCCCTTCAAGAAAGTCATGTTTTGTAGTGTGCTGCCTCCAGAAAAAACCCTTCAAGAATGCTTTTCCTCCCAGGAAAGAAGCAAAATGAAGGTGACAGTCTGGAATACCAGTGAACTGGCAGTTATTTCACATTGAGTCTTTGTCAAATAACTGACAATACATTTCAGAAATATGTGAGCAGTGGCAAATACATACAAGCCTTTGGAGAGCCCTAGAATTTATTTGTAGGTATTTTATACCAAGGATGTGGAATAAATGCACTCAGAAAACCATTTAGAATTCCAGACACACGTGCTACCCCTCTGATTGGCATCTCAATAGTGCCTAGGAAACACAGGTTTCTTTGCTTGATTTTATGCATGGATTCTGCCTCATATTAGTAATGAGCTGTTCCATTCCAGCCAGTGCATCTCAAGGTTCCATGGCACTCCTTCAATGATTACAGTGTCACAGCTTGAGCCTCGTGTTTTAAAATATCATTTACATGTGCAGCAGTTACCTAATTCAGTGTCTTGTATGGACTATGTACGTGTTTGTGTACACTGTATATGTGTATCTTAGATTTTTTCCCTTTTGTATTAATAAATACATAGCAACTCCAAACTATTTTTCATTCCTCAGTTCTAAAGAGCTGCAACACATTTTTCCCTCGTATTATGTAACAAAAACCAATAATAGGTTTTTACTGTAATTATCAATAGGTAACAACAGTCACATAGAAACAGTGGGATCCTGACACCACAACATGTTGAAATGCAAGTACAGTCAGCTTTATTGAGCTCAATTGTAGCAAGCAAAGTCAGCACAATTTTCCAATAGAACACACAAATGTCAGAGACTCCTCCTATGCTGCACACATGAAGAGATGTGTGATGGCCACACCATCTCTACAATGTCAGTCCTGCCAAAAGATATGGCTGGGAGCCAAAACACAGCCTGTTCTCTAATAAGAAGAGATGAGATATGATAAGAGAAGCCATAATCAAGACCAAACATACTGACATAAATCCTTACAAATGCAATGCAAGTGCCTTAGACTCTTTCATTCTGTTTACTTCTAAGGTTTTCAAGTAAGCCTTCTTGAATCCACCAATTTCACACTGGCTTCAGACACATCTAGAACTACTATAATGCATATTTATAAAAGCAGAACTCACTAAAGTACTACTGGTCTGTTTACTTTTCCTTGAAAACTAAGTAAGTGAAATGCCTTCCAGAATACCTGACAAAATGTGTTTTAGTTACTCTTTTTTTTCTATTTATCTCTTGTTACCAAGTTATCAGCTGAGACTTTTCACCCACACAGAGTGAAGCAATTGTAACCAGGAACTCTACCTTCTCCTCCCCACATATTATGAATCTTTAGCTGACTTACCCGTACCAAGCTATTTCGAAAAATAAAGTTTCTGTTCAAAGGTACAAAAGAAAGATCAATGTACTGATGCCTAAGGGTTTGGTGTGTATTTTGTGGATTTTTAGAGGGTTTGGTGTGTATTTTGTAGATCTTTAGAGTTTTAGAAGTATGGGTT
>JAWWEW010000020.1:9289895-9362548 GCA_035583185.1 Anabacerthia variegaticeps
ACTGGTTATAGGTATCAAATATGTTAATTGTTTGGAAGGGTATAAAAACTGTAACCTTATTGAGGGTGGGGTTCTTCAGGGATTTTTGGACGCAGAGATCCTTGTTGAAACAACGCGCGTTTTGGGGGCCCGAAGGCTCCGAACTCCCAACAAAGGTATTGTCTATCTTTCTCCATTAATGTTTTTCTGAATGCCTATTTTCCAGGATTTTAGGCATCAGTACAATACAAATAATTTATGTCGTATTTCATTCTAGGTTAAATTTGCATTTGTCAAATCACTATGACACCCCTTTGAGTGTTTCAAGCTTACCTATAATTGGGGAAACATAGATAAACATCAAGTTGTCCTAAGTCTTCATAATCTCAGATCTAATACAATGTATTTGCAAGTGTTCATGTGATAGACGAGTTCTCTCTGAAGAGAAAACCTGTGAGACATGACAATGAAACAACATGTAAATTTAGCTTTAAAATACTTCCAAAGACAGCACTGTATTTAATCGCATGTATCAAAATAAAAGAGATTGTCATGTTCTTAATCAGACCAAATATATAACAAGCTTAAAGGAAATCTCTTCACATCAGACTCTACAAAAGGCTATGTCAGCACAAATGTAAAGGACTTGGATGTTTGAGATAAACCAGCCTTGAACAATAATCTTCTGATAAATCTCAAATTCCAGATGGTCTTTGTGGGTTTCAGACAACAGCTGTATTCATACAGCATCATGATGAGGTACCTGGCTTATTTTTAAACAGTGCAGATAGTGGCACTGTTTTGACATTACTTAAAATAAGAAAAAAAACATGCTAGATATTAAGAGAACCAGTTATCTCCTGTGACAACATATCACAATAACCACACATCGCTCTCAATATTTGCGTTGTTAAGCAATACAGCATTTTCAAAGGGATTCTGGAATTTGTCTAGCCCTCCACAAATGAACAAAATATAACCTTCCACTTTACTACCTTTGTGATATTACAGCTAAACAGTGTTGTTAGTTCAAATACAAAACTCCAAATATCCTTATGCTAGAACTGCTTAACTATTTTTGACACAAGTTCTTAATTAATTTGGCTTGTTGATACTGTAAGCTATAGAAGATCAACTACATAAAAATGAGATGTCAAATCTTCCCCATACATCAGGCATAATGCTATTTTCATCGTATCTTTATGAGACATCAGATATGTTAATATTTATGGAGTATACATGGAGGAATACTGCTAGAATTAATAAATAATAAAGCTAATATTTTTTTCTAAAATAAATCATCAGATATCTCATTATAAACTGGATGTCTTCAGTTGTAGATAATTTAGTACAGTAATAAATAACAGGCGAACATGGTGTTGATGGAATTATATTTCATTATTTAAAATATCTTGCCACTCATATAAAAATGCATCCCTTTGTGTTCAAAATCACATAAGTAGACAGAACTGGTTTAGAATTGCAGGTACTTTCAAACATAAAAATTAGGTTGTCTCTAACATGCCAGGAACAGCTGTACCTAACATACATAATTTCTCAAATGCACTTCAAAATCATCCTGGGATGTGTCTTTGGCAAGATGTCACTCAGAGAAGTTTAGCTCATTGTTCCTATTGTTTAACAATAATAGCTTCTTTGATCTCCAACAAGGTGTTATCTCACAGATTATAATATTGCCACTTTTGAGACTTAGCTGTAGACGGGAAATAAAGAACCAACAATAGGTAAGGGTTTGGGTGGGGGGGGTGTGTGCAAAAATTGATTAGCAGAAAGTATTGGGCAAGACATTATAAAGGTCTTGCATAAAACTTTGTGGCACTCAATGACTAAGCAAAAACATGTAAGAATTTGGCGTAGATTGACACTTAGATTCAATACTGTTAATAAGCTTGTCTCCTTTCTGACATACCTAGTCTTACAGTTCAATTGTGTAAAACCAGTACCCAATAGGATTTTGACCCAGGGAGTGTCCCTGCACTGTTCAGTGTTCTGAGAAGTGCTGGAGGAGTGGCCCCCTCACTCCATAGTTTGGGTTTTCAAAGCGTGCTGGAGAAAGCAGGTTGAGTTCTCATAGGAGGTCAGAGGGAACTGACGCTGAACTCCATCAGGCCCCCTCATTTGTAAAATAGCCCATTCTCCTTGACATGGGACATGTCTTCCTTCTCTTTCTAATCTGTGCCTGCTATGCACTGTACAAGTGTTAATTGACTGATACTAACAAAATTAAGAAGATGTTGCTGTGGGTCATTGTAATTCAATTTCAGATACCATCAATGAAATAAAAATATAACACTAAAAGAGCAAGTGCCTACCAAGCATCATGGAAACAGGAATATCAACATAAGGTTATGATTAAAACTCCAGAACCTTCAAAAGTAACTAACAGCATTACCGCTTTATTTTCTTACAGCTCTCTTTCTATGGAGTCCCTAATCTACACACGGTATATAACTCTGAGATTTACATATGATTTAAGTAAACCACTAAGCCCATTCTGATATTGAATTTCACAGTATGTGACTTAGTGGACCGGTTTTATGTCAGAAGCACATTAAAAAAAAAAAGATAAGCCCAGACAGCATTTTCAGCCTGCAATAGATAAGTTCACACCATATTGTTTAGTTTTCTGTGTCTACACCTAAGTGACAAGGTGACGATTTGTTTAAACATTAGGAGTTCAGATATGTACTGATCAAATATTATCTAAGAAAAGCATAAAGGGAAGTGGGATATAAATCAATGTTTAATTGATTACTTTACAAATCAGGAACTTATGATATTAGAAGCTGAAATACAGTGGAAGTCAAACTGAATTATCCACTAGGTGAATTCCATTACATTTCTATGTCTGCAAAATTAAAATCCTGATAATAGAAACAACAGTGTTACAACAGACAATAAGCAAGCACCTAGCCAGCAGGAAAGCATAAGAAGAGTATTCACTTCAGTTGCCATTGTTTTCTACAGTGCCACAATAATTTACAGAGTGAGGAAGTGGTTCTCTGAAACCTACAAAATAACTCCCTCTATCTTTTCATCACCATTTACTAGGTTAAGGTTTGGTCTTTTTAGACTATTGTAATAACACCGTTGAGAGGAAATAAAACCACATCACGCATACACTGAATTTTAATGATGTTATTACGCATATGAGCCAAGCTCCTATATCCAAGAAACAAAATTCTAAGCCAAGCTTGCATTTAGTGGAAAAGGAACAAATCCTGATAGGTTTTTAGTTCCAAGCTCCAAGAGGTGCCCAATACTCCTATCACTGTTCTAATAGTCCTCTTCTCAAGAATTCTCCCAGTGCAGGGGTTAAGAGTTCAGTTGGCTGAGAAAAACAGTGAGAGGATCAGGGAAGCAGGAGAGAAATGAACAGAGCAACAACAAAAATAAGCATTTGGGTTATTCTGATGATACTTGAAACTGCAAACAATGTGATTGCTGTAACTTCCAGAGCTACTTTCATTGCCCAGTCAGGGAACAAAAGGGGTCCATAAATATGGGTCAGAGCAGCCTTTTATTTCATCTTTCCTTTATTTGCCATTGAACACAACCCAGCAGAGAGTGAAGATGCAAAATATTGATTCCCACATTCAAAAGCTGAATCTGACTTTTGGGATCTATAGTTACTGTATCTTTCCACATTTGAGGCTCAGAACTCTCTTCACTGAAATAAAGCCCATAGCAGAAAGCACAACTCCTTATTTTGATACTGACCTGTCCTACAGGAGTCAAACAAAGCATTTGAGCCCTATCTTGGAAACAGCTGTACATGTACCTATGGACACAAAGAACCCCACTGAAATTAACAGAGCAGGCAAAACACAAAGTTACACAAATAAATGTTGTGGGACTTGGAGCATTATGCTTCTGCTTCTTCCCATAAGGTAAGATGAATTACATCTTCCTTTCCACCTGCACATTGTGCAAAAATGGAGTTCAGGGAAGCATGTGTCCTAAAATGACAAGTGACAACATCAACAAGATGTTATTCTTGAGAATTATATCCTAAAATTTCTCAGAAGTTCCCCTATGACATTACGGTTAAAATCTACAGACCACCAATATAGAATACAGACAGAAATTGCACTGAAAAAATGTGTTTATTATATATGCAATGTTTATGGATATTACAGAAAAGACGACAAATTTGTCTTGATTTTGTGATCAGAAATAGGCTATTTTGTGCCTTTTGTTGGTAAGAATTCTGTGTTTATCCAAGGTAAATATGCTAACATTAATATTGTAAGAACATGGACATTTTTTGGGATTAAATTAAAACCATTTGCCTTATGCATGCTCATTTCCTTTTTTACTACTCAATTCCCCTATGATGCCATCTGATCACTTCTTGAATGTCCCCTGTGCTTTCGCCTTAACAATCTTGCCTGGTAGGCCATTCCACACGTTTGTGATTCTCGGCATGAAAAAAATGCTTCCTGACATCTGTTCTGAATTTGTTTGTCTTTAATTTCCATTTATGCTTCCTTATCCTAACATCTGTGTCATTGTGAAAACGGTAATTCAGACTGACGTTATCTGTGCCATTTAAGATTTTACATTCCCCGGCTAAAAGCTACTCATAACCATGTAGTGGTTTTGTACTTCTTATTGATAGTTAGCTTAGCAACATTTCCTAGTTCTAATTCATGTTTTAGGTTATACTTTGGCTTTGTTGTTTTTTATTCTGTTTTCATACACATTTTTTCCAAGCTGAGGGTTCACACTGCATTCAGTTGCCCATTTTTAGCCCACAGGTCTTTCCTATCACTGTTGTGTAAGAAATTAAGTCAATTTTGGCCCAATAAATTAACTGGGGGTATCAGAAGGGTTGTATGTTATGCTAATTCCTGCTGGGCATTAAGAAGGCACCCTTTGGTAGCTCTACAATTCTGGGAGATAGGAAACTTATCAGCTGTTTCTTTCAATTGCTTAGAGGGAATGGAGGACCAAACCACACTCAGCAAATATTACATTTTAGTAATTTCACTCAATTTTTTCCAGACAGAGAGGTAAAAAGGGTATTGAAATTACTCTTACAGTTCTTCCAAGTCTACAAAAGGATCTAGAAGTATTTTATCTTCTCCTTTAAATGCCTAAAAGTAGGACTCAAGTATCTTCTTTCATTTGTCCTTAATGAAACAGATTAATTCCAAGAGACAAAATATCAGAGCCTAGACTTAAAACAAGCAAAGCAATTAACAGCATGTTTAACAGTAATTAGCAAAAAGCCCCATTTTATATGGTTAGTATCTATGATTGAGTTAAAAATGTACTATTTTAATACTAAAAAATATAGATAAGCATAGCTATATAGTAGCTGATTACGCAGTCTGAAGTAAAGGTTCATGCTGGAGAACAAACAACTATTGATCCCTTTTTCATGGTAATAAAGAGTTTCAATTCATAAAAAAGCTCTGTCTCAAGTCATAGCCAATATTTACCCCTTTGCTTCCAAACTACAGAATTTACATTATTTGAAATAATCAAAAAATTAGCAATACTTTAGGTATTACTGTGCCTCACTTATTCTTGACTGTTGAACACGTCCCAAAGGTGCTACTGAGCCACAAAACTGGTACTGCCTAGAAAGGTTCAAATAATAACTGTCAACACTTTACCACCCTACATACTCCCCTCAATGTAGAACATTTAAAGGGACTATTTCTAAAAAGATTGAAAAAATATTCTGTTTTATTCCATGATGCTAACAGTGTTTTGGTAAATACACCTGGATAGCTAGATCTGAATACCTAAGTTAGAGTGTTTCCCAAACACATCATTTTCTTTCTGGATGTGAGCAGATAATACACTTAAAAGCATTATTCAACATAATTCTTGTAACCATGAGAAAATGAGAACGGTCTGTTTCACTATAATTAGACTGCGTGTTCAGCCTAACTAGGTTACCTAGGTTTATTTAAATGAAAAATTCTCTGCCTGTCATTCCAAAACTGTTTATTCTACAAGGTAAAAGAGACACTAAAGGTGACATTAATCTTATTTCCTAAAGGATTACCTTGATTCATTCATCTGGATCAAGTAGTGGGCTTTGAAATACGCAAATATGATCCAGCTTATGTCTTTAGAATATGCCCAATGAGAGGGGGAAAAAAAAATCCCCAAAATCACAAGATTCTGTGCAAGTAAACATGGTGGAGGTGGGGATGAACCTGTGTGGGAGGGGAGCCTGATTTTACAAATGAGGTATTCAAGAAGTAATGTGTCACCTAAAACATGTTTCATGTCAAAGTAAGGGACCTACTCTTTGTAGCCAGCAGAAAACTGCATTTTGAGCACTAGCAGGGGAAAGGTGGAAAAGGAAGCAATATCAATATCTGTTTTAATTGGAGGTGAAGAGAGAATTTTCACATATTTTTTACAGGCAATACAGATTCCTTTTGTTTGAACTGGGATTGCCAACAGTAAACACAGTATTCTAATGCCTTGCACTGAAGAGTGTGGAGTTTTTTAACAATATTCAATGTTTTCTCAAGTAAAAATGAGAGAAAAATACTTTACATCATGTCTTAGGTTGCTTAATTTAGGCAGGGGGAGGAAGAAAAAAAAAGGGTATTTTCTCAAAATGGTTGATATTCTGGAATACAATAGCAATTCCTGTACTTCCAAGTAATGCTTCCTGCCTTTCAAAGCAGGCCTGGGTTACTGACCCTGTTCCAACTAAGCTTCTTCACTGATTAAAAGGCAAGTTTCTTTTATGGTTATATCATTTTAAAACCTATTCAGATGTGATAACATTTTTGCTCCTGTATCTTGGCAACATGATTTATTCTGTTAACACTGAGTGTTACAGTCTGAAAAAGCAGTACCATCTGGGTTGAATTAATAGCCTATCCAGAAAACTAAATGAGAATGGTCTGCTATAATTAACATGTAGGTAAAGTATATTTAACAGATTATTATAATTAATATATCAGTTACCGATTTCATGCTAAACAGAATTATGGGCACAAGATACTAAGATTAGTTACCCTTTCTGTATGTGCCTTGTAAAAATTCAGCAGAAGAATAGATTCAAAGAATCAATAAAATTGACCTTAACATTAAGAAATTTCAAGCAAGGAGAGGCAATGTAGGGGATTATGAAACAGCAGTAGAAAATTACTAGTTGCATGAATTCTGAATTAACACTTGCAAAACTCAAATGTGACCTTAAATAAAACCAACTCCCACCAAAATGCTGAGTGATTAATTTAAACACTGCTGGAGGTATCCATCTATGTAGATGGAGGGGACAGACCTGTTCCTTAAAGCTGTGATTGAATTACATAAACTGTAAGATACAGTAAAAAGTCCACATGAAGAGATGTGGATTTGATCAAAACATCACAGACCATCATCACCCACACAACAAGAACACTGTGTTTTGTTGCTAAGGTTTTCACAAGACACAAGTGTTGGTTTTCACAGCTTACCAAAGATCCAGTAGTTATTTAGCAACTTCCTCACCCTCTGTGTCCCAAGAATATAAAGTTCAACTTCCTATCTACCCATTATTTATATTCAGGGTTTTAGATGTCTTTCAGTTAAACTGATAAGTCACTGCCAAGAGACATCAGATAAACAATGGCACATTCACAATTACTATTTGTGCTGCCTTTTCTTTCTTACTTTGTAGTCATAAATCCAGAAACTTGCATACAACTGAAGTTTAACCTATGAAACTAAAGTTTAGCTGAGAAATTAAATATTTGTGGCTTTCTAATAAAGAAAAAAAGGTTTCCTACTGCCCACCCTCAGCCCCCACCCTCTCTTGCATAATTAGGGCTTTTGTGTCTCCAGATTATCTTTAAACTCATGTTATTATAAATCTTGTTTATTACTGAAAAGACTAAGGGTCATTTGACAATGGTGTTGAGCACATTATAAACGAAGTAGGTAGGAGAATCCATTCCAAAAGGCTTGCAATTTAAACAGAAAAGACAAAAAGAAGATGAAATGGGCAAATTAAATTCAAATGCAGTTAGAGAGCCAGGGGAATTCCCTGCTTTTCCCGTGACTTACACTTTAGGCACACACACAGAAGTTAAATGCAATACAATAGTAATATTTTAAAATGCATTTGGGATGACAAAATCATGGAATAGTTACAAACAAGGCTATAGGTAAGAACATAAAGAAATCTAAACAAGACATGCCTACTCAGCACATGAGTTCCATAGGAAAAACAAGGAATAACATTGAATTTCATTAGGTTAACATTTTTACTATTCAGATAATGCTGGGGGAAGAGTGGGGAACCCAAAACATTAATTGGCATAACTTTCTGCAAGTAGAATTCCGATATTCCTTTTGCACATCAGTAGGCTGTGAAAAAAGCTGAGCACAAGACTGGCACACTGAGCACAGGGAAGGTTTGGAGTTTGCAGGATTTCACAATTACATGGCTGAAATAGAATACTGCAGTATTCTACAGTAATTCTTACCAGTTAAATAATGACTGTAGCTGACTGCTGCATAATAGGAAGGAAAAATCAGCCAATGAGAAAATTATGGGAAGGGCAACACTTCTGCATTCCCTTCCACATTCATGTCAACTACAATGCTGCTCCTAAGTTGCTCCAAGAGATATTCCAAAGCAACTATATTCCCAGCTCAATCAAACTCACACTCTAACACAAAATGATAGCAATATTGTCACATGGTATTATCACATATTCTCAATGGATTATCACATTTCAGTTCTGCAAATTTTGCCTCAACATGACTGAAGCAGACATTAGGAATTTTGAGAAATACATTTGAGGATTTATGTCTTACTCTGGAACATCTGGTATTAGTCTCTGACCAATTCTAAAGAAGGTGGATCTCTGTTCTGTTCCAAAGCTGTAAGTTCATGATTGCAGATAGCAATGAAAGATAAGAGAAGCAGCATGATAACCTTAGGTCACAGCACACAGCCTGCTTAAGTAGCACAAGCTTATCAAGAGCTTAGACAGGCTTTGGTTAAGCATCACCAAGTTTTATGGCGTTATGCTGGCCACTGGAGGGATCTTGTATTTTTTTCTGTGAATACCTTGGTAAAAAATCAACATGGTAAAGGTTCTTGTTAATAGAAAAGTCCCTGGTTGGTACACAACCAGCATGTCTGTGCTATTTCATGCAAATCAGATTCAATTTACAGTGCTTTTACTTCATCTGCAATTAAAAGTTGGAAAAAAAGAGAAAAAAATCTTCTGAACTAGAGGCTATCTATTTCTTCATAAATAGGACACCTTTTCAGAGACTCTCTTTTGTATGCAGTGGTAGAGATGAGATCTGCACAAAACACAAAAGGAATAAAGTACCAGTGCTCAGTATTATGAGGCCATTGCCCAGATTCCCTGTCAAGTCCCAGTTCTGTATAGGCAATAATAACCATTACTGGGTTTTTTGGGTTTCAGTCACTGCTGTGACTCTCAATACAATGAATACAACACAGAAAACACTTTAAAACTGCTGATAAAAACCCTTTCTTTTTCCACCTTTGAAGAAGTGTTGGGAGAGTTTCTGACAAAAGGAGGAAGTAATTTCAATGAAAGGGATAATGGGAAGTATATTGAATGAGAAAGAGGATGGAGGGCAGGAAATGCAACAATAAAGTTTAATTAAATTAAAGAACAAGCTCCAGCAGTGAAGTATATGCTGGATTTCTTTATTTTTTGTCTAAGAACTGAGAGAAAAAGTTTAACGTATGTTATTGAAGATAAAAATGTAACTATTGGATATAATATATTGATCTTTGATTCAAAAGCTGGTGTTCCACTGAATACCTCATCTTTTTTTAACAATTCACTTTCTGTAACATAGTTGAGGAAACCAAAAAGAGTGCCATGTATGGAGGATCTAAAGTAGCATCCTCAGAAATATACTTATTTCAGGTCACGGAAGCCAATCAGTGTCAGAAGGAAAAAGGAGGTACCATTATGAGTAACATTGGCACTGAAACAGGTGTTTGAAAGGAGAGACCCTGCTCAAATCAGATGCCACTTCAAGACATACTCTTCTTTTGCAGCCAGAGACCTTACTGATCTGACATTTCAGTTTCTCTGATCTAAGGGCAGGTGGGGAAGAAGGAGGTAAATGCTCAGCATAACAAAGAAATCACTAGTCACTTTTTGTATTAGAAATTCAAGCAGATTAAAACATTATTATGAAGTTTAAGATCAAGGCTACTACAGTATCTACCCAAAAACATCCCTCTGTCTTTGCAAACCTCCTTCTTAAACTTAAGAGCAATATCCACACTGCTGTAATAGTGGCACAACAGGACTTGTCCTTAAATTCTGTTACCATGCACTGGCTTGGAGGGAGGCTGGAGCTATGGATCTCCAGGAATCTCATCAAGCTTCATGCAGTTTCACCTTTTCATTTGTGTGATTCTCACCACGTGGTGTGAGAGAGAAATTCTTGATCTACTTGCGACTTTGCAAGAACAGCATGACTTGAGTTAGCCACGATAACACCAACACACAAAGCAACTGCAACAAGAGTCACACAGGGGATCAAACGGCAGCAGGCAGGATGTTCTCTGTCATGCACTTGCCACCATAAAAGGGAAAATCCCAAATGAAATGAAACAGTCATGAGTTCTCAGACTCCAGCCCTCCTGAGACTGAGCCCCTCACTTAACAGTGTCTAGAAGAGGAATAGGTACAGATCAGCCGTGGTACCCAGGACCAAGAGGCACAGAACAAACAGTGACCTTTATCAGCATTGCCTGTCTCCCCCAGGGATTTACAGGGGAGCTGCAGTGCTGGTTGCCTTGCAATAGCTAAAAGCTCACAAAGACAAGTCACTTGAGCTGCAACTGGACTTGGAAACTGACAGAAGAAAATATTTTTTTCCTGTCTATTTTAAACTCTCATATTGAAATCAATTTACACACCAAGACCACCAGTTATAAAAGGGGATGATTTTAAGATTTGAGCATGGTCCTGCTTCCTTCTCTTCATATTGCCCAAATCTGAACACCTTCATTTCAGCAGCAATATTTTAACTGCCAATAGTCTGGGACCAGCACTTAACATAATGAACTGCTGGTCAAAAAAAGAGAAGTAACATTATAGCTGAGCTCCTCTCAACAGAGCATCACAGACTGTGTTTACAGTGCACCTGACAGAGAAAATGAGTACTTTGTAGAAATAATGATTAATTCATAGATATATATATATGACTTACTGTCACTGTTTCCACTTGTGCAACCAAGCAGAACTATTGACAGAAAGACTGTTGCACTACGGTTAAAAAGGTAGGAAAAACCAAACCAGCAGTTCATAGATTATTCCATATAGAATATCAAAGCTTTTTCACATACAGCTTTTTAACAACTTCTTCGTTATTTTTCTTCATAGCAGAAGTATAAACATGACAAAACCCTATAGAGCTATAGACTGCCTTTAGGAGTCTTACCTGCACTTACTGTTTACAAACAGGAAAAATGTTTGTGGTATTTTCTAGTGTGCTTTATGCTTGGGATAATATTTTTATATATGTGTGTGCATATATATCTATGTAAGATATATATATCTTTTCAAGAATACTTCTGCAGACTTTATATCAATGCTGCACTAAAACTGAAAACAGCTTCTATCTTTAGCTGTGAGATTATAAAATTGCCTCATGCTAAGCATTTTTGCTTAAAAGGAATAATGGAAAGCATCAGAAAAATAGAAACCTGACATGTTACAAAGGCCATAACAATTAACCTATAGAAATTAAAGCATCTTCAACACTATAGCATCTAGGAGCCATAAGTATGGGGACTGAACACAGTGATGGCAATATAGAGATGTTTTTGTTATTGCTGAGCAGTGTTTACACAGTCAAGGGGTTTTCTGCTTTTTTCTGGGAACCTGGGAGGAGACACAGCCAGGACAGGTGATCCCAACTAACCAAAGAGACATTCCAGACCATATGACACCTTACTCAATACATAAAGTGGGGGACAGAAGGAGGGAGGGGGGACACATTTGGGGTGAAGACATTCATCTTGCTAAGTAAGCACTGTGTGTGCCTGGAGATGGCAGAACACCCGCCTGCCCATAGGAAGCAATGGATGAATTCCTTGTTTTGCTTTGCTTGTGTGCACAGTTTTTCTTTCCCTACTAACCTGTCTTTAGCTCAATCCATGAGTTTTCCAGCCTTTACACACTTCCATTCTCTCCCTGATCCCACTGGTGAAGGAGTGAGTGGCTGCATGAGGCTTGGCTGCTGACCACTGTTAAACAACAACATATCTTTGTTTAAAGACATGAACTATCTCTGAAAAGAAGCTGTTCTATTAAAGCATAGGGGTTGATTATTCTGTGTTGTATAAAGACATCTGAAAGATGAGCATATCTACCTGTCTCTCTAGATACCCTCTGGCAAATCCACGTGTGTATACAGAACACCAGCATAATGTGGAGCAGCAGCGTGTTGTGACGCAAGAGGGAACAGCTGCCTGGGTGTGCACTGCAACTTTCAGGTTAGTTCAAGCACTCCTAAAGCATTTTCTTTCCCTGTGTGATAACCCTTTCTACTTTGCTGTATAAAACTTATTTATTTTAAACCTAATGTGATTTATTACCTTTTCCACAAAAGAGTTTCTAAGTGTTCCCCACTGCTAACTCCAGGCAATCAGACCCACTAAATTCAGTTGTCACTAACAGCTTCAATTAGTGTGATTGGAGCAACACTGCTAACCACTAACAAACCAAAGGGGAGCTTAATAAAAGGTCTAAACACTACTTAATATAAGAATAGAGATATTCTAAATTAACAGCTAGTCCCAAAAGCTTTGGCTTGACTTTCCACAGTAGATGTGTTCTGCTCTTCTCCTCAAGGCAGAGGGAGTTAATGCAGTCCTTCAGGTGACCTTTTTTAGGACAAAGATTGGTATTTCAATCAGGTAGCTGAGATTTAAAAGCACTTTGTTTTTTTCATGAAGTAGAACGCAAGTACAGCATTTCATAAGAAGCATTAAAAGTTAGGAAAAAATTGATGACCTTCATTCAGTTCATTTAGACCATTTGTAATTAACAGGACCAATGTCATATTTTAATACAAAGAAAAAGCACTGAAGCAGCACTCTGGATAAATGCAGCATTTAAAAAACATTTAAAGTTTTTAAAGGCTGCTGAAAAGTATACTTTTCAACTAGCATATAAAAGGCAAAGTGAATATCCCATGTCCTCATGTTCTAGAATGGTATGTAGAGTTTTCTGTCAGCAAGCAGGTACACCCAGGAATGTTCCAGAAGGGTCTGAGGCTGTGAGAACCTGATTTAGTCAATACACTGACAACATGCCAGACCTATTAGCTTATGATTAAGCTGTAATACCTCTTCCTTTTTCTTGGTGGAATTACCATGATGCAGTTCTATAATTAGGATCCCTGGTTTGTTAAAGTAGATTAGGTACACATAACATTGTGTGCTCTAGAAAAGCCTTTTTGACTGACGTGGTAGATTAGATCAAGCAGAATGATTGCTGTCAGGAGAAATGTAAACATAAGCAAAGGTCACATAAAATAAATATCTTGATACCTGTTAAATTGGAACAAAGTACAAAAGTTTTGATAAAACCAATTGGGTATTTTAATTTGTATGAATATGTAATATTTATATTTAGTCATCTATTTTTATAAGTTATAAAGGTACTTTAAGCATGCATAACATGATAAACTATTAACTATAACTATTTTGTCAGACAGTAATTTGCATTTAATAATTTCAGTCATTTTGTTATTCAGAATCGGTATTTCCCCTTTTGAGTTCTTTTACTCCTCTCTTCCTCTAAGCTTAGGTTACTTTTTCAGTGCAGCAAACTGTTGGGATATAATGGTTAAATAATGTGAAATTGCACTGATGCCAGCGAAATAAAAGCAAGTATAACAAAACCAAGTTCCTTCCCTGAACATAATAACAGTAAATTTCTAGTGTCCTGTAGTGCAATATCCATTAGATTTATTATGTTGCAATTCCCAATCCCACTAGTTCTGCCTGAGGGTGAGTATATTACATTTCATCACAGTTTCATTTTCTCCTACAGATGAGAAATGGGAATGCTATTGCAGTTATGTAGAATGCATGTGTTAAATCTGATCTCTAATAAAATCAAACACATCACAACTCACAGCACTTTAGCACAGTGTCGGCAAAATGAAACACCATCTGTCATCATGTAGAGACTGCCTTATTGTAACACAAAATCAAACTGCTCAGTGTGAACATTGTTATTTAATAAATGGGTAAATGGAAACTGATCATTATCTTATTTATTTTAAATGACTGGTTAAGGCTACAAAAAATGCATTATAACTTATCAATTAGATGTATGGACATTACACTAACACCAAGAGCAAACATCCATAAGCCAAGCCAAAATTCTAAATGCCTTTGGTGAAAGAGATAAATATGCGAGACACACACTTACAACAAAGACCTGCCAAAACATAGCTAAGGATAGAAACTGATGAAACAAAAAATCATTGTCTGTACTAATGAGACAAAACCAGCTGAATGCTGTTTTCAAAGAAGAGCTACTTGTAGCAGGCAGGTTTAAAAATAAAGTGAATATGCTCTGGTCTGAATGGATTGCAATGATACATCATCCAACGTAAGGTGCATTCCCGAGCTCCTACTTTGGCCATTTCAGCACATATCAGAGTGAAGAATAACGCAAAATATTTTCTGTTAGTATGAATTAATTCCTTAAAGAAAAAAAGAAAAGCATTTATCAACTAAACAGCTCCTTTCTATTGACAAGAACAGATAAAAGAGGATTTCAGTTTATAGTTACAAGAACCTGGATTTGACAATTTAAATGCCAGCTTCCAGTTATATAGGTTGGTTTTGCTATTATAACAAAAACCCAAGTCATTTATCTTCAGAAACATCTTCACATACCAAATATGTAGTTTTCAAAGAGCTATTACTGTATCTGCAGAGACAATAACATGTTCTGACAAAATCTTAATAGTCCCATTGCCCTCATATCATATTTAAAGGGCCCATGAGCCTGGTAAGATGTCAACAGAAGTATCCAATGCAGCAGCACTGACACTCTGTGATGTCTAAGGGAACAAACAGAATGCCTGTAAAATCTCACATGTTTATGAATATGAGAATTTTCTCCATCTCACTGATATTGTATCATGACTTAAACAACTATTAGCAGTTCAGCAGAAATGCCCTGTGCTATGAAGGCATTTGTGATTATTTTGCTATATTCACCTCAGAGGTTAGTATATACAACTCAAATATATGATAAAAGCTATCTGGTCACTTTCAGATTTTGCTTCTTCAAAGCTTTTATTTTTTAATATTTAAAAAAGCATTTGCCTTAGAAAGAAAAAAAAAAAGCACTGTCCATTGTTCCAAAGAGGGTTTTTTCCCAAATAGGTAACCTACAAACCTATTATATAAAATGGGTGTAGACCATGCACAAAGCCTCATTATTTTACAGTAGACATCTATATACAGGGTTATATTTTATGTTCCATTGATTTAGATGGCATACATTACTTTTTTTAAAAATGACAGACCAATATATATAGTCTTAAATAAAATTCTCAACATTTAGGACATTAAAAATCAAGTCACTGATTACTTCTTTGGTTTGTCCTGTTGTTCTTAGGCCTTGAAACACAAACATATGTCATACAGAAGTGCCTACCAGTCAAGACCCCAATAAAACTTTGGCTCCAAGTAGTAAAATAAACCCAGTGAGTGTTCTTTATCCTGCATATTCTCCAGGCACTGCTCGCTGCAGTCATTTACCCACCACCAAAAGGCAGCCACTTGCAGTGAGAAACACAGCAGCTGTTTAACAGCCCCCATTAGCACTGCACAGCAGTGTAGGACAGGCGGCAAGGAAGAATACCCTATTGAGAGGAAAGTGGAAAGAGAAATTACACAAACTAACTATAATTACCAGCACTGGATTTGGGCCAGAAAACAGTCACTATAGCATCTTGAATAACCACAATAAGTCTGCAACTTGGTTTTATAGCTCAGCCAGGAGATGGCATCTCAATCAGCATCGAGCTCTGTAAGGCCGTACTGGGACGCTGCTTTTAGTGCAGAGCAAAAGGGAAATTAAGGATGGAGCACCAGCTTTATGCATAGTTGTCACTGCTCTCATTGGCTAAAATTAGATCCTGAACATTAATTTAACATAGAGTTTTTGTGTTGATTATATCAGATTAGGAAATTACACAATCATATACGAGGCTTTTGAGAACACTGAAATATTCTGCACACAGGGAACACTGATATACTTTCTGTATGTGCTTCATTTATTAAAGCACTTATACAAGGGAGCCCTCAGAGAAAGAACATCTTTCCAGGGAGGCTCAGGAGGTTTGGTTGCTAGGAAGTTACATATGCTTCTGTTTTTAATGAGATTTAAAGTACCATGCATTATATATTATTTTCTACATTTAGGGTGTTCACCACTATTTGCCTTATTTTGTACTTCATTTTGCATTTCTGGCATGTAATCTCTGTGTACAAAACAGCTTTTATAAAGAATTCCCTGAGAAATTCCAGAGAGGCTACATTTCACGTTTTTCCTCAAATAAAAAAAGGAGGCTCAAATAGCTTTTTCCTTTATTGACACATTTGCTGCAGGCATTCATTCATCAAAAATTTGTTTCTGAAAAAACAAACTGAAAAGAGAATTAATCTTGGGCCTGTACCACAGGAACATTAATGTGGATGCCGCATGCCTTCTATCCATTCTCTTCTGGTTTAGATAATGAGAATTCTGCTAGCTTTGTTTTCAGAAGAAATGTTTTAAAGTCTGCCAGTTTTATTCACCTGAAAACTACAGAGGTAGCACTTAATGACAAATTATATATGAACAACTCACTCAACTCCTCTTACCTTTAAATGCTAAATAAAGGGACAGCCATTAGACTAAAGAAATTCTAAACTAATTTAGTTTTAACTGCACATCTTAGGAAAGGAAATCATTATGTAAATGCACAGCAGAGCCAGCTTTTTACAAGGCCTTTCTTCCTTTACATAATAAGAGATGCTAATCAAAGGTCAAAAAATGGTAGCAAACATTTCTGCTGAAATCAGAAACTGATAAGGCAAATTATGACATTAGTTTAGTTTCAGGAACTCTCTTGATCTGCAGAGACTTTTCAAAGCCACATATTTAATATTCAACAAAAATGGCGGGATATGCTTTTCAGCAGGTCCTTGTACCAGTATTTCCCTGCTACTGTGCTTGCATTGCAAAGAGAAACAAGTGCAGCTATTTCATTATTATACATCTAAACACAACTTGAGAAGTATGACAATGATAGTTCACGAGTTGTAGTACAAACTGTAGACATCCAAAGTGCAATAGCAAATGTCCAAATCTCCAAAGTATGGCCATAACTGTTATTCATCAGTGAATTCCTGTTCTCATCTGTGTAGTATTTCCTGCCCTTCACACTTCGCCAAAGATTTGCCATTTCTTCTTTCTCTCCGTTTCCTACTGACAGCATGAAGTGTGTAACTAGGTTCCTAAAGTATCATTTGTGGCTAGTTCTCAAGATGTAAAAGCCAAGTGAAACTTCTGCACCAGGGCTCAGCATGGCTCAATTCCTGTGCAATGTGTGTGCCTGTGCCCTTGCAAGTTCTCAATAAACTGGACTCGAGCAAATTGTTACAAAGCATGCAAGCTTTGGGGCTTAGAGCTTAACACAAGAGGCCACATCTTCAAACTGGCAGGTCACTAGGGGTGCAGGTATGAACCAGAGTATGATTTGCCCAAATTCTCAAAGGCCAAGCTTAAGTAGTTTTCCAGGTAACTAAGGAAGCTAAACTGCCTTTTAACTAATGAAAGGGTAGGAAGACAACTGGAATAAAACAGGCCTAAAATGACATTCATTAATTCTGTGTGCAGATTCACTGCAATGTCATATCTAATGGATCTATGAATATTGGACCAATAGTAAATTCTCTAAGGACTGGGATTTCAGGGGGGGTTGCAGTTATCTGGGGGGTTTGGTGTTTTGTTTTACAGGGAACACTCATTTGCATAGAGATTGCAAATACGTGTAATGCTAACAAAAATAAAACTATTAATAGAAGATTTCCTGTGTTTTGTTTAGTTTCCCCCTGCAGAAGTCCTCAACTTGCCTTTCAGCTTGGAGGCACCACACTGTGCTTGGGTACCAGTGCTGTCTAAAGCATAACATCCTCCCAACAGCAAACTAAGCTGCGAGATCCAACATGATCAGCAAAGTACAAACTATAATCTATCTCATGGTATTAGAACTTGTAAAGTCTACATGAAATTTCGCCACTCCAATATTCAGCCTCTGCATTTTAATATATTGCTATTTTCTGGTTACAATACAAATGGAAATAAAGCTTATTTATGGGTACTGCTGTGATGAACTGTTTCCTATTTAGAACTTCCCAGTGGTAGCAAAACACAATTCAAATTCTGTAAGCATTCATGGAAACATCAACCAACCACTATATGATGTATAGAAATCATGCTTTTTTATAATATAAATCCAGTTTATTTTTAATTTTAAACTGCATTGTTAGAGTAAAATTTAAATGACAATAACTAGTGCTGTCATTGGTTTTTTTCCTGTTAGTGGTTCCAAAGCCTGCTCTTAACAACTTTGGTATTTGCCCTGTCACTTGTTTCTCCTGTAACACTGACAAATACAAACTTCTCAGTCCTGATACCCTCTAAGACAGAAAAATTCTCCAATTATAATCACTGGGATACTGACGCTCAGAGAGGTTTTTAACTCATCACCCTGAAAATCCACATTAACATCAGAAATTAAACACAAAGCTCAGAAAACACATATGTGAGATCATATCAAACAACTAAATGAAAGGATAATGCCATAAGCCCAGTACAGTCCTAGCTGCAGGTGCAATATTTACTGTGTGACCTGTGGCTCTCACAATGCACCATCATACATAAATCAGATTTTTGCAACACAGGGAGATTTCACTTGCAATTGCAGCAAAACCTCATTAAAATGAACTGGCAGACAGAATATTTCTATCTTACAGAAAATTGGTGAAAAGCCAATAAAAAATTCTCTGCCTACACTTTATATTCAAAAATTTTCAGCCACTCTAGCTGTAATATTTATGCTGTCCATGTGGCTAGATATATTCAAGCTGTAGAACACAGTCAATCTTTCCCACATACAACAAAATAAGCCATGTCTTCAGATGCCTGCATGCACTTTTGCACACTGATTTACTGTTAAACTGCCACTGCAGGAAGCTGAAATAACAACTCCTGAAGCACAGCTTACATTTTTCCAACCAGTTTCTTGAAGGTTGGCTATTAATTCCCCTCAAGATGTATTTGATGGAAAGCCAACTGGTTATTTTTATAAGTTGACAAACTCACAATAAACCATCTTCAATCAATTACCACTAACATCCACTGTGTGTTTAACTTTGTTCTTCATTAGGAATGGATTTAAAGAAGAGCAACCACAACTGCCTTCTCACCTAAGTTTATTACTCAGCACAACTATTCCTTTTCCTCTGGTACCATAATCCCAGCAGCTTTCACAAGGACTACATCAGTTTTGAGTAAAACAAAGCTGATCATTGCAGCAAGGAAGGCCATTTTAGCAAAAGTGTTTGTCCCTGGCAGCAAGGACCCTTTTTGCAGAAAAACAAGTGTGCTATCTTTCTCATAAGAAAACACTTTTTGGGGGTGAAACT
The DNA here is from genome assembly GCA_035583185.1 of Anabacerthia variegaticeps. NCBI lineage: Eukaryota > Metazoa > Chordata > Aves > Passeriformes > Furnariidae > Anabacerthia > Anabacerthia variegaticeps. Next base: position 9,309,598 of record JAWWEW010000020.1, read on the forward strand.
ACAGAATTTGATCAGCTGGAAAGTTGCCATTGGTGCTCCGTTCTCATTATGGCTGCAAGAGCAGTAGTGCTCAGGGACTGCAAGCACAGCAGGGAACTGAAGACAGCAGGATGTTGTGAGAAGACACCACCAATCTGGAAATTCCTTTCTTCTGTGAAGTACTAACTGCTTTCCCTCTCTCAGTGTCCCCACTCGGCACAGACCAATATCTGAAAAACCAGACTGCACACGCTCTTAAAATGCATCTTGAAAATAAATGCTTAGTATCCCTTGCTGGTTTCATGTCCAAAGAGCCCTCTCAGCCTGCCAGAGGTGCAGGACTTTCAGATCCCCAGGCCTCAAACAAGGATTTAACTCACCATGTCAAATCATGTAATTTTTGAATGGATTTTAAACTTACTCCTTGGTGGACAGGTTGCATTCAGCAAAACCAAGTCTTGTGGCTACACCTACATGACTTCAAGACAAAAAGAGGTAGTCCAGAAGCCTTGAGACAAACAGAAAACAAAGTCGAAGAGGTTTGAGAAGAAAAAAATCAACTTAAACATATACAACAAATTAGCCTACAAAGATAGAAAGTCCTTTTATAACCATGTGGTATAAAAATTTGGTTAGATTACAGCTGATTATAACATGAAAAGTTTTTGTGCATTTGTCCCCTTTTCAACTTCAATTCCAAGAAATCTGACTGTTCCTTTCTTGCTTTACTAAGGAGTGTTAACTTACATTGCTTTCAGGATAGAGGGTTTAAAAAGTACATGTGAAATAGCAACAAATCATGACAACAAAACTGTATGTCCAAACAAATAATTAAATTGCAATCCTGAGCCAACAAACAAAGTTTACCTTCAGGAATAAAAACAAAGTGGAAGAAACACCTGAAAAAAACTAACTTTTAATTGAGGAGACACAGTAGAAAAAATTGAAGTTGCATGGGTTTGACAAAGGTCACCAAGTCTCTGCTTCCACCTCCACTGCCTTTCTATCCTTCTCTCGGTCTTTTATTTCCCTCTGCACCACACAATTGCAAAGAGCTTTTGGTCCAAAGTCATTAAGTACAGTATTGGGGTAAGCCACATCTGTGGATAGGGAACTGGCTTAAATGTCACATTCAGAAGCATTCAGAAGCTGTTTATGAGACAGAGCAGTTTGGGAGAGAAGGATTAGTGGAATGCCACAAGAATCAGTATTATGCCCATTTTTGTTCATTTTATATATCACTGACCTAGAGGATGAAATATGCATGAAGGTGAAGAAATTTGCTGATGAAACAAAACCAGAGAATAGAGCTTGTAAAGACAAAAGGAGAAAGGCAATAAAATTCTGAATGACAAATAGCCCAGGATCATAGGCTGATACTGTTAGTGGTTTCACTGGCATCTGCAATTCATTGTTAAGATAGATAAGGTTATGAGATGACAAAAAATAATAAAAGGTAGTTCTCTCTCCATGGCCATATGCCACAAAGCATTTAACAGGAGCTGAATATGGTCCTAGTACTGGAAGCAACTTTAAAACCATCTACATGACGATTAACTGTATTTAAATTAATAAGACAAGAGAGATTCTAGGATATACACAGTAAACAAGAGTAAGACTTAGAATAAATCATCCTAATACTACATAGGGGAGTTGATGCCACATTTGGAATGTAGCTGTAGTTCTTGTCCCTTTAGTATATTTTAAAATTGAAGATCATAAAAGGGCAATGAGAATGTTACAGGAAATTCTAGGAGTTTAGTTCACAAGGAGTCATCAGCTAGTATCCTTCAAAAAAAAAGATCCTAGAAGATGAAAATCTTTTTGAAATATACAGATAATGGAAACAAATATAAGGAAAAGAATACATCCAAATTAGATTGAAAGAAATCCTGTGAGTTGAAGGGCATTTAGAAAAAGTTAGTTACCTGAATAGATCTATTTATTGATTACATAAAGTGGAGAGAGAAAAAGTATTATGACCACCAGCATCACCAGAATTGCTGTATCAGAAGTGGTGCTGTAGCCCAAGTCATTTCACACCATGCTATACAGGTGACTGAGCACATGTTGGTCAGCACCACACTAAGCCAGAGGAAAAAAATAGCATGCTAGAATTATTCACATCTGCTCCTATTGCATGTTTGTCCAAGCACATATTAGTGGCATAGATATTCCATGAAAAAGGACTTACTTCATGATTTTTTTGAAGTTGCAAGGAATTGTTAATGCTTGGACAGCACATCTTGTCACAACACATCCTTGGAAATCATACACTATTTCACCAGAACTGCACAGGCCACCATGCATTCCCTCACCTTACTGACTTTCTTTTCAAAATAGCCATCATTGTTTCATCTGGGTCTGACAAAACTTCTTGGAAGTCAAAGATTCTGACCAGTTGCAGAGAAAAATAGATCAACCCCCAGTTGTCCATGTGTATTCTCACAACATGTAATTTCTTCAAAATTACTACATGGCACAACTATTTAAAGTGACCAGCTTTATAAATCATTATATCATTTTTGTTCCAATGCTGTTAAATTCTTTTTTTCATTTTAAAGTACTATTTTCTCAGCCTGAATAATCTTCTCATACCTGCCTTATAACTACCAAAACCACCTTAATATTATTAGAATCTTATCAACTTCATTGTATTTAATTTGAGAATCTGACAAGACTTAATTTTAAATACATTTTCACTGAAATTAAAACCCCAAATTGTAAAATTAATCCTAGAAGTGTCAATTGTAATGTAATGTAATTTCACTCTCCTTGAAGTGACTCTTTATTAACTGTTACAGACTGGAATTCCAACAACAAAAACAAAAAAGGCAGTGAAATAATTTCAATACCACACCCACCAGATAAAGTGCATTGGGAGAGATGAGTTCACTTGATTTGATAACCACCTGCAAATACAGTGGTTGTGTTCCTGTGAGGTGCATTAATTATCCAAACACGACTGGCACTCACCAGCTCACATGGTCTCCAAGGTGGACAGCAGCAATGCAAGACCCCCTTGTTATTAAGGCTCTCCTGCACTTGACCTACTACCTCTGGCAGCAACAGATCACACATAGTTTAGGATATAAACTAATTTATATACTCTAAAATCAAGATGCTAGATGAAATGAAACATATGCGTTTGGATTTTTGGAGGGTAGGTGTGTCATTATCAGTGTGTTGGAACAGACACTGCAGACAGCAGTTTTTTAAAACCTGAATCAATGGACAAATAAGTTCCTGCAGAAATACAAAGCTATTCAGAATAGCCACGTATGCAGACTGCTAAGACAGAGAGAACAATTCTTACAGGAAAGGACAGTAGCAACTCTAATTTCCAAATGCAAAACAAAATTGAATAAAACCAAGTTAATAGCCTTATGTAAGGCCTAGAAATACTTGCTGTGTAAAAATTGCACAGCAGTGGTAAGATGAACTCGCTAAATGGTATTGCTCACTTCAGAGAATAATTATATTCCCAAATAAGCTATTTAGTAGTACTCAGGTGAAAGAAGAAATATTTTCCTACTGCTGATTCTCATTTATGTTGTAATTCCTTCACATATCTTGCATAATTACAGTGTTAATTAACAAGTTAGTTACCACAGTGTCTATATCAAATTTGGATTTTCAAGTGAGATTTATAAATATTACATATGTGATAAACAGAATCATGTGATATATAAAGCCATCAGTAATGATACAAGGTAGAAAATAATTCCTATTGGTAGAGGACAGGATAAGGGCTCCTGTTAGCGGCATGACTGAGGTCCTTTACAGAATGTGTTTCTGTGCATTTGCTCTATAGCATGGCCATTACTGCATTACACTTGTACCTAAACCAGCAATTAAAAGAAGGCTTCCTCAGAGCTTTGTGTGACTTCCGCCTGTTGTGCATGGATGTAAAAGAATTCATAAGACACAAAAGTCTGGAGATTCAGCATTTTAAGTTGACTGGGATTTGTCCACATATAAACTCATAAAAATGCTTCCCCCTGTAACTGCAGGGAGAAAGCATCACTATTGATTGCAGATAATTTTATACAGATGTTTACTTACAGGTAAGAGAGCTTAAGAGACTAGAGCAGAAGATAATGATACAGACCAGACTTGCCAAAAACTAATTCACCAGGTTTTGATCAGAGTAGATGACAACTGATGACTTTATGCAAGCTGTTCTGAAATGCATCAGATGCCAAATCAAGTGCAAAAGGCATGTTTCCAAAACTAATACTGTACATGCCCTGAAAACCTTTGCAGTTTGAACACAGATGTTATTTTAGTATTTTCAGTCTTCCTTATAGTTGATTTACAGTTCCTGCAAAACAACAAAACACTTCATTCTCTTTCAATAGATCCTTTAAGTGCAAAAGCCATTTTCCTGGCTTCCTGTCTGTGTGTCATCACATATTTTAAATGTCTATCAGCATTGATCTAAAAGTCAAAATATTCATTATCTGATTCCTTTCTAAACAGACAAAGTTACCTTCATATTTGTCTTAAGTCTTTAAAAAGAGCCCTAATATTTGCATATAAGTTCATCCCTTTAACTGCTGTGCCCTCCCTTGTTTTCCCTCTGTCTGTAAGCAATAAATGCTCACTAACTCCTTTTCCCTGTGCCATGCCAAGTTGGGGGGTGGGGGTTGGCACCCACACTAACAGATCTCAAAAGCAGGTGCCCTCTTTAGGTGCAGCATCAGCCTGCTGAGAGATGCATTTTCCTTCAGTTCACCAGTCTCAGGGCACAAGGCTGGATCTGGACTGAGGGACAGGGAAGTTCTCTGCTCCACTGCCTTACTTTGCTTTCTACAGAAATCTCCTGCTTCCCTGACCTCGTGTTGTTGCTGGTCTATCTTAGAGATTGTTTTCTTTCAGTTTCTTTAAGAGACTTCCCTGAATGTCAAACCAGCAAACCCCTGATGGCACAGCTGTTTCCTCTCCCTCCTTAAATCATCCACACTACCACAGATAACTCATGTCACACGTCCTTGCAACAAACTGCACACCAAGAAAAGTTTCATCACCTCGCATATGAAAACTCTTAAGTAAATCAAATGGTTTTTCTTCTTTAAGGAGCAAAAATACATTTTGTCAGCTTAAGGATGACTTCACAAGATACCATTTAATCCTCTACAGTAGAGAGAAGTAGCACAAATCTGTTCCATATTACAGTCACAAGACTGTCACCTCTTAACAGAAATCCAGTTTTTACCTAGAATTCACTAAGTAGTCCAAGAACAATCTTCCAACTGCAAAGTTACTTGCCCTACAAATACGGTCCACAGTGCTGCAGGACTGAAAAACTTATCCCCAAACAGCAGTATTGACCCCAATGTTAGAAATGACGCAAAATAGATAGCATCTGAAAGATAAAAAGAGGGGGGAAAAGAAAAAACCTACTGAAACATCCATTTACTGAATATTTTGCACCATTTCCAGAGCTAATCTTGATGTCAGAGTTAACTAGTCAACTAGCTATTCATAAGCTGGAAGCAATTTTAGCTACTTTCAGTATCCTTGATAAACTGGTGATTCAATAAGCCAGTGTGTGAGTGATGAATTTCAGTGGTTTCAGGATGAATCCTACAGTATATTATACATGTCATAACCATCCCACACTCTCCAGAAGTTAGTAGTCATGGAATACATCACACAGTTTGACAAGCAAATCTCTCAACAAGATCTACGTTTATCTCCTATGACCTACAAAGCAACTCTTATCACAAAAAAATGGAGCAAGCCCAGCACATCTCAACATAAAGACAGATTGAGACAAATCTATCTACTTTACAGAACAGCCTCAGAGGACTATCAAAGTAAGCTAAAGATATATATGCTCTCCCATAGCAAGATTTTTAAATCTATCTTAACTCAAACTACTGTGTTCACAGCTTGGAGAAAAAAAAAAAAAAAGGAAAAAATAAAAATGAAAAAACCCTGAGAATTGCCAGAAACTAATAAGAAAAGAGATAACATCCAAGGTCTTACATTCCATGTATTGTACTAAATAGCATCCTAATAGTGGATTAGGATCAACTGTAATTTCTGCCAGAAGTAACCAAGGAAACCACTTATAAATGCAGATGGGGGGGTGGGGGGGTGGCAAAGGAAATGGACTCATATCCAAACTCAGGAAACTTGGAGAGCTATCTGCAGCAACCCTCCAAAAGATGCAGCTGTTTGGAGAAACAGCTTATACATATTTATTGAAACATTTTTTTTATTTTTTTTATCTAAAAATCACAGAAGATGGAGCAGATTCTCATACAGTACTAAGAACAGGATAACAGACCATATGGACTCTGAAGCAGCAGGACAACTCAAGGTTCATGTTTTGGTAAGTCTTGTTTACAAGATCTGAAAGAAATGACAACACTAAGGCAATTCATAGATTCACAGAATGGTTTGGGTTGGAAGGGTCCTCAAAGATCACCTAGTTCTAACCCCATGCCATGGACAGGGACACCTTTCACCTTTTGAATAGCCTCAGTCAGAAGCTACATCTACATCACGGAAAGCTGAGCCTTCGGAATGACTAAGTGGGGCCAACACCTGCTTCTACATCCACCTAAAGAAGGCACAGACCCAGCCCATTCAGTCCAGACTCCATAAAGACTTCTGCCACAGATAGGTGTGATATTGAGAGCAACCTCCTGAAATGTTTTAAATGTGGGGCTGAAACTGGTCAGAAAAGATTTAAGCAGCAGAAATTGTTAGAATTACTTCTCTTTCTTCACAGTGCTGCACCACAAGCTTTCTTTGCAGCTATGAGTGGCAACAGCTTCTCCAATACCCTGAAAAATTCATACTGTAGATGGCTTTTCAGAGCACTTCCCAGAAATTCTGTTGCTACAAAGCACACACATCACTAAAACATGATCCATGTGTTTTGAAGTCAAGACATGCATACTTCTGTTTTGTCGACAGATGTTATAGAGTATTAACTGTTTTCAGGTCATTCACAAGATGTAAATTACTAATCTTCGTTTACAGAATCGCAGATAATGCCTCTCTCTCTCCTCGTGTTCCAATAATTATATTGGCAACTGGAAATACAGATTTTTTTTCATAGGAATTTGACTATATCTAGATGGTCATACACCCATTTCCTGCTAAAAATCAATGAGAATTTACCATCCATCTGCCTTTGAAAAGGCCAAGATTGTCTTTATTACCAGAAATTTCTTACTACTCAAATACAAACCCTAAAAGTGAGCAACCAGGACAGAAACCATTGTGATATTGTTTTCCTTGGTGTTAACTACAGCACTTTCTTGGTCAGTTCTTCTTTAGGATATCATTGTCACTTGAAATTTTATAGAGGAAATAAATAGCAAAGCTTTCCAACTACTCTGAGTTCATTTCCATGTCTATCAATAATAAATCTACTAGTGGCAGAATATAGTCCACAATAACATTTGAATGTCCTGATGCCTGTTTGGCAATGAGCAGTTAAATTTAGCCCATCGTATGATTGGTTGCACCGTAATACCATGATTCAGTTTTAGTTGATTTTTCCTTCTTTTTTTCTTTTTTTGTCTTTGGGGATGTTGTTTACTGGGGATTCTTTTTAACTTTAAACCAGTTAGAAACAGATTATAGCACTGCAGCTGTATTGAAATAGGGAGGAAAAAGAGGAATGGCTCCACGCAAATTCACAAGCAAAGAGAACACTCTTCATCAAGTTAAAAACCAGCTGCACAGCTAATTAGGCAAAATATTGAGGGTTTTTTTCCTCTTAAAAAAGAAAAAATAATTTAAAAATACTCCATTTTAAAGCCATATGTGACCATCTCCCAACTTGTATCTGCCTTATACTTTGGAATGGAATGTTACTGTCTCTGCATTTAACTATTTAGACAAAGTGGAAAAAAGTTAAATCACAACAAAGATAGAGTAGAAACCTGTGTAGATCTATGAGTAATTCAAGAAGCACTGCCTCAGATGGGAAGAGAAAAAGAGACACTGATATAGCAGAAGTAAAATGAAGGAAGATTTTGAAAAATATATTTCTGGAGAGTAAGGGGAAAGAGATTGCTCATTTTTTCGGCCTAATGAATAAATCATTTTAGTTTTCTCCCCCTTTATGCACCTGCTGCTTTGAAAAGCCCCTTCCACAACCAACAACTGAACAGCAAATGCTGCACAATGACTCAAATGTTGCTGGAGCCATGCCAGCAAAAATTACCACTCTTCAACCAAGATAAACATCATATTACTTCATTACCCTTTTAAAACATATGCAAATTAAATCCATTATTCTTTTTTCTTACAGAAATGAAGTTCCTTTGGCTGGAATTCAACAGCTCCCTTTGTCATCAATGACCATGAATGCATGAACTTCATGTAGATGATGCCCATTTCCCATCTTTGAATCAAACATTAATACCATTTGACAGTAATAAATAACATTTATCACAATAGGGATCTACTAATGATTTTCCCACTAAGCTGGCTCATCAGAACCTATCAGCTGACAACTGCATAAATGAGATTAACATAACAGCTGCCTATGACAAATGTATCTAAATCATTTTAATGCCAGCTAGCTCTTTGATCTCCCTATCACGTTGTTGCCAAAACTAAATCCATTTCTTCAAGATACATGTTGTTTATTACAGATACATGTGTATATTCCACACCATTATGTACTCTAGAGAGTTCAGTAATTAAAAGATTTAAAAATACTGATTGGATACTGCTGCTATAATGTAAACTTGCAACACTGCACTTCAGAGTAGCATTCCACTGCCTACTTAATTCCTCCCCTCCCACCCCGAATTGTAGGATTTAGTGTTTAATAGCTGTTTGTTTCTCTGGCACATAATACATGTTTTAACATAAATAAGTGTATTAGCTTCTCTCTGTGAGCATTGCTTATAGAAGCATCACTTTAATACAATTTAAACTAATTCCCAATAATATGGGACTTGGTTCCATGCACACATCAAAGCAATAATTCATTGTGTTTGTCTAAATGCAAAACTGACAGGGAAAGAAAAACTTGCTGGTAGAGGAATGTGTTTGTGCTAATTATTACTACAAGCAAGACCTATTAGACTGTTGTGCAAACCCATGAAAAGGGATTTCATCCTAAACCCAAAACCAGCAGCTCTTGTTGCACCTCTCTAACAGCACTTGTAAAAGCACTCTATCTCCCAAACACTTACTCAGTTAACAGTCAACACACTTCTCTACCTGAATTCAGATGGTCCGAGTTCTCCAGGTCCTTAAGGATAAGAGGGCTTCCTTGATGTCTCAAACACAAGGAAAAGACACCCTCAGGGGCTTCAGAAAATCCCTGTGAGATTCACAATTATGTCTTCTCCTGTTTCCCCAAGATATTTTATGGCACCATAAATGAAAATTTTCTAAATTATCTACATTTTTAAACATGTTAGAAGTATTAAAAACACATCTATTTGGGTCTATTGGCACCCAGACATTTCCAAAGAGTGTCTCTCCGCACTTTTGAACTATTTTGAAGCCAACAACCTGAAATCTTCTGAAGAACTACCAGTGACTTAAACTTAGATGAAGTTGCCAATGACTTGACATATGAAGTAGCATCAGCCTACACTTGAGGGCCCTTGATTTAAAACCCAACTGTGTGCACACCTTTTCTGGACTCTGTAGCTTTATGTGCACTTATTTTGCAACTTTGTACAAATTTGCATTTCAGGAGAGGTCTAAACAGGAATACTCAATTATTTATACTTGAGCCATCTTAAGGGCTTTTCTGTGAACAGATAAGATGCAAACTAGGTATTCGTGCTGCATTTAGAATTAAAGAACATAGCCATTTACCCAGTCAGCTAAATCAATTCTGGACCACAAATCTTTTAACTTCCACTAAGAACCAACAGAGTGGCCCCAGAGCTCAGTTCTCCTAGAAGAAGCACCAGTTCATGGTGAAAAAGGTTTCTAAATGAAAAGTTTGAAAGGTTTTGCATAACCATGGAAAATGTGCAAGTATGAGAACTAATGAGATTGCAGGCTGAGAACTGTTCAAGTATTCCAGTTATAAGGCTTTGTAGCAAATATCTTGTTTTCAATGCTGTTACATCCACAAGCACTTAGTTCTTTCTTGCATTTCAATTAAAATTCATGGAATGTTTTCTCCACATATTTTCCAAGTCTGCCTGCATTTTTCATATCTTGGAAAAATTTCTGGCCATTATTTTTCATGCAAAATGGACAGAACCTATAGTCTTTTGTCCAAGGCTTTTGTTTTGTGAAGCAGGCCATTTTTCATGGATGAAACTGAGGCACACACTTGCAGTTTTGACAGCATTTCTTATCATTCCCCACAGTTAGCATTGTCACCTTTCATTATTTAATTCTGAAGTACAAGGAAGGCTGATTTATACCCATGATGTATAATTACAGGCAGATGGGGGGCTTGGAAAGTAGAAACACTGAATTATGGCTGTAGTAAGTGCCTTTAAGCTTCCTGTGAGAAGTCTTCTCTATGCCACCAGCTAAAAACAAAAGCCAAACAATTTAAACTAAATGAATTCATGCTGTTGTAAGCACCAAGTTAATGAAAGTGAGCACAAAACTAATAAAGTACACTGGTTGTGATTGCAAGGTAATTTAAAATGTTTTCAAGTGCAAATGATGAAATGTGTTTGTATTAATCAACATCATCTTTAAATGTGCCCATGGTCAAAAGGCTTTTTTTTTTTTAACCTCCACTTCAGTTGAAATCATTTTGACACAAGTCCACTCTGCATTTTGAAGAGAGAAGCGCTTTCTGCAGTTCTTTCATATGATAATATACAGTATATTTTCAGCTGCCTTTTTAAAGTTTAAACAAATGGAAGGCTTATTAAGAAGATATCATAATTACATGCAGCTATTTTACTAGCTCTTATCTGAAGCAAAAGCAAGCAATTAGTTGAGAACATAAATTCATCCAAGACACTTACTGAACATGAGGGAATAGACCAGCAGGAAAAAATAGGCCCAGTTTACTGTTTCATCTTCCCTGCAGAACTACAGTAAACTTATTCTAGCAGGTTTTAATGCCACCTCCAAAATAGCTCTTTTATCTGAAATATGAACAAGTAATTCAGAATGTTTTGAGCAAATGACTAAACATACAAAAGAATTCACCCTAGTAGCCTTAGATTGAGGACAGCTATCTTGAGAACAGTAAGGAGTTACTCTTTTAATAAATATGGAAAACATCACTGGTGCAAGTGGTCACTGATTCAGTTTGCACCAGTAGAAACATAAGCCACTGCTGTCTTGAGATACCATATTACTTTGCAATTAGGCGTCACTGGAGAGTAACCTCTAATAATTAAATAAAATATTTTTCACTTAAAGCTGAATGCAGACACCAAATGGAAAATATTAGAAACAGTATTAGTGTCCATTGTACTTGATTTTTCTGTGCTCTTTAAACATTCTACTCTCTAGAGTGCTGATCACATCCTTCAGCCCCAAGCACTCAAAACCTTGTACATATATTTAATATTAAGCACACGAATACTTGTATAGAAGACTACAGAAACATTTATGAGCCTCAAAACCAAAAACCTGGTTAAAAGTGACAGAATGGAAAGTAGGAGACTTCAGCCCTTGAACTGCCTCTTGAGTTGTCACGACGGTAGTAATGTACACCAAAACATGATTCCCAACCACAGCAATTACTCCCAGCACATCAAAAACATCTACCCAGGTGAAACTCCCGGGAGGATGCAGCTGAGCACATTTAGGGTGCACAGGGGCCTGACAAACCGCTGACCCCCTAGGGGCAGGAGCTGAGCAGGGCAGAGGGATGAGCCTGAAACAGCAGCAGAGAGGAGGAAGAGGCAGTGAAAACGTTCTTCATGGACATTTCAAACTTTGTGTTTACAACATCAATATTTCTGTCATAAGGAAAACCTTCACTTAAGGGAGGAAAAGGGTAATAAAGCCCAAGATTCTTAAAAATTACTTCATTAGATGGCAGAATTCCCATAATCCTTCACTGGACTTCCTCCCACACTCGCAATAGTCTCCTGAACCTGAAAAATTATCATTTTGGCAATACAGAACTTCAAAAGGCAGTCAATACATAATAGTTACTTTGTATCTTACTTTTTATATTCCCATTTGATGAATAAAAGTAACTTATATATAGCAAAAGTATTCACTCCTCTGCTTTTCTTCTGGGGGGGCCCAGGAAAAAAAGCAGAAGAGTATTGAAAACAAGACTTTCCTTCCACTTTTACTAGGAACATATGCATAGAGGTTTCTCACATATTTAAGAAAACACCCACATACAAATCCTCTTTCTCTAAAAAGAAAGACAGAATATTTGTGCTGAAATTGGTTAATGTTTCCTAAACGAGCAGAAAAACAAAAACTAGCAGAAGAATTTGTCAGGCACAGAGTAATATTTCATCTTTCTGCAGTTGTCTTCACTTGCAAATCTCAGTAATATTAATTCACTTGGAAAACAGTCTAATGATATTTTCTCCTCTTGTCATCAGTTGGGTTCTGAATGTTTCGTTTAACAAATGCAACATAATTCATGCATAGTCACTACTGAACCCAGCAAACTCATAATTAGTGACAATTCTGCACCTGCTATTATGGGTAGGTGTTATTCACTTTAATTTGATACCTTGATTATTCATTGAAAACTGCAGGAGACTCCAATTATCTTACATATCTCCTGAAAAGAACATCGCACTCACAACTGAATAAAAACAAACAAAAAAAAATCAAGAATTTTCTAATAATCAAACCCCCAAGCCAGCAATACACCCAAATTGGGTACATATGTACACACATTACATTGACAAACATCACTCCCAAGATGAAGGTAATATTTCATGTGCTTAAAAATAAATGTGATCATTCAGAGTACAAGTCACATTTAAGACTTATTTCTTTTATGATATGCTTTTTATTAAAAAAACTAGATCTGCAGTAACTCTCCATTCTGCTCCAAAATCAAGGCAATGACCAACCCAGCACTGCTAACATCCTTCTTTCATTTAACCAAGCAAACCAGACAGCATATACAGATATTGTTTCAGCTGCACAATTTTCTCTCTTCTCTTGGAGGAATAAAACCATTCACAAGCAAAGTTAAGGCAATAAAGTCCGTAGAACCAAAAATATAAGACCAAGCAGATATGTAAAATTAAATCTGTTTTTTTCTGACTCAGCTTATATCCTTAATAAGGAGCCTAATGGCTCTCTAGATGACTGACATTACAGTTATCATGAACTGAGTTCACTATTAGAATATTCAGGGAAAATGCTACTATTTTAGAGTTAAAGATACAATGGGAATTGGACAATAAAGAATTGCACATTCAAGAATTTCTTCAAAACTAAGGAAACTGATTTAAGTAGACACAAAACTATCACCACACTAAGCACTGCATGATCTTTTTCATAAATATTCAATTCTGAGCACTCCAAATTAGGAAGAGTATATAACTCTAGTATAGATCCTGGTGTCATTGTCAATAAGGGACATTGCTCAGGACCATTGCCTCCCAGTTAAATAGCATCAAAACTTTAAACTAGGCCACCAAATCCAGCTTGCATGTTATTTTCATCACAAGTCAGTCCTTTCTGAGATCATACAGTCATCCAAAGACAAGCTGGATCTGCCCTACACAGCTGCCTATACAGGAAAGTGGTTACAGGAAGGAAACACAGTACTACAGTCATGCTTCTCAGCCAGTTGTGATACCCACTATGCCAACTGTGCTTAATTTTATTTTTTCTGTCCAGAACTGTATTTGGGACCTTAAAATAACATAGTTAAAACTTGATCAAACAAGGAACTATGCACATAAATGTCCTTCTAAAGTAGACTTGCTATGAGATGGTACTTGCATGTTGGCTCAGCACTAGGAAATCAAGTGTCACACAGAAAATATACTTGCATTCTTGAATATTTTGTTTAAGTGACTATAATAAACAGACTTACTGAGTATGAAAGAACACAGTGGAAACCAGCCAACTTGCTCTTCAAGTTCCTAATAAATCTGTTTATAAGCGTTTTCTGCTGACTCAAGGATTAATGATATGGATTAGAACTCAGCTTTAGCATACACTGAAAAAGCCATGAATGCCACATTTTAAATTATGTCAAAATGCTAGATTTTAAACTATTTATTTCTGATCTGGACTATAAAAGATTAGAAAGGATTAAGAAATTCCTCAGGACATTGAAAAGTCACCATCATTGTTGCTGTAACATAGCGATGGATGTGCCTTTGGGAGAAATGTTTCTATCCATTTTCAATCATGTAAACATGTTTAAACCTATGGAGAAAGACAAGCTGCTTCTCCCACTTCATCTGTTGTTCAGAAAGTTGCTGCTTTGTCTTTAGAGCTCTGCTGATGCTGCTTTTAGCAAGCCAGTGCTTCTCTGTTATTGCCATCTTTACATGTGCCTCTAGGGACTGAAAGGATGGTGCAGATGGTAAACAAACATGCTTTATGGTCTTGGAGCTTAGACTAAGAAATTCAGATTTGCTTTTCATTTCTAGAATGCAACTAAGCACAGAAATTACTCAAAATTATTATCAATCTGCTTCTCAGGACTGTGCAACTCCTCTATGATTGTACTAGCAGAGATGTTTCCCCTCAGTCTCAGAAAGCTGAATGACAAGTACAACAACTCTTCACGTACCAGGGTATTTCACTCTGCTTGTGTGATATTGATAAAAGTCACAGCTCTAATGAACTTAAGTTTTAAAACCTGAAGCTTTATATCATATATGATATTATTCGTAAAAGGGCCATAGCATATACATCCTGAACTTACATATACCAGTTCAGTTTACAGCTTGAACAAACAAAAGAGACATGTTTCCTTCATTGCATCCTGTTCTCAGTTCCATCAGAAGCCTCCATCATCTTCAAAGGCTATGAAAAACACCCAGCTGAATTTTACCATTAACTATACACCTGTCTGACCAACAACGATCTAAGCAGTAGTGTGTAATTAGAGACACGTTCTGATCAAGTACAACATTTTACAGGCAAACATAGAAATAAAACAAAGAACCCAATTAATTTAAACTATCATTAGCATGATAACTGATTTTAAGCACTCACTATGACATATTACATGTGTGATACTTGTTACATGGTGTGATAAGCAGCACTGAGAATGGGCAGCTTCCTGGAAATTTGATGTTACCCTAATGAAGCCCATCAGGTTGCTGGGGCATAAACTCCATTCCTCCAGTCTCATGAGGTGGGAACTGAATTTCTGTACTGCAAAAGGAGTCCTTTATTGATGACGCCATGATAACATTCTTGGACTGTGAGTTATCCCTGTCACAGCTGACTATATTCTTTTGCCTTTGGAGGCAGCATGGGCCCACATTTGCCTGAGGTCCTTACTGAGATTTTTCTCTTGCTCTTGTTTACATTGCCTATTGATTCAGTTTAACTGCTTATTATGGATTTCCTCAGAGATGTACTTATCCCTAGTTTTCCTGCACAAACACCAACCATTTATGTAAAGCACTTCAAGAATATTTCCTTCTCCTACTCAAATGTTTTGTTAGATGACTACCTCTATTACTTTTGAACTTGGAGAAAGTCCAGGGTTGTTGTTTTCTGTCTTTCTGATGTTTATCAGTATCAAGACATCCTCCTTATTGCTCCCCTCAAGGAAAATAACAACTGAGCTTTCTCCTCCACAACATCGAAATAGACGGAGGTGAGATAAGAAATTGCGAAAAAAATCACTACCCATTGTAGGCAGTACAGCTAAAGACTTAAGATAGTGACTGTAGTTCTGCACTTTACACAGTGGCATGATAAGAAAAGCCTATAAACATTGCTTACAAATCATCAGTTCTGAAACACTGACAAGTTTTGAACTACTTCCAGGCAACTTCAAAATTCTACTTTCTAATACAGGATTAGAGAGTGCACAGATTAAGGACCCTTATTCCCCCTCAATTAACTTTGAAAAAGAATGCCTCATAGAGACCTCAGTGTATCCAATGTTTAAGGACTTATCAATAGGGGAAATAATGCAGTTCCTCCCCTGCTGGATAAAGCACATAGTCACAGGAAGACTTAGTCCTGGCTCAGAACAGTACTCAGCACAAACACAGGGCATACAGCTGCTCAGAACATTCAGTTTCACACAGACAAGACAAGATCAGAGCTGTAATAGGAACAAGCACAGAGCTAGGCAGGTACAAATCCAGTTGCACTCAGAAAACAAGGGTACAGTTCTTCTCATATAACCCCCCCCCAGGTCTGCAAACATGCACCTTGGCATGGAGCCCAGCATAACTCCAAGACAGAGGTAGGTGTGACAGCAAGTGCCAGACACTGGCACAACAGCAGCTCTGCCAGCCAGGTACCACACTTGCAGCTCACCCACAGCCATACCAGGATGTGTCAGCTTCTGCCCAGCCAGACATGCACATCCCACCACCTGCCTCAGTCTTCTTCTACTATATATACATACACACACAAACACTATATACAACTTACAGGAAAGATGGAGCAAGGCTATTTACAAGAGTACATAAGTAATAGAACAAGAGAGCACATGTTAAAATTGAAAGGCAATCAGTTTAGATTAGCTAATAGGAAAGCATTCTTTACTGGGAGGGTGGCGAGGCACTGGCACAGGTTGCCCAGAGAATCTGTGGCTGCCCCATCCCTGGAAGTGTTCCAGGTCAGGCTGGACAGAGCTCTGAGCAACTTGGAATAGTGAGAGGTGTTCCTGCCCACAGCAAGGGGGTTGGAACATGATGATCTTCAGGGTCCCCTCCAAGCCAAACCTTTATATTGTTTTATGAAATAGATTTCTTTGTGTATATAAACAAAACACACATGCACACACTACACTCATCACAACCACCTTCCTTCCCAATCCCTACAACCTGTTCACCCCAAGAAGGATGTTGTGGGGAACCATGTCAAAAGCTTTACACAAGTCCAGTTAAGTGACATCTGCAGCCCTTCCCTTGCCCACTGAGGTCACTCCATCACAGAAAGACACTAGGTTGGTTATTCCCATAGAAGAATCCTCAACAACTACTTTTGGCCCAGTTTGCCTTTAATGCTAATGTCATGTATTAAAGAAGGACAAACGTAACTTGCAAAAGGTTATCTTCATAACTGAAAAATCACTTCATGAGTGATCATTATACATATGATACTGCAGCACGGGATCATAAATAATACCAGCATGAAGGAACCTGCAATAGCAATGTGAGGGCACTGCTCAGGGATTTACTGTGTAGAGGGAATAACTAATGAAAGAGGTGAGGGAAAAATATCACAAGAAAAAGGGCACAATTAGGGATACCTGTTGGAACAAAAGAATAAAGACTCAGGGAAGTGATATGTTTAAGTACATTTAGACACATTCAAAACATTTTTATGCTGCTCATGTCCCAGTTTTCAGTAAGACGAAACAGATTAAAAAGGGATAGAAATAATTTTGAATTAAAAATCAGGGGAGTACTTAAAAATTAGGAACATTTGAAGGGGTTTAAAGAAAAGCATTTAAGAGAACCCTTGACTACAAAGGTTGAATACAGCTTTCACTTTTGGTATCACTGTTGAATAGCTGTAATTTCAGGTAGATCTTTCATACAAAGCCCATGCAAAAAAAAAGCACACTATTGATCTAATAGCTAAAATATATACATCTCACTAGAAATACAAACAATATTTGCTTAAACTAATTTAATATCATAACAAAATGCCACAATTACTTGTAGCAATTATAAAAGGCTGCGATTCCAAATTATAGTGAAATAATGTGCCTATCAATTCAGCTTCAAATGTTGTCCCACTTATTTGCTCCATGAAAAAATGTAGTTTAGATACTGCATGTGCACATATTTTTTGACAGGAATTTCATTTGAAATGTGCCTTGCCTTCATTAGGATACAGCAGAGGTATGAAGTGCATAATCTACAATTCTTATAAGGCAAAGGGCATCTCAGAAAAAGATATTTCAATAGCAAATGGAGATGGAAGAAAATGTGTCAGTTCAATTCACCAAATTGAAGAGACTTCATTTTAACCTACTTATATCAGTTCTCCATGAGAAAGATTTAAGAACAGATACAACACTAAACCTACCAGTAAAAAAATTAGATTCTCAAATGTTAAGCATTCCAAACCAGCTTTCACGGTATTATTTATCAGCAAATTTTGAAAGATCTGAGCACTTTGAACTTGTGTCCCTACTGTAAATCATGACATCTTAAACAAAACTTATCCCCAGACCTCAAGATCTTGGAGATACTTGCTATCAGAGTTGAAAGCTTTATCAGTAAAGCCAGCAGTAAGTTCCAGTGGTGATGTCCAGCATTTGTCACGGTATAACTTCCAAACTCTCTTTAGGAAGTCTATTGAAAACTTATTTACTATAAAGGCTATTTAAAAACTCTTTGTGTCATGCTTGAATTAGACACCATTCCCAATGTGGTAGAATGAAATGGAACCCTACATAATCTGGCAAATGTATTCAAAGGCTCTAACAAATATGGTTTGTGGCTGTGATGGTCCTCCTGTGTTTACTGCTCTGTGATGGTCCTTCCCCCTGTAGTCAAGTGGATGCCACTCTGCACCAACTGAGCTGTTTAGTTCGATGAATCTCTCCTTTTATTACAAGTTATAAGGCCCTGCAAGGCATAAGTCTCTTGCTGAACTACACTGACACAATATAGGAAGGCACTTCCCTACACTCAAAACTCCTGACTATATTTGCCTCCCGCCTCTCTCAGATAAGTATGGACCACATACTCTGAGCTACTCTTTTATAGATGTTCACACCTATGCTTCAGCAGAGAGGAACAATAGACTACCATTTAAAAAAGGACTATAAATTAAAAAATAGAATACATAGGAACATCCAAACACTTTTTTGCATTTAGTTAGAAGGGGGGAGCATGCTTGGTTTTTAAAGCTTCAACAATGGAATAATCAAGTTTAAATACAGCCTCTTTGTTCAAAAATACCCACAACTGCTACTGTGATAATAGAAATTGTAAATATGCTGGCTGGCAGCAGGAGATTGGGTTTCCCCAAACCTGCAGTTTTCCCATACCTCATTCAAATGTATGCTCTTAATTCCGCAGGCAGAGTTCACATCAGTAACTCACCTCTTCAAACTGGAGCAACAAAATTATTTAATTATACACTAAGTCTTATCAGTAGGACTGCATGCAACTTTATGTGGGAAGAAAAAAGCTTTTAAAAATTGTATTTAAAGTTCCTTTTGAAATATAGCTTTATTGTGAAATCATTTTTGTTCTCAAGATAGAGAGGCCTGTACCTACTCAAATGTCCAGAATTATAGCCCACAACTCCATTCTGTTTGTACTACAGGCTTTCTGGCACATTTGGGTTTTGTTTTAATTATTTTATTCTGGGAACAGAGTGCTCAGATTTATTACTGAGGTGGACTCCAAAAGCAATATTATTATAGGTGCAACAGGTGAATAAACTAATGTATTTCTTCAATCCATAAAGCAACTAACTGCTCCTGGAGAAGACAGATCTGAAAAGCTAAAGCAGAGGAGTTCAGAGCTTCATTCCAAAAGCAAAAGAAAAGCCTTGTTTTCTTTCTGCCAAGGAAAACATATGACTATCTCTAAATGCCTGCCCTGGGTCTAGAACATACCAGTAACCTGAATTAGGTAAGATTATGGTCTAGTCTTAGTATCTTCTGTACTCTTAGACACCTTTTTTCAAGACAGAAAATTCTCCAATTTTTGTTTTCCCCCAGGGACAGAGTGGGACAGCCTGAAATGGCAGGTCAAAAGCATTAAATTTGTCCCAGATATAAATGACAGCAAATATTCTTTGGTCAAGTAAATGAATATATTGAGTGAAAAAAAAAAAGAGGGGAAGGATGACTAGCTTGTAAATAAAATCTATGTGGTTTTATCACACCCATATATCATTTAGTAGAAATAAGCAAAGGTATCATCAGGAAAAAAAACAGCTTCAAATCAATGTTTCATATGTTATGACATCTCAACACTTCATACATCACAAATTCAAAATATACTCTCAGACAAAAGAGGTAGACATAAAATAATTCTACATATGAGTAAAATAAAGCTACTTCTGGATTGAAATACAGCAGCAATTGAGCAGCACACATCAGTTTTTATGACAGGACATTAAAGATTACTGTTATTCATTTCAAATTACTATAGATAATTACAGAACTTAATTGCAGAGCTGGAAATACTCCAGACATGAAAGGTGCTAATACCTTCCATCTTACAAAAAAAATTGCATCTTCTCTAATGATTCTCAGTATTATCCACCAGGTCTTTCATACTGTACCTTCCAGCACTGTGATAAGGCACAGATTTATCACCAATTTGAAGAAAAGAGCAAGGCACCTTATGACAATATCATTACCAACTGCGAGCAGAATTTACTGAAAGGTGTCCCACCTAAGCAGATGGACCATCTAAATGCCTGTGTGGATAACAGCATTGCAGTCCAGAGGACATAGCTGGGAAAAATGCATTTCTCTGTAAGACACACACAAGTAAATGTAGCTTTTAATTGATCACAAAAATTACCGTCAATGTCATGGAGTTACAATGCAGCTTTTCTGGTTTGCTCATGATTTGCTTGCCTTTCTTTAGACTGAATTAATCCCCCAGATTTCCAAATCACTCAGCATATTCAGAAGACATTACTAAAATACAGTACTGAACAGAGTTCTACTCCCCCAAATAAGAAAAACATAAAAAAATTAATGCACCACAAAAAACAAAAAGGAAAACAAACAAACAAACACCTCAAACAACACAAACCTTAAATCAAGCAAAAGTTTCAGGCAGAACACCCAAACATTTAGCATAGCTCAAACATAGGCAAGAGAAACAAATTAAAGCAAGAAATACTAAGTTGCAACCTCAAGCCTCTAAATTAAGAAACAACTCAATTAATATTCTGCCTCATTCAGTGCAGAGAATGGCAGTTTTCTTAACAAGCAGCTCTTCAATATTTTGGTTCATTGACACTAAACCCAAGTGACTCCTACTTTATTGCACACTGTTTAAAACAGTATCCTGACAGCAGTTAACTTTTCCATTTAATTTCTCTTTAGCATTCATCAGTATTCTGCCTTACAATTCTGTAAGCATGGATTAATATTGAATTCTCAGAATTTTCCCATGAGGCAAAGGTTTGGAATTTAACATGAGTCTGTTCTTTGATTTCTCATCCCATTCATTATAACTTCCCAGGTAAGAGTTCAAAGCCAAACTCATTTCTAACTACTGAGCCCTGCCCCATCCCCCAAAACGTCCCATGGGTGAGACACAGGACTCCATGAAAGCCGTGGGAGATGGGGTGGTTAGAGAGTCACCACAGCCACACCCAGCAGGGATGTTGGCCAGGTTGGAATTCTGACCAGAGCCCCATAGAAAAACCAAAGAACAGCAACAGCAAACCATCACAGCAGGATTTCACAGATTTTACTTTCATCATTTTGCTGCTCCCAACCAAACCTCTTACTTATCCCCCAGTTCCTTGTGGTTCTGGTTACGGATTTCTCTCTTTAGCCTTCTTTAATCTCCATGACCAATCTCAACAGGCAGGACTGATAAAGGACTGATAACACCAGTTATAACCTATTCTAATGTAGTAGAAAAGCCAAAGGTTACTGTGATTCTGCTTTCCATAGCATCTCCCGTTTCTCCAGTCACTGAAAATTCTATATTTTAGGTGGAATTAAGTGCTCATATACCAACGAATTCATTTTGGAAATCACTGTGGAAACAATGAGATGGATACTACATTACAGTGTTTTAACACCTTCACACTCCTCCTCAGGAGCTACGGGGCCATCCTAACAGGGCAGAGACTGCCTCAAAGTATTCCCTTCTATGGAGTCCTGCAAGTAACTGAGGCAGAGGCAGAGCCAGAAAGGGCTAGCTGCACACAGAAGAAAACAAAACACTGTTACAAAGAGTTTATGAAGTCTATGAATGAATCACAAGCCAGTCTTGCACACCATCCACATTTGCACATCCAGTCACACAGTCTTCACTGGAAGGATTATCAGAAACAATTAAATCAGCCTGGCTACAGGCACATTAGAGATCAAGAATAGATGTAGCTGACATGTGTGAAAAGCTAGATAAGGCCTATGACTGTAGGAACTAAAACTAGCATAATTGAGCAATAGTAATACATAGATAAGAGCATAATTTGAGTATCAACACTTTCAGGGAAGGAGCAATTAAAATACTGAAGCACCCAAGAAACAGCTTTATGAATCCTTACATGGGACTGAGAAAGTAAAAAGAGAAAAAATGGCTTTTACTGCACACAGACAAGATCAGTTATCCAGAGAACAAAAATTAAAGTATGACATTATCTTTGACATCTGAATACTGCTCTGCATAATATTTAAGAGAACTAGCCCATGCTGTGCTGCTTAGCATAGAAAACACTGAATTCTCAGAAGCTCCTTTTAATTGTCATTATTTTTGTTGGAATAACAATGTGTCATTTATAGCAAAGTATATACTCCTTTCAGTGTTTCCCATTAAAGTATGACTAGCTGAGTGCTGGCATGAAAAGGAGATAATTAAATCAATCAAATTAAATTTTGCAGTTTGTTCAAAACAAAGTACAGTAACACTTTCTCAGACTTGTCCCCCGCAAAAATCATTTCGTTTTGGTTTGGGTGTTTTGTTTTACTCTTATTTGGGCTATTTTTAAATAGATATTCACCATCTTGAAAACAGTATCATGAAGTCATCAGTCTTTGAAAGAAAACAGCTTTTAAGGGTACTGCATTTTTGTGGGTTTTTTTTCTGTGAAGAACCAAAAATATTACTAACTGCCTCAATGGATTGTAGTTGTATCCTTAAGTCCTCCTGTTTCTAGTTTTCTATGAGTATGTTCAAATGAGGATGTCATACTGCAGTTGACTAACTAAAAGCTGCAACAGTATCATTTACCTACAGCAATTTATTCAAGGTTTCATCACCATAATGCTTAGAAGACGAAAATGAAAGAGTTTCCATTTAATGAAGACCATCTGAAGTGTCCCCATTGCAGCTGCAGGCTCTGTAGAATCTGTCTTGCAGGAGGCAAAATGCTGCATTGTAATGCAGATTTTCTTAAGAGTGCATCTGCAGCAACAAGATCATTTCCCATGGTCTTCACTGTATTTCTTCTATTATTCATGGAACACAATGTAAATGAAGCTATAAATTTTAGCACATACTAAATGTAGAAAGAAGATAATGGGAATTGTGAATTATGAATGAATCACTGTTATTGTGATTCCTCAAGGATTCTGATGTAGATGATTACATGCATGCAAAGACACTGTAGCTAAACTTCTTTATATTGATCTTGAAAAATGATTCTAAGGATATTATCATTAATACACAGAATTCATAGATTTATTTTTCATGACAATGCCAAATACAACTAACTGTCAAAGGCAATTACATATCAATGCTACCTAGGGGCAGGCAAGCATACTTGTATTTGGAATTACGGAATTGGGGAGAGAAAGATAATAGCTTGCAAAAAATGTGTTTCCCAGCTACCCACATGTGTTCTTTCACATTTAAATAAGCCACAGGCAAACTTCGTGGAGGATTTTGTAGTAAGCACATTCAAATGCCAAGTAATAAGCAGTAAGATAAGGACTTTTTTTGTAGGTGCCTGAAAGTAAAATAGTTTCTTTAAATGAAAGAAGTATTCTACAAATTGCACAATCAAAAGAGTCTACAAGTATGAATCTTTCCTTGCCAGTTTTATCAGGATAGCAAGAGACAAATTATTACTGTCTTATCCATTAAGAATAATTCTTACTGATATGATCAAAGTCAGGAACTGTTCTGGTTCGATAATGTTTATAAATTAGTAAAACTATTCACTAAAATGGCTCTAGCTATAATTAACATCAGTCAAACACTAAATCCCACAAGATACAAAAAAGTAGCAAATGTGTACTGAAATAATTGCATACAGAAATTCTCACCTACTGTGAAATGTGAAATTTGTTCATTTCTCATAACCACCTTTGGTCTGTTTGCAAGCTAGAGAGTCATCAATTGGCTCTGTCAATCCTTTAAATGACTTGATGAGTTAAATATTCATACAGAAAATGGAAGAACAAGATATTTCCAATATAGGCATCTCAGATATTCCCAAGTTCATTATTTGGGCATCATAGGAGGGCCCCCAAGTCCTTGCCCATTTTTTCCACATTAGAATATGCAGCAAAAGATTCAACTTTGAAGTAGTGAAAGTGAGGGATAATAATGGAATTTGCACACCATTTATACATTCAATGAAACCTCTGAGTTGGCACCAAGCCATATGGTGTCAGCATTAAAGAAAGACATATCCTTCTCTCCTATGGAAAAAAATAGAGGATATGAAATAATGAGGGTTGTTCACCTGAGTTCATTTCAAGTAACAGAAATAAAAACCTACCATAAAAACAGAACAAACAACAGTACTCAATTATTCCTAACCAACTTGAAAATACTTGAATGGATAAGAGAGAAAAACTTAAAAATGAACCAGTGAACAGTCTCAGGACAAACATCGTGTAATTCCATACAGGACACAATCTACCTACCATGCACTTGGAGGGCAGTTTTTATAATTCCTGTGGTTTCTAACCTGTATTATTTGTTCACCAGAACACCCTGTTACTCATGTGTTCACACTCCTGCAGCAATTTTGTTCCACTTTATACCAATACAGGTGGACTTACTTGTATTCATTCCTATTCTGATGGTGTTCATTATCTCAGTAAATTTTAAACAGCCAAACCTACATTAACACACAAAATATCACAAATTACTGCAAAAGTCTAAAATAAGAAAACAAGAAACAAGCAGAATTTAAGGATGATTTATTATAGCATTCCTGTTGTGGCATGAAAGATTCCAGAGAAAAAGTAGCTTATGTTTGTGTAGTACCATTAAACTGAAAAATAAAAGCGATTAAATAGATTTAAGAACCTTATATACAACAATATAGAACCACGAGTTACTACTCTGCTGCAAGATCTTGCTCAAACATATCATAAAGTTGACTCAGCCAGATGCAATATTTGGAGTCCACAGGTTTTCACTGTAATACATTGTTGGGGATGGGGGGGGAAGAAAACACAAACAAAACCAAGCAACTAAAACCCAACAACAAAATAAAGTAACCCAACACCCAAAGTATAAATCATCAGCTCTAAACAGCCCTATTGTCCTTGGTAAGCAGAGTTTGTACAGCATATTAGCTAAAAACTTCAATCCAGTGTTCATGACATGCCTTAAATTGTATGTAAAACCAGCATACCTAAGCTGCAACACAAAACAAATTCACATGTTTTCATTTCACAAGTGGAAAATTTAAGTGGCTAAGAAATGACAGGTTCCTGGACTCCCAATAGTACCACCCCTCTCAAGTAGTTTTGGAGGTTTTTTTTGAAGGCAGATCCATGTGAAAAGGGTTTTATATTGTTTTACATAAGCAAGAACATCCTAAATTCATTACAGAAAAAAACCATTGTGAATTACATAATCATATAAACAAAGATCATGATAATTATTCATAAGGGTTAAATATAAACATAAATTATTTATCAGTTATGTGTGTGTCTTAGATATAAACCAGATTTCAATTTGAGCCTCACAGGTGGCCAGAAGTGTCTGCAGATGTAAAATAAACAACCCACAAGCCAACATTGAGCCTGATACTGAGCAAGGTATACAGAAACTTCTGAAATCTCATCTCTGAAAGAATTTGATTTAACCTACTGTTTCTTTACACGTCAATTAACATCCATTCAGTCACACACCTTGCATTTGACTTCTTGTTTTTAAAGCAATCACATCTGCAATATATGTCAGTATGACACTTGCTACCACTCTTTCCAGAGGTTTTCTATCCAAGCTCCAATTTATGAAGACAGAAAAGGAGTTCCATAGAACTACACCAGGGCTATTTATTTGAATCCAAAGTGCCACTGCCAAAAACATTTCCTGATAACATCAAGATTGATGATATTTACACACCATTTGCATTTAAGTCAGATAAATTAAATATAAAAAAAATAAAGTTACACATCTCTCATCAGTTAAATAGTCACAAGGACATTACACACTGGGTAAAGACCTGACCATCCCATAATGGCCATCACTGGTTATAGTATCTACAAGAGCACAGCCTCCAAACGAGTCTGAAGTTATTATTTGATTAGTCCATGCTTCAGGGTGTTTGAACACCTCTCCTGAGTAAACTCACAGTGAAGACCATGCTCTCCAGAAGCCTATGTGTTGGGCATTACCTTCTCTCGTGGCTTATGAGGATGTCTAATGACAACCCACTGACATGTCAAAGATGAAACATGCAATGACACCAGTGACTGCATTGGGAGCAGACTAAGAGTTCCACCCACCTCCTGAGTAATCACCACTTTTCATCTGTTGAGCTCCTAAGAGTGAAATTAAAGATGACACATCCCTCTGATGGGGCTTCAGATCTAGAGCTCTGCTGCTGCAATAATCTGTATTTTATGACTGCAACTGTGTTTACAAATAATGAGCCATAAATGATGACTAAGACCCTTGTTTTGCTGAGGCAGATGTCTGCTTCCATCAAAATATAAGCTTTAGAAGCAGATTTACTTTTAATAGAGTTCAAAAAACTACCAAAAATTGCCAAACCCACAACCCCAAACATGCAGTAGTACATCACAGACCTGCTGCTACCAGAACTCCATTTTCCAGCTCTGTCAGAATTAAGTTGCCTCACATACTGCTGTAAAGACACTATTCTATTACTGCCTTTTTCACAGTGTGTTCTTTTATTTTAAAGTTTTTCTCCATTTGTCCATAGAAATCTATTTTGTAGAACATATTGGCAGTCTTTTAAAATGTGATTTATGGTACCACTTAAGCACTTATCACTTGCTATTCAGTCTTCCAGCTACACTATTCTTCTGGGCTACAGAACACTAAGTACCTCAGCAAAGCAAACATTTGATAAGTTATGTTTTTATATTATTTTTCAGACAAGAGACAGTATTTTTTCATGGCTTGCTTATTAATCAAAAAAACCAAAATATATCTACTAATGATTTAGATGTCAAAATTCCTTGTTATTCATCAGCATGATGAAGCCTCAGGTCTTGATATTGGAAAAAAAACCAGCCACTTCCTTAACTTTAAACATGAAAGTAGCCTTAGTTTTCTCTGAAGACTTCACAGAACTGTAAACTAATTACATTTTTTCCCTTCATTCATAATGAAAAGTGATAGCTATTACTACATAAACTAGTAGAGCTAGAAAAAGCAGACAAGTTCTTAAAAACAACCTTTTCCTACCAGAAAAAGGGCCTTTACCAGCAAAACTTCTGTCCTCCAGAGAGCAATTTCGCTTCTTCTACCTGTAGCAGCTAGAATATTATTAATTAGGCTCTTTTCAAGCCTTGACTCATTTTTACGCATAGACCATTACAGCTGAAACAAGACAAACATTACTTTTCTACAGTGCAATCAACCAGATGAATTCCATGGCCTCTAATGTTGCTAAGCAGGCCAAGTGACACACAGACTGCACTCCCCCAGCATAACCTTTCTAAAATGCAAGCAGGTAATAGTTATTTGAAAATAATTATTACACATACAGAGCTCTGAAGTCAATATTAAAAGGCTTTCAAAGCACACAATACAGGTTTTTCAAGTACTTCCAAGACTACTGACATCCAGAAAAATGAAGACACCAACCCACCATAGGCAGATTTACAGTATATATTGAAAATTTCTCTTCAGTTCAATCACACAGCATTACACAGAACCGTCTGAAAGCACAGCACAGGAGCTGCTATGTGAAACACAGGACCTAGAGAGACAAATGGGTAAAAAGAAAGTGGAAGCTGCCCAACAAGGAACTGCACACAGGAATTAGAGAGGGCATGAGGCTTCTGTGGAAATTGTGGGAGTTAATTCCCATAATTGAGCATGGTAGTCTGCCTTCACTTCAGACAAACATCAATGACACATCAGAAGGCAATTTTAAACTGTACTGGCAAGAACAATCAGTTTGTCTTACAGGAAAAAACTAAAATGAAAAACCCCACAACCAAATCTTTCTCTACCACTTTTTCTAATGTGTCACAGGGGCATCAAGTTGTATAAGCAAACACATTTCAGTAATTATTTGAGGTTGCTGAGTTACAGCACAAAACTAGCACATCTTTGAACAATTTTCTACTTAAAAGCAAGGAAATAAATAAGTTAGGGACATCATCAATCATTAACTGGCAACATAAGTTATACCAGTTACATTAATAGGTGTACATATAAAAAAAGAGCCCTTCAAAAAATACCAATCAGACGTTTAAAAGGTTTTTCTTGTTTTGTTGTTTTTTTTTGTTTTTTTTTTCCCCTAGGAAAATACTGCTTTTCACATAAATATCAAATCAAAATATGCAGAACAATCAGCAACAAACACTAATAATGGTCACCAGCCAATACTGATTTAGTTTTAATAATTTTTGATTGTCAGTGTGTGTAAGAAGGGGAAGAACTCACTGAAATCTGCTGTCAGTTGAGCACATCATCCCTCTCATACCAGCAATCAACAGCCACTCAGCAACTCCACAGTCCCCAAACCCTTTCTTCTGGGCATAGAATACGAGGTGACCATAACCTCTAGATATCTCATATTGCAATACTTTTCCATCAGATGAAAACTGAATTTTCTAAGATAAAGACCAGAAGGTTTGGATGAAAAGTGGCAAGACAATTTTAAAAAAATATATATAAATACAGAAGCAAAAAGAAAGGACATGGATAAAGCTTTGACAGAGCAAGTATTTTTAGCAGCATGTTATAGAAGCCAGTTCCCAAGATCCTTCTTTTCTCCTCCTTTGTGATAGTCTTCAAAAGCTGTTTTGAAGAAAAATACATGTCCAGTCCAGCACTAACCCAGAGAATAAACACAAAAATTGAAAGAGGAAAAATCTGAGAGCACAGAACACAATTTTAATGGGTTTTTTTTATTATTTTAAGGTAGTTTCATCTAGATAATACCATTAAGATGAACACCTCAAAAATAAATATCCATTTTAAAGCTCTGAATTGAATCCAAGATAGTGGAACATAAGTTTTTCACATTGATGGAGAGAACATGAGCAACTAGAATAACCAAGGAACAATCAACTATCTTAAGAGGGGTTTTTTTTCTGATGCAATCCAGCATTTGCAGCTCTCAGTTCAGGAGGAAAAGCCTATGAATGGAATATCTTCCCATGGACCCCTCTTTCTCCTACATGCTACTTGAATGAACCTTGTTCCTCTGACTTCAGCAAAGGCAGCTTAACAATGGGAAGCCTGTGCAGAGCCATTGCCCCACACAATGCAGGTCATTAATGAGTTAACAACATTTAGGTCACATCCTGCACAATTAGCATTAAAACACACAAACTCACTCATTCTTTAGTGATGCACCAGATCTTCTCTCCTTCCCCCATTCATAACTCACCAGCTTCTCGCTTCATGATCAGTACTTTCTATTTGACCAAAATTCCTTTCTGGCCCCTGCTGTGGCTGGCTTTTCTGGAAACTGCCCTGTCCTAGTCTGTTCTTACGAGTAACACAGTAACATAAAATATGTCTGTGATGAGGAAGCTCTAGAAAAGACATACACAATAAATGCTCAGGTGCTTTTCAATGCTGCATATATATACAGTGGCAGTAACAGTGAAGACACTCTAGCTTGACAGTAACTACAGAATGACTGAACACCATGACATGACATCTTGTTAAAAACTTACAACCACAGCTTTGGAAATAAATAACTTCCTTTATAAAGTTTACAACTGCCTCTGCCCTATGGCACGCTATACAAAGTAGCTGCAACTCTATGCCATCACCCCATCCAAGGTGTTCTCTGTGGAAGAAAAATACTTTGTACTTCTGCTGCTTTTAAACCAAGTCTCAAATATATTCTAATATATGGCTCAAAATACCTTTCTGTGATGTTACTCACTTCTGACAAATTACTTAACTAGAGAGATTAGAAAAACTCTTCATTTCCATATTTTGGTCTTCCTATCCTTGAGAAACACTGTCAGGCTAAGAAATAGCTATGGGGAGCCCCCTGTTCAAATGCTAGCAGTGATAATGCACATTAATTTTCACTTCTGTCTCATGAGTATCTTCATGCTGGGAAGGGAATCATTGTTTACATATTGATGAGAACAGCAGAGAGATACTTCCCTGTAGTTTCACATAGGCAGTACATAAGAATGGAACTGCAGGGTTCTCAAACTCTCACCTGAAGTTTCTGTACCAAGAGGGACATATTTATAACCCCCTACTGCTATACAAAGAAGGAGATAATCTGTTCTTCATGCCCTTCGTGAACAGGACTAGTAATGGGTTTAAATTACAATGAGAAAGCTTCAGCTTAAACACAAACAAAACCCCTTCTATTAGCAGGGACTGGAAGAGATTGCCTGGGGAGACTGTAGAGTCTCTCTTATTTCAAAACTCGAACAGTAGCTTAGACAAACACCTGTTCTAAATCTTGAGCTTGCTGAGCTTTGAACTGTCCAGTACAATAAGCATGGCAAGGTTCCACATAAGCTCTCTGACACAATGAGCTCTCTGACAATTTCCACATGCAATGCTATTCAAGGTACATTAAGAGCTACTTAGCAGCAGGTACAACATCAAACCCCACGTTTTATTTTACTCTCACCCCCTAAGTGAGAAATACATTAAAATAGTGCTGTGGACTTGATTAAAACCAGGCAGTAACCCATCACTACTTCCTTTAGTTTCCAAAACTGTACCTAAAAATTCAGTATCTCTGTGTCTATATACTCCATAAACAGAGGGGCATTTTGGTCTCAGTTTACAAACCCAAGTTTGACCTATGACAGTATCATAATCTGAAACTAAAATCAGGAACTGGGCACACTTTCAAATACAGTGTCACTCCTTCAACCATCCTCTTTTGGAACTTAGAAAGTTCTAAGGATTAGTCAAAGAAGTCTGCAAAACACCTTCATTATTAGAACCAATCCTCCATGACTGGGTTTCCAGACACCAGACAGCATCCTGGTCCCTTCTCCTGAAATTATATGTTGCCATCAGCTTAAAGTGAAGAGATAATTCTGCTCAATCAACACTCTGGACACCAGCCATTCAAATAAATTACAGTTCACCATCACATTGCATCCTTTCGGGAAAATTGGTACATTCTTGGTAAGTAAAGCACAGGTGTTGTAAGCTTATTTCTTAGTTGTTACACAATATTTGAAATGGCCTTCTTCCTAAAATGGGCTTTTCCCCCTAGTATGCTCTAGATTCAAATATCATTCTCCATTTAAACAGGGTTTCAGGTGAATTAAAAGGGACAGATATGGCAGCCCTAAAGTAATATATGAAAGTCTTATTATATTAGTCATTTTTCCTGTCATTTTGTATTACTGTCACATTAGTCTAATGCAATACTAACATGATACTGAAACGTTAGCATATCACAGATTACTCAGTGTGTCAAGCTTGAATCTGATCATATTACTGTGCTGTGTGTATCCCAGTGATGAAATTCCTCTTCTTCACTCCCTGAAACTCTGCAGGACTAAGAGAAAACATGAGGTACAGGCTGTGCAAGAGTCTAAGACTGGCATAATAGGTATTAACACCTCTCATGCCAAATGAAAAAGAAACTGTCTCAAACAGATCAGATAATATTGATTCAATGCAGTTATTTGGTAATACAAGATACTTCTTTCCTCTCTAAGAAGGTTTTGAGTCTCTTAATACAAACTGAAAAATTACCATCAAAACAGTAGCACTTGAAAGTGTTCCTATGATAGGAAAAATCCAACTAGAAAATAAAAGCATTGGATATCCCTGTTGAGTCATCTTTGCACCACTAGGGACTGTTAAAAATAGGTAATAAAATGTATGTTTCCTTCAAGGCTCTTTTATGCTAGTGACCTAGCATCAAACAGCAAGTCAACCACATACCTGAGGACTAGGACATATGGCTGGGTTTTCCTGATCAGATCTATTAAAAACAGCACAAATGCCAAGAGTAATTTTTGGTCTGGACAACTAATCATACTTGGGAAACAGCATGTTAATAAAAACAGCATAAAAAACCCACCCAACCCATCCATGTTATGCTCCCTTTGGTGGTACTTGTTTGCTGAACCACTGTTTGAATGTTTCTAATCTAGGCACAGGTAGGACTGCAGGTGAACACCACAGCCATTAGATAGGGCTGTATTTCCCCTTCAGAAGAAGAGGTGTTATGGTTTCAGGAGTTCCCATGACTATCATTTAAGTGACTAAACATCTTGAAATAAATATTTAAGTAAAATATTTAAATAAAGCATTTATTGCAAACAAACACAGAACCCAAGAAAACAGCTTAAATCACATCTTAAAAGCCTTGGGAAATTAAGCTTGGTAAACATGTCTACAGAACAAGAAACTTGCAGAATCTGAAGTGCTCTTATGTGAAAGCAAATATTGCTAAAAAAGAGGAATTTGGCCAAAATAAAATGTACTTTAGGTGTGCACATAAGCTACTTTGATTTATTCAAAAGCTGGAGTTAACTAATGAAGCACTCAGGAAAGAAAAAAAACCCCAAATTTTCTTTTCACAGTCTTTGCCTTCTGATTACCCTGCACTGCTTTTGCAATAATTGCTATGCATTACATTTCAATGAGGTCACACAGCTCCCTTTACTTGAGTTTCTACATAATTTTCTTCTACATGTCCTCAGTAACTACTATTACAATCACAATTAGCACTGTAGAACACTACCAGGTGACTGCAGAGTAAGGACTATTACATAAGGTTTACATGTATTCCCTCAGACATAAATATGTGCTCTGACAAGAGGCACAGGAACAAGAAGTGTTTGTTTCTTTCTATAATAAAGTAGAAAATGATGGATAGAAAATCAGTAACCAATAACAAGAACAAACAGCAGAGCCATAACAACTCATAGATGCAGAATTTTGGTACAATATTGAACTACCTATTGCAGTGGAATGTTTCTGTATTTCAAAGCTTGTGTGTACACACCACATTCACCACTGTTCAGCTACAGCAGAACAGTATAAAAACTTCACAGCATACTAGAGATGTACAGGCACGGGCCAGCTTTCTGCTTTAAGACCACTGTCAGTACTTCACATGCACAGACATTCATACATCTGTATATATATGCAAGAATTAACCTCTCACACATCACTTCCCAACTACCCCAAATACAGATGGGCTTTTATATAGCAATATATTTTTCACAAATACTAAGTACAACATGACAAAACTATGTTATTTATTCTTTAGAGGTTTTTTTGTAAGTGACTTTAGACTCCCTATACTGCAAGGAATGGTGAAGTTTCAGCCTGATTTTACAGGTTTAAATCAAGACTCAAAACATCAGCTTTTATATAATGAAACACTATAGGAAGCTACACTACCTTTTTAATGTGTTGCAATGTACTGAAAGAACTGTGAGCATGTGATTTGATGAACAGAGTTTCACCGAATTTGGA
The DNA here is from genome assembly GCA_035583185.1 of Anabacerthia variegaticeps. Lineage (NCBI taxonomy): Eukaryota > Metazoa > Chordata > Aves > Passeriformes > Furnariidae > Anabacerthia > Anabacerthia variegaticeps. The sequence continues at coordinate 9,343,137 of JAWWEW010000020.1, forward strand.
TAAATATTTAAAGCTTTTTAGAGTGCTATATAAATCCAGTAAACACACGTTTGATCAAACTGCCATCTGCTGGATATTCCTGGGATTTAAGAGGTTTGGTTAAACACACACCACAGTGTCTGAAAACATTTTCATAAAAACCAAGAGAAAACTTTGTTTTCATTATGTGATATTTGCAGTTGGGCTGGCAACAGCCATTTGCCCTTGTTCCATCAGAAACTCTGTCAGCAGCAGCTGCATTTGGACCATGCTACAGATATCCTGTGACCCTGCCTGACCCAACTCATCCTGCTCGCACCAACACTCACACTCAGCTTGCTGGACACAGCACTGTTCACTTCACCTGTGCAGCCTTTGAAAGGGAGAGGGCACACAAGTGAACCCACATGGCCTGAAGCAACCATGTTCTGTAACTTTAGTAGAGGCTCTGACTGATGGTTCAGGAGAAAAAAAAAGGCAACAAGAATAAAAAAATAGGAGGAAATAATAAAGGAATAGTAGCAAATGGCATAAATTACTCCCATAAACACAAGCCCTCTCCAAGGGGGGGGAGCAAATTTTTGATAACTCCTCTTTCAGGACATTAAAGAAATATTTCTCCTTGAAACCACCCAAAGTTATAGTCATTAAGAAGCCAGAAGACTAAGCTATTAGACTTGTCTAGTACACTAATTGCAGTACAACCAAATGCAAACAGAGCATTTCTAGAAAATTATCATGATAAGAACTTAAAAGTGAGATTTCAAATCAGGCCTTGAAGATTAAAGCAAAACTAAAACCTGGAGGTTTCCACAAACCACTAATAAAGAGGTACATTGTACAGAAGAACCATCAATTGTGTTCATCTTCTAAGAAGAGAACAAAATAAAGTTATTAAACACAATCAAGAATTGTGCTAATCTGAGAAGTGTTCATTAAAAAGTGTTTTGCAACTTCTCCAAAGCATCTTTGTTGTATTTCAGCCCCCTCAGGCTTATCTGTTTTGCAAACACAGTAAGTCATCAGCAGCTTCTTTCCTCGAGGCCTGATTACATTTTAAAAACCTAAAAAATTACCTCACAAGAACACTTGCAGAAATCAAAGTGATGACTTGCATGCACACAGACTGGAATGGCAGAATGGGACGTCAAGCTTCCAAGGTTTTTCATAAGGCTCACCTTCCATATCAAAGAGACAGTTGGAAGTGGGAAGGAAAAGGAACACGAACTTGATCATGTGTTATCACTTCCTTTGGGAGCACAGGCAGGAACCAGGTATGCTAGAGGATGGCTGAAGCAAAACTGAGCTCAGCTAAGTAGCCCATGCTCTCAAAACAGAAAGATGTACTTCCTTGTCTAAGCCTTAAAACTCTATTACTTTAACTACATTTGGACCATATTAGGTGTAAGTCTAAATGAAGGCAGAGTTCACTCGTGATAAAAAATAAATAACACCAACAAAAAAGCCCCAGGTTGTCTGTTTAACTTTCCTGCATTGACACACACTCCTACTGGTGAAACTCTCTTCACAAGAGCTTGGACCAATAACATATACAAAAGTCATCCCCATGTTCTTTGTCAAGAATAACGTACATATTACTACAAAAGAGAAATCAAGTGTAAATCAAACCAAAGCAATTTATCAGAATTCAGAAAATAAAATCAAGTGACATTATAATCCAAGGAAGCTATGCATAACTGTTGTCTTTCAATGAGAATGAAACGGCCTGTAAATGTTGTGTAAAGCACCCTCAAATATTTGGGGATCCTGATGTTTAGACATTTCTACACAAAGACATTACTGTAATTTTACATTTAGTTTTATAGCAATTGTACTTTAAATCCACTATTCTAAAAAATTAAAATAAATGAGTGGGATACATTCACAGAGATGCTCCTAATTTTCTAACTTCCTCCCACCAACAATAGCTATGGTTTACAAGATGTTGTGTTGGATTGTTAGTCCTATATGACATTTTGTACCGTGTCTCAGACTGCAGACTCTGGCATTTCCTAAGAATTACAAGATCATCATCTTATGATAGATGCTTGCGAAACCTGCAGCCAGTTTAGTCAGTAAGGGCTCATTAAGTTCTTTGGGAACTACAGTAGGAGAAAATGCACAAATTGCAACTAAACATGCCAACTCCAGAAGATCAGTGCGCAGGAAGTCAGCCATGAATTCATGCACCGTATTTCAAAGGCCAGATATAAAGAGATGCCCTGGCTTTGCAGAAATGAGGTTTATTAAGTACCTGGGTCAAAACTAGCTATTCCTTAGGGAGCATTGTCTGTGCTGTCAGGGAAAGCCATGCTGGAATGAGCCAGAAACAACCAGACTGCTACAAAAATAGGATGATGTCATACCTGCATTATAGTATTAAGTGGAGGATTTGCCATCACTTATTCCCACAATTTGTCACCCTCAAGACTTAAATTCCCCTGAATGAGATGCACAATAGTTATTCCATGTGACTTTGAACGCCTGGACAAAGCACTGACCAGGACTACTAAAGGTCTCCAGGAAGGGTAAAGGCAGCAAATACTGACTCTTACAAAAGCCTCACCTGAAGGCACACTCAACAAGCAGAAACTGAACTTTTCCAATCACAGAGGGAATTTCCATCACCAGTTTCACATCAGCCCCAATGCAGAAATAACCATAAAGCACAACATCTGCCCTTACTGTTTTCTTTAACTCTTAAAACATTTAGGTTCCTTGGCAGGACCACATGATAGGAGAGAGTCTACATTGACATTACTTGTTCACATACATTTCAGTCACTTGCTTGTTGTCTGAAACCTTGGCTGTTAGACAACTGTTACCTCTAGGTTTGGAGAAGAGCAATTTGGTTTATTAGGGTGTTTGTGGCTTTTTTTTTTCTGTCCCCACCCAAAGATCCTATTAAATTTTAGGATGAGATTGTTACTTTCATACCCCTTGTGAAGTAAGTGAATATTTAATAATAATTTAGGTTAAAGCCATAGTCGTTCTGTATTAAGTACTAGGGATGCTTTACACAAAATATTCTATTAATGTTCATACTGGAAGTAGAAAAAAATAGGGGCTCTAAGAATGGCCTTTTTGAAAATGGTTATTTATCCAGAAGTATACGTCATTTGCATTCAAAGCCTGAATTATACAAACATAATAACCAAGAAAAAATTTAACACATTGAGAAACTCAGTTCCAAATTACTAAAAAGAGTCCAAAACCAGAAATGGATTGTAAATAGCAGCATCATGTTTTATCATGCATGCATGACCTTAAAATGTCATTTTATCCACTTCAACACAAGAAAGATCTTTTCAAGATATCAACTAGCATATATAAAAGAGTACATAACTTCCATTCTATTTATATTTTTCATATGTCACACATACATGTGAGTACCTACACATTCCACATAAACATAATTTTTATATAGGTGGAACCACTGAAACAAATAGCACCGAAGACTTATACAGTCACACCTACAACCACCTGTAATAAAGCTGGGGGCAAGTTGGGTTCTCATATATCTTTGGGACCCTTATATGAAGTCTAGTCCACTGTCCAGTTCCAGCAAGGAAAGTTTAACAAGCAGATTTTTCCACTCTAGTTTCTTAATAAGCAACATGCAGGGATTACACACAGAAGTCATCCATATGGATATCTGACACTGCACAAAAAGTAAGAACACCTCGGGCCCCAATCCTGATGACATAGTTCTGGCACAAATACTTCTACTGCTGAATTAAGGAAATGCTCCTCAAGCTGTACTAATACTTGAGTATTAGTATTATACATCACTTCATCCTTGTCAAACGATTGCATTTCTAGACCAACTTGGCTTCTTTGTGCTGTAGCTTCATACAATTAACAGTAAGCATTTCACCTAACTTATTTTCTCCATGCTGTAGCATTTCTGTAGTCACATAAAAGTAGCATTGCATTACTTGCTCTATTTTTGGATACTGGAGGAGGGGTTGAAATACCTGAAATATTTCATAGTTAATTTTGTTGGTAATTCAGGTTTTTAGTATTTAGTATTGTACATTTTCACTGCTTATGCTCACATGATATGGACGGAATCGAAGACTCCATTTCCCCTCACTTGTGCCACAGAATTCTGATACAGCAGAGAAAGCAATTTAACCCTATTTTACATGTCTGTTACTTGTATACTGCACTCACCTAAAACAAAGACATTGATTCCCTGATGTAAAGGCCTGCTTCCTTACCTGGGACAAAAAGCATGACAAGTGTAAAGCACAAACCACATAGTAAGCAAAACCAGTTGTTTGATGAAGTACAGAAACACACCTAAGTGGGACCAAATGTGTGCTACCACTGTAGCCAACCACTCTGGGCTAACCATTCCACTGACTTTCTGTGTAAACTGCAAATGCTCAGTGCTTGGCCTTCAAATCACACACACTGCATTAGCATCCAGCCATCTACATGGCCCAACTCAGGATTCAATATTGCCAAAACATGTTAAGTTTGCAATACTATACCGGAGCTATAATAGGTGTCAATTCAAGATGTATCATCTTAATTATCAGTACTCATAAACACTGATTTTGATGTCATTGTACTTTTCCCCCAATTTGAATGAGAGAAAACAGCTCCTTGCTCTATAGATATCAGCTTATGTAACATTCAAGGATCTGAAAGCTGTGGCTCTTGAATTTGAAAGTTACTAAAGCTTGAAAACTTAAATTTAACAGCTGATTTTTATTAGAAGGTTACCGTGCATCCATCTTAGATGTTTAATACACACCAATCTGAACCCAGTGCTACATCAGTTGAATAATTTCCTTCCAGTGTACCAAACAGCATCACTGATAAAATCGGCCAGGGACAGCTTCAAAACACTAAAAAATAACATTCTCCTGCTCTGTCATTTTGACTGTCAGTCAGTTTTCCTCAGATGATCATCTGAGTGCACATTTTTCTTCAATTATTACAACAAAAGCTCTTTTCAAGTCATATAAAGTGATGCTATTTTCTTCTTGCAGCAAGCAGCACTAACAGAAAGTAGTAGTGATACTAAACATTGTCTACAATTGTTATGGAAATATATTATCTGTATTCTGTTGTCATGGAAGCCAAAGATCAAGGCATACAAGCTACATGCAATAATTTTCACTGATTTTACAGAACACTTCAAGGAAACATTCAAATGTATAATTCGATAAAAATCAGACTAGTTTCAAAGGCACTAGTTACCCAAGGCATGATTCTGAGACAGTGGTATTTCAATCAATATTAAATTCATTACTTACATCCTCCAGGTTCTATTAATATCCACAGTACATCCAATTTAACAGCTCAGGCACTCTCAAACTTCTAGCTCTTTTTTATCCTGGCATTAGGCCAACTTTAACGATGTTCCAAACTACAGAAAAGGACATTTACTGACATTCCACATTGGTTTGATTTTTTTTTTGTAAGGCATGGCTGTTTACTTGAGCCTGTTGTTTTGCAGCTGACCAAGCTTCTAAAACGGCAAATTTGTGTCCAAGTTTGATTTCCCTCAGTTAATTTCAGTTTGTTCCATCCTTAATTCTACAGAAAGCAGCACTAACACAACGTTTTGTGTAACAAACAAGCCTCTGAACAGTTCTTAGAAGAAATTTGCCTTTTGTTATCTAGGTGTGAAATGTGGTTTTACCTGTGCCTATGCATAACCATCATTCCTGGAGAAATACTGAGAGCCACAAAGTATTTTATTTTAGAATAATTATGCAGACCAAAACTCAATGCAAATATAGTTTTGTGAGGTAATAATACACCCATTTTGGTTTTTCTGCTACTTAAGACAAGCCTCTCTGTTCAATGTAATGTGAAGTTTGGAGAAGCCCAGAGCCTTCAGTGCTTAGACTTCAACACCCACATTTCTCTGCACTTCCTCCTGGATCACCAACAAACCCATTTCTGTACCTGGCATGCTCCCCTCTAGCATAAAGTGCTCTGTCAAAATTTTTGACCTTTACTTAAGTGACCAACTCAATGATTTGAAGTTTCTTATGTCTCCACATCGTTTGTCTGCTACAGGGGGGAAAATACTAAATCCCTGATAGGTAGTTTGCTGCTTCTCCCCCTACAGCAACTTTATCAAAGTCGATATAATGAAGTAAAAGGGAGTAATAAAAAGACTGACAGTTCTTACAGCCGAATTAGAAACCATTACATTTCCTAAATCAACTTTAAAAAAATCTCACCAACAGTTACCCTTAAATGGTGCTCTGACTTCCGGTATTAAACTACCTCTTTAGGGCCACTAATAAATTAGAAGCTATTTTCTCTTTTCTCTTATGGCTATTACATCATCATCCAAATAAAAAATAGTTATACTACCGCAACATGCTTTACACAGACTCAATTGGAATGTTAATAATATTCCAACATAAGTCTTCTTGTCACTGGCTACACCTGATATTTGGAGAGACATTATATTTAGTTGATCATAAGATTACAAAGTAATTTTTGATCTGTTAATGCCTATTGTAATTAATCAAAATGGCAATGCAACAGGTTTCACACTCCACACAGGTGACACAATTGTTTTGACATTGTAATATAAACAACAACTGGAGTCATAATGGCATCACATTACAGTCTGTTCCATCTTTAATTCCTTCTGCTGTCATAGTGCATCATAAAACCACTATGACAGCAATACCACAATTCCCCTTAGAAGGGGACAGAATCAGTTCTTTCATCTAGTTTTAAAGCACTTCAGAAAGTCTACAAATGAACTTTAAGGACTTCCCACCCATCACAATTTAGTCAAGTAGAAGAAAAAAATGGTACTAATGACAAACATACAAAATGGAAACAGAATGCTAAACAAAGTGTGAATCACAGGATGGTGCCTGATAGTACACAGAAAAAAATCTCTATGCTTAATAGTTGGATGTCAGCCCAAAGTCTGTCCTCAGTTATTCCAACACAAGCACTTTAAGCCAAAATGCACAGATAAAAGGCCTTAATCTAGTGGTCCAACCAAAGTGAAAAATACTGTTAAGCTAATTAAAGTACAGAAATCTCCTCACTGAGCAGACTTACCCTTCAAGTGTTAATAATGGTCATATAAGTTTACTCTAAAGCCTAACCTGCTTTTTATAACAAGAGGCAAAAATGACAGTCAAATGAAAGTGATTCCTCACATCAACAATAAATAGATTTCAAGTGTACAAAGAGAGCAAAAATTAATTTTGAAGTGATCCATTCCTCAATTTAAATGAACATAATTATGCAATCATTAACTTACTTAATGGATTTCATTAGGCTTATTTCTGGGTTTGATGTAATTTTTCTTTTCAATTAACTGAACTGTTAAGATTAATTTTATATTACTATCAAAAGATCACAGCCAAGACTACTTATGTTCACAAAACCATACAGCATTCAAATTGTTCTTTCGCAGCATAAATGGAGATTCATTATATCCTTACAACAATAACAGCAGTTCCTGTAAAACAGCATTGTTTTCATACTGTTTAAATGAAATCTAATATTATGCCATTTAGCTCATCTTATGGCTTAACTGTACTTCAGGCACACGATTTAAATATCTTACCTTCAAACATGAAGATGTTTGAAGATGGATATCTTCTGCAGTTGATAAATATGTAGCATTAATAGTAGTGGAAAATATAGCATGAATCTGTCATACTACTCTCAGAAACATCACAAGGTAAGATTTTTCTCTTCCAAAACCTTAATTTGGTCCAGAGCCAAATCATGTACAAAACTCAAGCTGAAAACGGCCAATCGAGATCTGGCTCCACAACAACCTGATACTGCAAAGTCCTGAGCATACTCAACTTTCCTTCAAATCAAGGAAGATTAGGGTTAAGCTGCAGCATTAGGTATGGGTCAAAAAGGTTAAAACTGCCTAACAATGGATGTCTTATCCACAGGGAAGACAAATACAAGCAGATTGAAGTGATTTTATCCTACATCTCATGTCCCCTCCCCTCAAAATTTTCAAAACCATGAAGATGCTGACACTCAATGCCTTGTGATGAAACAGACATCTGAACTACACAGAGCAATTGAATAATATTAGTTTCTGTTCTCACAGCAATTTCAAATACTACCTGTTATTTGAGAACCACATGGTTTTGAGTCTCTGAGAACTATTTTTCAACTAGGATTTATAAACCATCAGGATCCTACAGCTAGTATTATAGAATATGGAATGTGAGGGAAACTATTCAAGTATATTAAAATATATCCCACTCTACAATCACATAGGAATGTTATTCTCCTACCAGAGTCCAAAAATCATCAGTTTAAAATTCATAGAATGCTCAAATATCCTGAGCTGGAGGGGACCCACGAGCTCTCTTGTAGCCCTTTCAGACACAGGAAGGGGTTCTGAGGTCTCCCCAGAGACTTCTCCTCTCCAGGCTGAGCAGCCCCAACTCCCCCAGCCTGTCAGCAAAGCAGAGGTGCCCCCTCCCCCTGCACATGTAACACAGAGCAGCACCAATACAGCAACAAACCTTGTGTGGGATCCCCTCACGCCCCAGTGTCAGATGGAACTACAAACAGCTCATCTGGGGCATCCTTCCTGCAGATACCAGCACTGCCCTAACATTGGAGGATGCAAGTTACTCTAACCTACTCTGTTAGTTTAGTCACTGACAGTTGCCAAGATTTACCAACTGTTCTCTTCAAGCAGGAAATAAATATTGTATTTGGTTCATATTTCAGCACAAATACACTCAAATGTGTGCTATGTATGCACACATAGCAGAAAAACACCTGGTTAGTTACATTTGGTCACATTCCGTAGTAACATAAACAGCAATATTGTTACACCAAAACAATCTAGTTAAACTAAGGGATAAACCAGATACCCTTCACTTTTTTCCAACGCAGATTAACACGACATAAGTAACAAAGTATTGCTTAACTACACTTCATACTCACTGCTTACATTCATGGAGTTAGCACTGTTTAGTTCCTACACAGATATTTTCTTAAAAGCAACAAATAGTAAGGATTTTAAAGGTAAAAACTTCCAGGGAATTGTCACGAACTAAGACTGTCACATTCCCTTTTTTTTAAGCTAAACTACTTTCTGATCTATTTACATGAAAAATGTGAATTCTGGGGCCTGATCTCAGACATTTACATAAAGCCATTGGGAGAGTGAACTGGAAGTCTTAAGCTGTTTAAAAGAAGATTCAGTGAACAACAACAGCATCCAAGTTCTCACAGTACCTTCTTCCTTAGTAATGTAGTCTCACAAAAAGGCACATATCAGCTTCAATACAAAAATTACTGAAAAGTAAAACCAAGGGAATTTAGAATCCTAGACAACATGAACAAATTTTTTTCTGCCTTCTATTACAACTAAGAAGAATGAAGTCTTTTGCCTTAACTAGGAAAGAATGGGGAAAATTGGGACCTACTTACGAAACAGAACCAAAGTTTAAGTTTCTCCATTAAGGAGGAGAAGAAAAAAAAAAGGAGAAAAAAGAAAAAAGGACAAGAAAAGCATTTACTAGGCTGAAACAGGCTTTAGTTCTCCCACAATGTAAGTAGCAATTACTTCATTATATCTATAACAGCTTAAGCGCTCAGTATAATGATGTGGATTACCAGAACACATATTTGGGTAAGTTGGGAACAGAAACAAAGAACAGAAGCTGAGGAGATAAAAGAGGCAGAATATAAAGAAACTCAATGGCCATAAAAAAGAAATATGTAGAGCAAATAGTTAAATACAACTTAGATCCTGAGATTAAAAGAAGTCAAAGTTGACACAACTTGAACTGACAATTTTTTCAAGCTTTTCTCCAATACTGTCTTTCAACTTCCTTATATTGAATATATTAATTTCTCTTTTTCCTCTCCTGAAGTCTTTAAATTAATAATTTTTACAGTCCACCAGAAGCATCAACACAATACACAATGCTCAAATAAAGGGGGAGGCTGAATTTATATCATGTTTGCCTTTATGAAAATCATCCACTCATCCCAGAGATGTGGTGATTTGTATTTAATTGTGCTGGTACACACTTAGACTCACCTAACTCAGGCGCATTTATCATCACCATTCAATACCTACCATGTACCTTATATCACCCATTTACTTTAAATGAGATTAATTGAACAAAGAAGAGATGCTGCCTCTGGTATTACTTTTCAGCCTCTCCCTTCTTCCTACTTTCAAGGATTGGAAAGGGAATCTTTATATATACACACATAACTTACAGTGTGTACAGTATGTATTCTACATATTATACATAAAACATTTTATACACAGAAGTAAGATTGTAAAACTGAACTTTGCTTTTTTTTAATACGAGCTCAAGATAGTTCCAGGTTTGGGTTCACAAGAGTCAGACTTCAATTCATTCCTGTCAGCAGTTTTATACTTATGAAAATATGACCAGGAATAGTGACAAACATTCCGCACACTGATTTAACTGTCATAATGTCAACTGCAAGAGTTTCTCAGTATCAGTTCAAAATCTACAGACACATTAGCTAGTTTATCAATGCTAGGAAAACCTTTGAGTTGCAATAGTTCAGTGCCCAGTTGCAATATCCACTACAGCTTATTCTGCAGCAGAAACACTGTCCACATATACCATTTAATATAAAATTCCAAAGAAGGACACACACTTGGCTTTTCTCTAGAGTTCACTTACTAAGGAGGTTAGAAACAGGACAGAAAATACTTTGTTCCATAGAATTCTTTCTTCTAGTTCACTTTCATAACATTGCACCTTTTTACGTTTCTTCCTTAAACACACTATGATGATTTTGGCAAATCTAACACTACACAACACAGCACAATGCAGCTTATGGACTCCAGCATGATGTGTCACAACACAGCCAACCAGCACATCTAAAAAGGTACTTCATGTAAGTGGCCTGAAAGGCACTGACTCCACACAACAGGAAGAACAGGAAGGGGCACCACGGATCAGGACACAAGGCAGTAAGGTATTACAGAATGCTTCAAAGGGGGCTAATAGAGTTTTATGTTCACAGCTTTAATTCATATATGACTAGGGATCAAAGATCATTAGATCAAAGGATTTTCTGACAATATTGAATGAACAACAGTACCAGGCAACTGCCTAACTCTTAGCTTATTACATAATAGCATGAAGAGAAGGCACAGGTAAATACTGAACTAGATGGATGTGCTACTGATCTACCCAACGATGCAGTGGCCTGTTAGTTTGGCTGTCTGTGTTACATTTTCAGGGCGTGCCTACAGGCAAAGTTGCTCAGCATCTGAAAATGGGTAGTAACAGAAATAAATCCATCACCCCAACCACCAAGAACAAATCTAGAACATTACCATAAGGAAGAAAACTGAGAAAATGATGCAGTTTCTGTAGTATTAGGCTTGTCTTCAAAGCCTGTTTGTGTTTTAGGCTTCCCCTCCCCAACAGAGAAAGGTACTGGAAATGCCGAAAAAGGGAAAAGCTGGCTTTGCCTAATTTACTTGGTCAGGACACTTAATTGCCTAGGGACAAGGGGAGATGTGTTTTTAGGTCCCCACGTCCCTGCTGTCAAGAGAAACTATTGACTGTTACTTAATTTTACTTAATTAAGGTAACAGTTGGGAAGTTATTGGAACATCACTAGGAATTGCAAATACATGCTCAGTAATACAGTTACATTCTCTTTGCATTTAAGTGAAAATATAAACCTCAAGAACTCTGGAATCAAACAAGTACAAACAAGCTCCTTCATGCTGTCTCATTAAAGAAAAAGCTTTAATTAGTACACAAATAATCATAATTTTGTCTTCCTCTTGTTTTTGTCAGATTCCACATAATGACACTGGATAAACTCTTAACATACCTAAGGCAGAGGAATTTAGAACTGATACAGCATAGTCAGAACAGAGACAAATCTATAAACTTAAACATGCAAATCTACATATGATCAGATACCAACATTTAATTCTGATATTTCAACAAACACTTCCTTATGTAAAAGAATAGCCTTGTACAGAATACCCTGCAAAGCTTACTTGAACAATTGTGGGGTAACTTGGAATATTTAAACATAATTTTCAAGTATTCAGCTATTAAAAGACTGACATTTGATCTAGCCACATACCATTGTGTCACATGGGACAAAAAGGAAACAGGAATAAAAGCATAAACTTGCTATGCACAAGTCAGTCAGATATAAGATGCTTTGTTTTTGCACCTGCAACAAATTCAGGTATCAAAAGTCAGACCACATGTAATACAAAGATAATGAAACCTTAGCTTGGAAGGAAGAAAAGAATATGACAAATGTTTTGCAGAAGATTTAGTTCCCTCTGATGAGCATTCAATAGAGCTATGGAGTGTGAGGAACTTCAGATCAATAACTGGATTTGCTATAGCAATTTAACAAAAAAGCAGCTGTGGAAAGCATCAGCAGTAATAGTCTCCTTAAGCAGACACCTACAGAGGTCAGCTCTAGGAAAGACTGTAATGAGTTTACTCTTACTCCACCTATCCTATCCATAGGGGTAGGCTACTAATGATTGTTTGGTCCTTTTGCAGCAGTTAGTGTCTTATGCCTCACTAGATTAGATAAATGAGATAATTAAGCATCATGGGGAAAAGCTTGCTAATGATTAAAGCAGACATTGAACCAGTTTTTTATTCACTCCTCTGCTATACCTTTCAGTTCTACCCGATTTATATTTGCAATTGCATATTTGAATTATCAGATATCAATGGGCAATTTGCCTTCTCTTCAATTTTTACATTTGTCATATTCAAGGAATGCAACTAACTCCAGTGTAAGCTGCTTGGCAGATATCAGGTACCTGCTCAAATAATGGATAGCAAAACTGATATCTGACTAGGAAGGCATTTCTGAAATCCAAGAACTCTATATAAAAAAAGAGGTAGTTATACACTTATAAATTGTAGTGGCTCAAAGGCATTATACATTAAGTATATTCTCCTTAAATCACTAAGTTGTTACAGTCACAAAAGTCTTTCCTTGACAATTCTTTTGGTCAGCTGAAATAGTTTAAGCTGTAAGTCCCTTTTATAAACAAAATGCAAGACCATGGGTTTTGAGCATATGATCAGGATGTTTTGGTGTGTGACTTCATAAAAACAGTACCTGTGCAGGCTTTCCAGCTCAGCCACTTGAAAACACTGAAGTAGCATTAAGGAAACTTCCCTGTCTGCCCATGCAGGAGCCACTGGGGCAGTCATGCTGGCACTGCCTGAGCTGGCACTGAGGCCCCTTGGCAGCTGCACATCCCACACTCACAGTCAGACCACGTTTAAATATCCAAGGGGAAGTGAGGGAGAAAACATGAAAATAATCGGCAAGTCTGCAACAGAATGTTTTCTCCTCAGGAAAGAAAAAAAACAACAACTTAGGAAGTTTAGAAGTTGTAAAGGCGTTCTACAGTTCCTAAATGAAGAGAATGCATTCGGGGCTTCAGAATAGCTTTCTGTTTAAAGACATTGAAAGTTGACTTACAATTATGATATGAGCCATCTGTTCACTCCACTGCTTTTCCTTTGATTATTATCCAATCACAGAAAATTTATCATTTACCCTGAGCTTGCTTTGGAACCTATTTTATTTTTTCACTGTTCTCAGTTTTTAAAAAAAGCAAAACCAAACATCCATCCCACAAGTGAAAAGCAGGTACCCATTCACTCCCTCTTACCCAGATGAGGCAGATCACTACATTTATACCAGCTGCAGTTATTTGCATCTGAGGATTTCTCTCAAAGTCAAACGCGGTACAAAGATAACTATCTCCTCCCCTTGACACTTACTGGAAGAGCTCACAAATGTATGAAGGAGCTTACTATTTATGTTTTATTGAGTTCTATTTTGGTTATACAAGTTTACATTGAGAATGGTTGGCCAGCTTTGACTCAAATGCTCACTGCCAGCCTCTTTCTTTTTCCTGTTTTTGTTTTGGTTTTTTTGTTGTTGTTGTTTTGTTTTTGTTGGGGTTTTTTGTTCGTTGGGAAAAAGTATTATTCGCATTCTTCCTTCACTTTCACAAGTCCCTCAAATATTCTAGAAAAATTCTAACAAGGCAGATGCTGAACAAGAAAGTGGAACTGTCCAAGCTGAACTTCAAGTATTGGAGTCTGATAAAACATTCAGATACTGCACTCATTTTTGTATGCAAGTCTCTTCTTCTGACTTTCAGAAAAGTCTTTCTAAACTTGGAAATACTAGAAGGTCTGAATGTGAAGGCTTACCAATACAAGCAGTAGCATACCTTACGAGTTAACTTCAATATGATTGAACTGAATGTTTGCTCCAAAAAAGGTATTCATTTAAAGCTGTGGAAACACTGAAAAGATTTTTAAACCCCTAACAGAATTACTAATTTTCATTTTTCCTCCCATTACCTCATTTAGCACAGCAGAAGACTACTTTTCCTCATCTATTAAGACTTCAATAAAATCATTCTTTTACAGTTAACTGCAACAGTATTCACATTTAAGCCTGAATATTAATTGACTGATAATGAGATGATAAAGCTGCTTTTCCCTGCAGGTGCACCAATCAATTTCAATGAAACTGAAGTAGCATTTTTTCTTACTGCATCTACAATTATAAAAGTTATTTCTTTTCTAATAAAGTGGTTTACATTGATCTCCTGGCAAAGTATGGTTTCATTTTCACCTTTTTTGAATTCTAATAGTTTGTGTTTGCATAGGAATGATTTTCCAATGTGACTTCTCTCCAATTGATGGTTAGCTGCTACATGATTAGCTTTACAGAACTCAGCACTCTGGAAAATCTCCTGCTAAACATCCATTCTCTTAAATGGCAATCAAACTTTAAGACACAAAAGCACAAGAATTTTTAAGCAAGTATTTCTCTTGGACCTCTTCATTTGTACAAACTGTTTACTATTGCTGTTAGTCAATGAAGCTCCAAGGCTACTATATTAAAGACTTCTGACAGTCATCAGTAACAAAATCCAGCTGGCAGCAACTTAAAGTATCATTACCTACCTAAGTCTTCCAACATGGTTTGAGCAGAGCAATTAAATATCACTTCAATATTATTGTCTTCTAAGTGATAATAATTAAGGAGCAATGAAAACTTTATTCTGAACATGTGTTCAAACACCAGACTCACTGTCAAGATCAGGAAAATCAAGTACAGATTTTTTGTTTCAAAACCAAGAGACTACCAGAAAAAATAAGACCAGAATTCTAGATATTAATTATGGATCTTCAAGTCACTGTCATTCCTAAAGGAACCTCTTAGCAAAGCAAATACCTCCTAACACAAATTCCACTTTAGCAAAAACATTAAAGTGAAACATTGATTCTAACAGATGATTTAAGCCCATCCAGATGGGATGTGATATGAGCACTATAGACTGCAGCCATTCCAGAACAAACCAACGGGGAACACCTGCAAGCCAAGAAGTGGCATTCTTCTGACATACAGGAGAGAGGAGTCTGACAGACAGTAAGGTAGAGTTAACACCAGCTCTGAAAAGCGTAAGTAAAATGAACCAGGGGTAGGAGGCTGACTCCACAGCAGAGCAGGAACCAGTAGATAGCTCCAGAGGCAAAAATGATGCCAGGACTCAGGAGTTAAGATGCTAAAGCACAGTCTTATTATGAGCAGCTGAGACATAGTATCCTGTCTCCTATTAACCTCTCTTGAAGGGTCTGTTTAGAAAAATAATTTCCCATTATGACAGGGCCTAGGAGTTTAAATACTATAAGTACTTGCTGTTTAAGTGGTTATCTAAGATATTTTTCATACATAATCTAGGATAAACTAATCAGAAAGCAGCAATTTTGTCTTGACAGAAGCTAAATGGATCAAAGGATTAAGGATGCAAGACAGTAACATTTACTGTGACAGTCTTTAAATAAGTTTTCACATCTACTTGTAGATGAAACAAATATTTTTTAATTTGAAATCACTTCTACTAGCTGCAGAACTGCATGATAAATACAAGAAACAGCTTTCAGTCAGAAAGTCTGCTTTCAAGCATTATGTTCACTGTATTCTAGAGCTACATGCATAAACTCATGAACATAAATAATTTTCCTCTGATCTAAATATTTAATTTGAAGAATTCACCTTCTTAGTGGTATCATCTAGTCATACCATACTTTTCTACATTGAAAAGTAATTGCTTTTCTTCCTGCACTGTAAAATACTGAAATACACTTAAGTTAGAATAATTTCAATTATATTTTCAATAGACCCAAAGGTCTCTTCCCAATTTGTTAAGATTCATCACAAAGACAGCAAGCCTAAACTGATCATTTAACTTCTCTCACATTTGAGAAGTACACAGCAGTTCAAAACATTGATTGTAATCAAAATCTTCCATCTCCAGCATTATTTTGACCTCTCTCCAGAGTGCCACCATCACACTTCTGTAAATGAAAAGTATGTTTTTACAGTCACTGCAGAAAAAAGCAAAGTCTCAAAGCATCTGTAGGTTAGAGGCAGCAGGTATTTCCTCAGATGTGTCCCAACAGGATCCTCCATTGAGCCACTCACTTTATCTTTCACTACCACTTAACTCTTATTTTAAAAGGAATTTGTACCCCTTTAGAGTTCCACTTGATGCAACAGCAAAAAGGGTTTAGAAGAGCTGAACATATTGGTCTCCATAACTTCGTGCTGCAGATGCCCCAACGGGCCCAAGGGGCACCGCAGGCACAGCAGCAACACCGGCAGCAGAACAGCCCACAGAACAAGCACTGGGTGAGAAGTGTTAAGCAGAACAACGGCAAAAGATTCCATCAAAGCCTTTCCAGTAAAATCTACCAGCCAGAAGGGCTACATGTTTTTAAGAGAGCTGTGCGAGGTGAGTGTTGTGCGTTCTTCCCTCCCGGTCCTCAGCAAAGATTAGGAGCCCGCATTCGCTGACACAGCTTTTAGTGCTGTAATTCCTTTTACAAGACTGCCCTCCAGTGGGCTTGGCCTGCAGAGAGTCTTAAACAGCAGCTCCATTTCTTTCCTTCAGTAGTTTAGTACTTCCCCAGGACATTTAATAGGTCTCACCAAGTATTTTTATATTCACTACGTGTCCTACAGCTAGGAGAGGAGAAGGACATGGACACGAGATTTTACTACATCTAATCTAAGTTTTTTGTGAATTTAGTTAATTATAAAAAGTACTTTTAACTGCAGATAGGAAGAACTTAACTCCAAAAAAGTCTAGCACACAGATCTTGCCACCAGTTCCAGTTCAGAGTACTGATTTACCTCCATTCAGGATGGCTGCATGCTAGACGAGCAAAAAGACATATGTGAAGATACATGTCTGTTTTGGTGCCAGAAGATGTCATGGAGAACATCAGATGAAATAATTTTCTTAGGGGAAGGAAAATATTGTTGAAAGTGGCAGAAGTCTGAATTAAAGGAATCCAAAAAGCAGCGCATAGGATTATTGAATTATCTTAGTAAAAACAGAAGGAACAAGGGACTTGAGCACAATAAGTAACAGAAACTACAGGACATTCAGCACCACTTAAAATCTCAAGCCATCATCTACTTAACTTCAGTTGTATATCAAGAAGGCCTAGATCACTGCTCAGTTAACATCTTAAGCACCGGAGAATCAAGTGCCATTTTAAAAATTCATTTTACATCTGTCAACTGTAAGGCTGAGAAACTAAACTAGTAGTCAAAACTGCAAGCAGGACATCTTTCCCTAGAACTGCAACTTTCTCTTCCCATAAGGAAGTGGAGATCTAAGTGTACTAGAAAACCCTGCACTGGTTTTCCAGAAGATCAGCACATCAAGGGGTTTTTATAAGACCAAATCTGGATCCCTCAAGTCCCAGACTATCACCAAGAACTTAAAACTATGTTCACGTGACGAATGTACATACTATGTACATGTATCATCAATAGCAATAGGGAGCTCTGACTAGAACTTGTTCAGAATCCAGAAACAGCTACAGGATTCTTTTCAGTTCACTACATTTTATTGAATGAATTCCTTGGCAGGGTTGCTATGTTAGTTCAAAGAAATTAAGATGGAAATGCCAGAATGAGGTAAAGCCACCAGACACCAGGCCCAGATTATTAATAGGCTACCCAAATAACTTTAAAAGCTGCCATGTTTGTAAAAAACAGGGTTCTCAGATGTATTTTGTTTTTCTTGAGTTTTTATATGTAGCTATCAAAAACTAGAAGGTCAGTGCTATTATGGAACAAGCATTCAGCTGTGTAAATACAACACTTACCTAGAGTTACAAGCTCTGTTTGCATATTTCAAATTTAGATCTGCGTTAAAGAAATATACCCTATTCAACATTTCTCATGGATATACAAAGGTTTCACCTTATCAAAACAAATATACATAAGCATTATTCACAAGCACTTAATGAATAAGCTTTAACAACTGTCAGACTTCTTCATAAAAGAAAAAGTTACTAGTATAGGCTGATTCAGAAAGAAATCTACACCTACCAATGTGTGTCTTGGTATACATACATCTTCTAATGTAAATGTTAATAATGAAAGAAACCAAGTACCTAACAGGTAAATTTCAGCCAGAGTCCCACCAACCTAAAACAAAGTGGTACAGGCCTTGTTAGAAGAATAATTTACTTCAGTTATGTCTTTAAGCACAGAACTGTAAAGGAATTGTTGCAAGTCTTTGCACCAAGTGGAATCAAGATTATAATTACAATTTTAAAACTGCTACAGCAGAGTTCATTAAGATCAGACATGTTGGAGTTATATAATAAATATCAAATCAAACTTTTCACAGGAATAGACAGAACTTAATGCATACTTCAGTTTTTAAACACTAAAGTAGACTTGTGCAAGATGTTTCTTAGATAACACTTTCAGATTATACAACAAATGCAACTTCTATTAATACTTACGTCATTGTAATAGAAACTACTTCGAGTCAGAGAATTAAAACAAATACATACATGTATGGTTCAGGTTTTGTTTTGAAAACAAAGTTAATGGCTGAGATTTAGGGCTTCACTGGCTCTGTGAGATGATTTCGCATTTAGCACAAGTTTCCAGGAGGCTACTGTTGATGGCAAGGCTTCTCATACAACATATATAGCTTTCCTTGTGTATTCTTGCAGGGAATTCATCAGCTGAGATGGCAATTTCACACCAGTGTCTGCAAACACAGATTTTGTTAAGATCCAATACAAAACTTGCCTTTAGCTCCACAGTGTCAGTAACACAAAGATCAATCCTTTCAAGCACAAGATGCCAATAAACAAGTTGCTTACTTCGTAGTTACAGTGCATATTTGGAGCACATCAATAACCAATTTCAGCTCGTTCTGTCACATGGACTGTCCTTTATATCCAAGTTCTGGAGAGCATCAGCAGTTGTTTCTGTGCCAAGGATTTTTTTTTTTTTTCTTCTTGTAATAGACGCTAGAGCTAGGAGTAATTTTAGGTTAAATGCATTTATTGATATAAAGGTTTATTAGTGAAAATTTA
>JAWWEW010000020.1:9362648-9461695 GCA_035583185.1 Anabacerthia variegaticeps
TTAGGGCTGATTTTGTTTCTAAGAACCTTCTTTAGGCTTAAAACAATAATAAAAAAAAAAAAAAGAGGAAAAAAATAAAAAGAAACTTTTTATACCATCTTTATAGATTTAATATTTTGGCGAATTAAACACACTTATAACATTCTTCTTCCTTCAGCTGTCCTCCAGGCTTCTGGGTAGATCCCACAGCTCTTACTGGTATTTCAGTCCATGTTGGTCTTCAGCAGTCAAAGATTTTTCTCTTTTTTCTTTTTTTTTTTTTTATGCATATAGAAGGCTCCCTGCATTGCAGGAATGAAGAACAAGGAAAGGAACTCCAAGCTAAATAGCTTTCCCTATTGTATTGTTAGGAGTAAGTATGTTTGGTTTCTGTGACAACCCACTGATCTGCCACTCAAGCACTAGCTAATAGAGAGCCATGGTTTACTGCAGCCAGCACAAATCAAGTCTTCCAACTAGGAAACTGCTCTTCAGTAGTATTTTTTCCTAACAAAGAAACTCACAATTGCCCTGTACAAAGACACCTGCTTTAATTCAATTTTTAAACATCCTAAAGCTCAGTACTAAGAAATAGTGTCTCCATACAAGAAAAATACATATTACCAGATTAGCAAGCCTGTACGACTTTGGGAACATTCAGAATCAAAACCTATACCACTACATAGTTAGAAGGTGGTTTGGTTTTTTTAATGAACACCATAGTTTTGTTCCTGTTTTAATGGTTTTTAAGTCCAAATCTTTCAAGTTCCAATGCAAGATTTAATAGAACTCCTTGACCGATCCTCAAGGGACAAAAAGTTTGGTCAATTCACTTACAGAACCCAATTTCCTCTTTTAAGTTTCAAAATTACCATTTCATGTTAAACATGACAACACCTCTACCAAAAACCTGGGCTATCCACACATCTTCCATGTTGACAAATTCAGCTTCCATTTCAACACAGCTGAAATAAGAGTAGCAGAGTGAGTACCAATCTCTAAGCAGGTGACTTTCTTGTTTTAGCACTGTACAACAATTTGTTATTTTCAAAATCTTACTCATATAATGGTTTTGTTATTACCAGCCCCAAGAACAAGCCTCAAAATATTAGTTTCTCAGAAAAAAGAGAAGTCCATATACCCAAGCCCTCTTAAAATATCAGCCTCAATCTTAGACTTAAGAAATGCAAAACAAAACAAATAACCCCTCCCAAAAGCAAATATCTCAGCTCTAGAGTATCTTGAAGTTTACAGCTGAAAACAAGCCTGAACATATACACTTAAAACTCAAACCTGTCAAACAGCACATCTCTACCAAAGTCCAGCCCAACAAACTAACTTAGACTCCAACCCAGCAGATCCCTTTTAGAAATGCTTCCTTTTAATTCAGGGAAGCCTTAAAAGGCAAGAATTTACAAGGACTACAATCAGACAAAACTGTCAGCAGATTCCCCCAAGTGTAATACCTGTACAATTACTAACTATTCTAGAGTGCTCACTGGTCTGCATTTTCAGAACACTGTCTCCAATCCCCCACTAGATGGTAGCTGAACACTGTGTTGACTGTGCAGTATTATAAAGTCTATGGTAGGCACAAGCACTGTGCCTGATGGTTATGATTTTCCAGGATTAATCACAGTATCTTATAATAAAAACAAGACATGCTCCGAGTTGGCAATTCCTTAAGTATTTAAGGGTAAGAGGTGTGAGGTAATTACACTATGCTGATACTGAAGACTACATGATCTCACAGCATGACACTTTCAGGTCAGTTGTTTGCCCACTATTGCAACTATGTTTGCCAGCCTTCAGGGTCAGGGATTTCTTTCAAACAGTTCTTCATTTAAAACATTTGCTTCCTTCCTCTGTTGAAAGAGAAAGCTTTTTCTGTAAGGCTCTTCATTACACCCCCGAAAGTTTCCCAAAAAGGTAGTTTCAAACTCAGAAATAATACAGCTGAAGTACTAAAGCCCTGCTTGTCTTAGTAGCCTATGAAAAATTCAGAAGCCCTTAACATATGAGTATTTGAAAAAGGTTTAAGGTGTTATTGATTATACTTATATCCCATTCACAAAGTTTCTGACCTCCCTCTACTCCAGACTGACCACACACTGGTTTAGTATCTGGGCAAGTGTCCAGGTACTGATGTGCTACACTTTGCAACAGCAACAATTAACTCCTATTCAATTGCACCAAGTTATTGTTCCCATAGTAACAATACTGGGTTTTCCATCCCATATTTCCTTTTCAAAACTGGAAGTGCATAATAACCAGACAAATAAGAAAGTATTCCAAACTTAACCATGAAGTAGACCACTTCACTACTTTTTAATAGATTAACTAAGGCACTTCTAGTAAATAAACTAAAATGCAACTTTCCTTTATCTACTTATTAGAAAAATTTTTACTTGACAAATACATTTAGAGAAGCATGCTGAAAGCAGTAGGAAAAAGTCTACAGTCAGAAACACATCACTCATCATACTGTGCTGTTTTGAGTGCAATTGTACCCTTTATTTCCCATAACAGCAAGGGAGATTATCTAATTAACATATCTATATTAATTATGGTTGTTTAAGAAGTGGTCAGCCTACCTCAGCCAGGTAAGCTAAATAGATTTTTCTATGAAACTCATGTAAAGTCCATCTTGTTTAAGCTTCAAATAGCAATATGAAAAGATACTATTTCCTAATCATTTTTAATTAGCAGACAGAGGATTGATTTAGCAGTATGCTCTCAAATGCCTCCTTGCCGTTTATTAATGCAAGAGAGTAAATAGACATCCATTGATGAGTGTTCTGTTGAGCTATCTTTGTGCCTCCATCCTAATGTGCTGTTCTGCTGCTGTCAAACATGCCTGTGTTTCTGTACACTGAGGAGAAGGAACCACGACAATCTGCTCTCTTGAAAAACACAAGCTGTGTTTGGCTGGTTGAAAGAAAAAAAAGTCTGTCAAACTAGTAAATATGCTGCAGTACTTGACAATTTCACTGAACTAAGTTTAAGAACTAAGCTTACAGAATCCTTAAGTGAGTTGTGTCACTCTGAGCTCTGCGTACATGCTTTTCTACCACCAGTAAGAGGTCTACTGCACTAAATTGCTAAATACCAAATTTCTGCCATCTGCCAGGTGCAGGAGGAAGAAACAGCAAGCCTACAATATGACGAGATAGAGTTAAGGACCCTGAGACTCTAAGCTATTGTCTCTTTTGTCAAAGGACCTCTGCACAGAAAAACACACCCTCGAAATTTTCCATCTTACCACATACCTTGTTTTCTCTTTCGTTGAAAATCTTGTTACCCAGGCTGAACTACAGACCCAAAATCCATTCCATTCATGATCTGACAAGTATTGTCTATAAGCCAGATCACAGACAGCTTTCAGATTTACTAATACAATACTAAATTTTGCTGAGATCAGTGACCTTGCCATGAAGTCACCAGGGCTGTGATTTAACTACACTTCAAAAACAAAACAAAGCCAAATTTGGGCACATTTAAAGAGCTGAAAGCACACAGAAGAATATAATTAGTACCCTTACCCTCCTTTCAAGATGAGATACATTAAAAATGAATATCAAGATGATAAATATTCACAAATGAACTCCAACCTTTTTTCCAAGTTTTTGTTTTCATAGGAAAGATAGAACAGAGAATAAATTGGATTGAACACCACTAAGAGGAGCAACTATCAAGTTACAAAGGTCAACTCACATCTGATCCAAGCAAAATGCACCTGACAATTCATTTTCTGTCATTAAGACTTGGGGATGTGCTCCCAAACAGAGGTGAATCAACAACTCAGAAGGGAAAACAGGCAGAACTACTGGAAAGTTTCAAAGTATCATTGGACAAGCTCCTGAAGCAGAACTTGAAAACAGAGCATGAGCCCCTGTTTGCAAACTATGCTCATTAGCTAAAATGAACACTCACACAAATGATTTAATCATAACTTGGTAGCTCTTCACAAGGTGAAAGGTTCCCAGGGGGTTAGCTCTTTCACACTGGATCACAGTAGTGTCATCGCCTAGATTTGCAAGGGTACTGCAACACACGACTGATTTATTCTTTCCCTTGTTGGATGACATCACAGCAATCAGACAACATTAAGAAAAAGACTCAACTAGGCACCCAGTGGCTATCTGTTCTCTGTGGTTTATTTATCTAGACATTATTTGTAACAAGTCCAACCCAACAGCTCAGTCTGATTTACTTCCAAAGCTCCAAATTGTGCCTCCCTCTCACAAATATGAAGTTCTTACTGTTTAAAGCCAAAAATTTTCTTCCTTTTTGACATCACTTTCAGAGCACTGTATAAATAGCAAATTTAAGTTTTTCAGCTGAATCCTGTTCTTGAGATCCTAAATTCATTCTGCTATAAGAAGCTTTCCTTCCTCTACTGAAGTGCCTTACACCACTTCTTACTTTTCAGTAATTTTTCTTTTCTGATTTTATGTTTGAGTGTCTCCTTTTATCAGCTCCATGCTACCCTCCCTCCAAACCCCATAATAATACTACGGCATTTGTGCCTTTTAAAGGCATATAATAAAACACCATATATAAAATACAGTTTTTCCTCCATAGATTATAATGAGCCCTTTATCTATTCACATAATTTGGTTCCAAGCCTGCCTTGTCTCTTCAGGAATTCCTGCTTTTTCCTAATTTGGAGTTCACGACCGTCTATGCCACTCAACAAGAAGTAACTTCAGAATTGAAAGAGCCATTCTGGAAAACTGCAAAGCCAGTTTATTATAATCAATTTCTTCAGCAGGTAGGCCCTAAAAGTCCAACTATTTGTGAGTCAGTCTTTCATATTTCCACTGAGAAAAAACATCCCAGACCAAAAGTTTAAATCCAATAAATGCACAGATTAAAGGTAACCAATACAAAACCACACAAAACACTCTGCTTCAGAGTTCAGACATTATTTAAAAAGTGTAACATATTGACAACTTGAGCATCAGATCCAATAGCTTTTTTTTTTCTTTATTTTTATGTAAAGCATAGAATTAAATACACACCAAAAAACAGTTTGCAGAATTAGGAACAATTCACCCACATCAACTAATTATTCTTTCAGGAGTCACACCTTGAGGCAAGGGAATGCTATCAAGTGTAAAGACAAACATGTTCCTCCAGCTGTTTGACATACTTATTGGACATAATAAACTTGATATGCTGGAGGCTATAATTAATCTTTACTAAGTGAACACTGCTTTTACGATGACTTGCCTACTGAGCTGTCTAATGACACTTAGGGCTTTGATAAGTAAATAAATTAGTTCATTATGGTCATACAGTCTTTTTTTTTTTGAATGAGGTTGCAGCTTGCTTTATCTGGCTTGTCTCACTCTATCATCACCACCTACAATATTCCGACCCTGAATTTGGCAAAAGGACATTCCATTCAAAGCTCTCAGCTCTAGTTCCTGCATTACTACCAATACTTTAATTTCTGCTATTAAAGAAAAAGGCTGGCAATCCTTACTGATAAGATCTAGGGTTTAAAATTAATTATACCAGAAAATTATAATATTATTTTCCTTTCTGTTGCTAGATCTCATGGCTCACAGTAACACATACAAAAGTAAAGCTGCAGTGCCCTCTTGTGAGCAGTCATCTTATTTGTTGCAAACTACGTTTAACATTGATATTTATGAGGGTTGGGCAGCATTTGTGCTACAAACTGCCTTTTCTGAAGTAGAAGCATAGCACTGTATGTACTTCATATATACATACACACCTGCTCCATCCAACTGTTCTGAAACTGAAAAAGACGCTCATAGAAAAAAAAAAAGGAAAGAAAACTTAAACTCCACTGAACTTAGTAAGGAGGAAAATAGACCTTCCTTTATTCATAACTTCCTAATAGAAGAAGCCAAAAACCAATTTCTTTAAAGCAATAATCAACATTCTTCTTTTATTAAATTATACTGAAAAAAATCCTCAAACCACATGCACACACACACACTCAGGGAGCCTTGCTATTTAGTTATTAACTAACGCAACTGACAAGGACTGGAGGCAAAAGTAACTATTGGAGGAAGTTTGGTTTGTTTGGTTTTTTTTAAAAAAAGAAGGAAAACAGTTGGTAGTAGGGAGAAATAAAAACAATAAAACAGCTAAACATTCAAACCCAGTACAGCCAAAACACAATCCTAATTCATATATGTCTGAAGAGAAGCATTAGAGGATGGTGATAAAAGTCTGTACAGGCATTGCATACCTAGCCGGACAGAACAAATACCTAGGATCTCATTTTTTGTAACAGATTTCATGAAGAACCAACAGTTTAAGTCATAATCACATCATTTTAGTCTTCCACAGCATTACAAAAATATAAGGTCAGGTATAAGTAAACGAATAATTACTAAAGTTGATGGCAGCAATAGAAAGCTAAACAAGTGACACAGTAGGATCAAACACAGTACGGCACAGTTGATTCTGCTGCACAGGAAGTACAGGTTAGAAATTCATTTTCTAAAAAGTGATGGTATGTTAAGTGCCAAGGAATGTTTTGCTAAAAGATTCAAATTTCTCATTTCCCTTGCAAAGGTCTGTTTTATTGTATGCAGTCATCATCCACTATGGAACAGACTCACCAGTAGGCTTAAGCTGCACATTATTGTTTCAGTAAGGTTTCCACAGGTATCATTTCAGGTCTTTTAGTTTCATTTCACCATATTCTTCCACTTTGTTACTGGTAAAGGACTCTCACAGAAGTGAAGCTTAACTAGAAACGCAAGTCAGATCACTTGCAGCTTTTTGAAAGTTCATCTTACCACAACTAATCACTTGTAAGCAGATGTTAAATATTTGACTTCAGCCCAGAGAGTCAAGGTCCAAAGGAACTTCATTTGTTCAGGCCCAGATTCAAACAATTATTTCAACTGCATTTAAGCACACAGGCCCAAATTACCACACAGCCCTGATTAAATGAATCCTCTCTCCTGTGCCTTCCTGCAATCCCTGGTAGCTTCATGGTTTCATTACAAATTTGATAAAGCAACAAATGATAAACCCACACTTCTCAAAAAGAGGTGGCTAGCTGGTTTGGCATGTTGCAAACCAAATTTCTGAATATGTTCAAGACAGCACATGAGATAGCAGATTCCTAGAATAAATTAAGATATTAGAAAACAAGCCTCAGGCAAGCACATTCCTGCCAGTTCTCCAGCCCCTCTAGGTGTCAGTGGTAGCAGTCTCATTATTGAGCACATCAACCTGCCCTCCCACATTTTCTTGTCACACACAAACTCTGAGCAACTGAGAAATTTGTTAAACAAAACTAGTCTTACTACGGGTCCCTGTGGTATTTTTTCTGTTAACAACATTTTTATAGAGTATTAAACACTCTATGCCAGTTCATCCAGTTTTCCACTCATCTGATTACCTATCCATTCAGAGCACGAAGCCCCAGTTTGGGCAGATGAATGTAGAATGGGATGAAAAGCTTTACAAAAGCCACGATAAGTGACATCCACTGCTCTCCTATGACTCACAAAGCTGTTAATTTAACCATAGGAAAACTGCATATCATCTTAGTAGCTCCTTCCTACCAGAATAAGGACATCTTTAACTTTACAGGCAGCTAAAAACTTAGCTTTAAAGGGAGAGATTAATGTTGCAAGAGCTTCAGAGCCAAACCGTATCTACAGGAAGGACCACAGGAGGGCAGCAGGACCTTTCTGCACGCAGCCAGAGCGGGTTCAGGGTTGTACGTTGGGTCCTGAGCACCCGGTCATGCTGCTCTGTCCTGCTCTACATTTTACATGGACATACTGTATGAAAACGTAACAGTGTGGGGACCTACTGCATACGCTGCTCACAGCTGATGACTATTCACACCAATACGGGTGCTCACTTCACAGAGAACAGCACTGCCAGCTCAATTTCCAGAGGTGCCTCAACGAGCTCAGTAACTCCTGGTATATTATACATTTTCCCCTCAAGTTTAGGGACCCCCAATACTATCTGGTTTTACAACTAGCTTTGGACTGAAAGCAGTGCCAAAGCTACAACCCTAAAACGTTTCGTAGAGCTACACAGGCAAGTCCCACAGGCCTGTTGTCTATGGTTAGTAACCCTGTTTACAGGGCAACTGCTCTTGATTATAAATTTACTTTTCTCTCAGAAGAATTACCTCCCTACTGCATCCCAGAATAAGCAACTGACCAACCAGGAACTTACTCTTATATTTTATTTTGTACACTCAAACTCTCTGGAGTTTCTAAACCTCCTTTTTAATTATTTTAAGTCTTGTCCTTTACAGTATTCAGAATTAAATAACACATTGATCTTACCCTTTCTTCCTATTCTTCACAAAACTTTTACCAGAGACTTCAAACCTATAACATACATCTGATTTTCCCACAGTATATGCTTGGCCACTTCAAGGAGTAAGAGCACCAAAAACCATCAACAGAAAGTGGAAGTTATCCTTAATCCACTACCCCCTCTACCAAGAAAACCCTGGGGCCATGACTATACAAATGTCTCTTCCAGTACAGTCTTGTCTCAGAACACCTCAGTTGTTTACATGTTTTACCATCAAGACAAAAGCAAAAGAGAACAAGAACAAAATAACAGAACTCAGTTATAGCAGGATGCCCATTATCATCCCACAGTCAGGAACTAAATTCCCCCAAAGAAACTGGTTTATTTTTTAATTAAAAACCAAAAAAAATACACCTCTACTTCAAATCCTTCACGTACTATCCCTTGCCTTTCTTCTCCTCATAAAAGATACTTCATCCTTACTTCAGAATACCCTACAAGTTTTCTTAAAACCAAGGAGCAGCTCCCAACTCCAATGACCTTTCAAGCCATCTAAGGGACAATAAACACAAAGAGCTACTACAACTATGAAAAAATCATGGTTAAAAATATTTATACACACAAAACTTCAAAGAGAACACCACATTAAGCTCTACAATCAGAAAAAAAATCAAGAAAGACAGCCCTTTTTAAAAGGCTCAAATTACTTTGTTCACTTCCACCACTTCACATATTAACTGGAACTACTAAAACAGTCACCTCATCAGCAGGCCAGTTAAGGCACTCAGATACTTCCTCCAAACTTTAGAACCAATATAAAACCTCTAACACCTTTTTAAGAAGCCTTTTTAGAGGTATTACCTATTTTCTTCTTTGCTGGAAACTCCTCCTCACCTGGCCACTCCACAGAAAACTGCAGCGAGGCCTCAGTGCTGCCTTACATAGCCCAGGGAGAGTCAGGTGGCCCGAGCTCCACCTGGTCATCACAACCTGCAGCTGGGCTGAAATGGCTCCTTTCTTCCCAACGCAGGAGCCCCGAAGAGGCCCCGCATCACCTTTCTTCTTGCAAAGTGCTATTTACAGACTACGTTTTAAACCCCAACTCACAAACTCAGTCTCATACACTGGCTTCTACCTATCAAGGTACAAACTCTTGTTCTCTCAAAAGGCAACGCAGCAAACCTTTGCCAAAAGGTGAAGTTGGGTATTGCCAGCAATCCCTTAAAAATACGCTTCATAAATTTCTTAATGCAACTGTGATGCAGTAAAAAAATAATTTTTCACTAACTTCACATTTAAAATGTTCTTACTTCATGCTGCCTACTACAGATTTCATTTTAGTACTATTACTATGTTTTTATTAATTAACAGTGGAAATGTGACTGTCATTGTAGCAAGCAGACAATCAAATTACAGATGTAGGTGTTTGAGGAAACAGCAGCTTAATTAGTTGCAGGTTTATGCAATTTACATCACTAGTACCCAGCTGCCAGGAAAACTTTCAGGGCATATCATCCTGAAAGTGATGCTGCTACCAGAGTTTCATTTCAAAAAGCAGATTATTTGCACTTTGAATTAGCAATCAGATTTTTGTTTGCAGTCGTTTATCACAATATGAAAGGTTTATATTCAGAATTCCAGTTCTCTTTTGGATCTGTACTCTTGTTCACAATTGTTCCCCAACACAGTCAGAAGACTTAGATTTTGTCTTTATCTAAAAAGATTTAGAACCAGTCTCTGCTAGGCCATCAGAGAAACCATCTGCTTCCAGGTGCTTCCTTTGCATCTGCAGTGTTTCACAAGTGCAGGTGCACAGCAGAGCTGCTCCTTGCAGGAGTTCCAGTGCACAGTCGAGGCCACACAAACCTCCCATTGCCAGGCAACAGCACGAAATAAGCAGAGCTCCCCAGTTCGAACCATATGGGAACCTGTGACTTTGAATGTATTCAGAGGTAAAACGACAGGAGCAGAGACCCCACCTTGCAGACTTGTTAACAGCTCCTGAAGTTATCTAGGGAAAGTGTTCTGTTCCCTTTTCATGCTGCAGGTTGCAGAGGCAGCTGAACACCTCAGCAAGGGTTTGGTTCGCGTGGCACTGCAGGTCTTCACCTGCATCACAGATTCCTGCCAGGCTTTGAGAGCATATGAGCAAAGACACAAGAAGAGCTGCTCTAATCGCAGCGATCTGTACAGACAGCTGCTCCCTGCTTTCCCAAGTCACATAGGGGGCTACTGAGGAGGATCAAAGCAGTCACTGTGGCAACAGCAGAATCTCAGCAGCGCATGCAGCTGCATGTGAACTTTATCACACTCTATATCTACCTGAAAGGAGGTTGTAGCCGGGTGGATGTCAGTCCCTTCTCCCAGGTAACAAGAGGCAGGACAAGAGGAAATGGTCTCAGGTTGTGCTAGGGGAGGTTTGGATTGGAGATTAGGAAAAATTTCTTCACAAAGAGTGCTGTAAAGGATTGGACGAGGCTGCCCAGGGAAGTGGTAGAGTCACCATCCCTGGAGGTGTTTAGAGGATGTGTAGATGTGGCACTGAGGAAGGTGGGTTGGTGTGGGTCTGGCAGTGCTGGGGGAACAGTTGCACTCAATGATCTTAGAGGTCTTTCCCAATCTAAATGAGTCTATGGGTCATTTGAGCCCTGACCTCAATATCCCTACACCGATGTCCATGGATAATCAAAATACAGGAAACCAGGCAAGCACAGCAACTGATTTCCTCTGTTTCTCATAAAATTTTATTCCACGCATACAGAAGAATAAAGGATGAGTATCTTTGTTTTGAGCACACAGGACTTCTCCCTCCATAGACTACAATGAATTACAAGGCACACACATAGTAAATCCTAACGCAGAATAAATTGCTACGGTTCTGTGGGAGTCAAGAACATAAAAAAATGCATGTGTTCTAAATCTGTGGTACATGGGACATCTGAAGAAAATTATTTGTAAAAAAAAAAAAAAAAAAAAAGGAGAAAAGGAGGAGAGGGACAAACTCTTACCAAAACCAACATTTTGAAAGAGTCACTGGTATGCTATAATGGATTAAGGCAATATAATTACATTGTGAAGCAGTGTTGCTGAGAAAACAAAGATACCACAAAACATATAAAATCTGCTAAAATTATGATTGCTTGAACTAATAGGAGGATTTCACAGTGGTGGTATAAAGTGGCAGAAGTTTTGACAGAAACAAAATTGAACCCTGTGCAAAAGCAATCCCCCAAACTGAGGAGACATTGACATGTTTAAAAAAATGAAGCCTAAACCAAAAATTGCCATTTTATTCTGTACATTTATGCAACCTGTTTGTTTTCTAAATTCCAAGAGGATCCATCCGGACACTAAGTGTTCATGAGTTTCAATGTCCTTTTGAGCTGCAGAATAGCCAGTTGCATGATCCTATTTTTGGTCATTCATGTGATTTATGATTTTAAGCTTGTGCTCTCAGCTTATGACACTCCCATTCACACTATCCACAGCTGAGAGCACTTGACAGTGTTACAATGGTGTTGATAGCTTTATTAAGGAGGTACCACCATTGGCTGGCAAATTCTAGTAAAAGGGTGAAGGCCACCTTGTTTCACCAAAGCACTTACTTTTTTCATTATGGGGGTTAGAGTAGAGACAAGGTGTAAGAGTTTTCTTTTAGAAACTACTAGTATTTAAAAAAAAAAAAATAAGAAAAAGTCAGGTGTGTTTATTTTTTGAAGCTTTTCTCATAAGTGAGAGAGAGGGAAATCAGAAAAATAGAAGTTAATAGAGAAAGTTTAGCATAAATGCTAACGCTAGTCTTTCTGAATAATCTGAGACCAAGATTAAAGTTTTGGCTGTAAAGGAATTGAGAAGTAGGAAGACAAAGGTACTGTAAAACTAAAACATTAAATTAGCTTGCTTAAAGGTTTGTCTTCTGAACTAATGTTAAATAAAAACCTACCTTATGCTTTTAGGTACAGAAGTGCAGTTGAGTTATCTATAAATTTTGAAATTAATTAATGTTTTGTAATATGAAACTAAGTATAGGAGATGCATAAGAATCTGATATTTGGTAAAAAAACAAAATTTATCTTAAATGATATCCTAACCATAGAAGCAACAGTGGGGAGAGAACTAGAAACATGTCCCTAGTCCCTCAGGCTATGGAAGAAAGCCCAAGGATGAGATTTCTGACTGTCTCTGTGGATACAGCCCTCCCAGGCACAATGCTCAAGTGTAGTTAACTCTGACTGGGAATTTTCTTGTATTTCTGGAATTCTTAATTTAGTCTCTAGGTCATCTCAGCAGGAGTTATGTAACTGCCCAAAGAAAGTGTAGCTTTTGTTTCCTATTTATTTGCCATTATAGACAAAGTTGCAGGCAAGCCCTTTCAGGCTTTCTCATTTCAGCCACGCTAAAAACTCCCTCCTTAAACTTTTTGTTCTGGTGTCCTGCTACAGGAAAAGGAGTTCTGAAACAACTTTGTAGCTTGATCTTGAAATCAATACTTGGCATTTAAGTTACTTGATTTTGTTTGAAAAAAATATTATGCGAAAGGACGGGCTTATAGATAACTTTGTAGGAATGTATGTGCCCTGCTGGTATGCGCTAGAAAACTATTCCCCGGGCGCTGGGTGCAGAGTGCCCGAGGTTCTGCTCGCCCTGCCTGGCGTCCACCTTTATCTTTGACAGGCGGGGACTCCCTCGCTGTCCATGCCAGCGCTCTCGGGGAGGGCTGGGTGATGCCACCAGCAGGTCAGACGGACTGAGCTGCTGTCACACTGCAGAGAGGGAGGGAGGGAGGGAGGGAGAGCCTCGGCTGCCCGGCAGCATCCCGGGGCCGGTGTTAATTAAAGGCACCGCGGCGATTCCCTGGCGCGAGGGGGCATTCCCGGGGCCGGGGGCGCGGCCGTGACCGGAGCACAGCCGGACCTGCGGGTCTGTCCGCCTCTCCCGGGGACAAGCGCCGCTCCCGCCGGGCCTGCCCCGCATCCCGGCGCGGCCTCCCGAGTAACCGCGCCCGGGATTGGCCTCTCCCGGCGCAGGGGCCATATTGGATGGTACTGGATGTGCCCGGCCCGCCGCCTGCCCCTCACCGGGCCCGGCGCCTCCCGCTCCGCCCTGCCCGGGCCGCCCCTCCCGCGGGGGCTGCGGCGGCAGGGCCAGGGTGTCTGGGGAAGGAAATTCGCACGCTCCCGTCTCCCCCCGCCCGCCCCTTCCCGCGCTCCGCCCGCCCCTTCCTTCCTCCCCCCCCCCTCCTCCCGCCGCCGCCGCTCCCGCCCGACCGCCGTGTCAGCGGCCCCCGCGCGGGCGGCCAATCAGCACCGCGGTCACAAATATGCAAATGCGCCCCCCGGCCGGTCCCCGCGGGCGCGCAGGGGCCGGTGGGGTCGCGGCGCCGCGCCGCTGAAACTTGGGCACCGGCACCGCGAGCGGCCCCGGCGAGAGCCGCGCACGGAGCGGGCAGCGGCACAGACTGAGCGGGCAGCGCCGCCCGCGCCGCCCCGCACCGCCGGCCTGCGACACCGCACGGTGAGTGCCGCCCTCGCCCGCCGGGCGGGGGGACACGGGGGGAATCCCCGCGGGGGGGAAGGGAAGGCGAGGGGAGGGAAAGGAAGGGAAGGGAAGCCGCGCCCGCCCCGGCGCGGAGCTGTCAGAGGCGCGGGGGCTCCGCCGCCTCCTGCCGGGCAGCGGCCGCTCCGTAATGGCGAAGCGGGCGGTGAGTACGTGCGGGAAGGGCCGGGCAGGCCGCGCTGTGCCCGGGGCCGGGGACACCCGGCCGGCCCTGCCCGCCGCCGCGGCCTGCTCGGCCCGGCCCGGCCCCCGCCGCTTCCGCCCCTCGGCGGCACCGCGGGGTCCGCCGGGCTGGGCCGGGGCCGGCAGGGAGGGAGGCGCAGGGGCCGGCGGGGATGCGGCCCGAGGGTGGGGGCGAAGTTGGAGGGCAGGAATTGGGCCTGCCCGCGGTGGGGGAGTGCTGGATGCCCTGCCCTCGGCCAGGTGAGAAGATGGCAGGGCGAAGGGAAGAGGGCTGGTCTCCTTGGGGAAGCAGAGGGAGAGGCTGCATGTCCCTCTGCCCCAGCGAGGAGGGTGGGGTGGAGGGAGGTAGGGCAGGAGTATCCCCGGCCGCCCTGTGTGGCTCAGGAAGGGGCTGCGAGGCAGGGGAGGGCTGTGGCACCCTCCCAGGCAGAGCTGTGGGCATGGCAGACCTGGCTTCTCATCACGGCAAATCATAGATGTGGGCCGAGGGAGGAATTTAAATAATTTCCCAGGGCAGGCGAAGCAGTAAGAAAAAGAGGAGCTGAGTTTGGCAGCCCAGTTGGCCCAGCAGGAGAAGGGAAGAGAAGGGTTGATATTGGATGAGGTTTGTCGGGGGGGGAGGGGGGGGGTAGGATGGAGATGGACATGCAGTGTGCTGTCCTTCTGCGGTGAGCAGAACTGATGGCACATGGCCGCAGGTTCCCACTGCATGGGTGGAGGCTTAAAAGGGGATTTGGCCGTGAAAGTGCAAGGTTGGAGTTTATGGACTGGCATTTTCCAGGTAGGAGCTGCAAGCTGACTTCTTCCAGGAATGCCGAGGAGAGGATTTTGAGGCTAGCTCGGTACTGCTGGTAGATAGCACTGGGTGGATAAGTGGCATGCATCTTTATTCCAGAGAAGTGGAGAAATCATCACATTGCTCACTGAGGCTTAACACAGTGAAGTGTTAAAACTTCTTCATTCCCTCTTTATTTGCAAATTTTTGTGAAGCGGGATAACAAACAGGTGAAGAGAGTTCAGAATTCTCTTATTTGGCTGGATAGCTTTAACATCCAGGTTGATGGCACACACTTGTAGTTGGTAAGAAATGGTTTGCACTCCTCACTGTCTCTGGATCTTAAGTGCCTTGAATCTTCAGCTCATGAAGGAAGGTGTTTGACTTCATCACCGCGAGAAAATACAGCTCAGTCTCCCTCCCTTAGAGAGAAGAGAGCTGAACCCTTCAGTGTTACCATTCATGCTTCATGGGGGACAAAGTAACACTGTAAGGGGATAGGGTTTCTATTTCTCTTGTGTACTTTTTGAGACTTTGTAAGAAGTAGCCTTAAAAAGTAACCCTCCTCTCAGGAGAACCAGGCCTGTCAGTCCGAAGAGCTCCCTGCAACTGTTTTTAAACCTGGATCATGTGATACCATCAAGTTCCCATTTGGCAGGTGTGAGGTAAAATAATTATTTCATCTTGTTTTATGTGCAACCATTTGAATGCAATTATCAATATGTTTCACATTCCAGGCAGAATATTAACATTCAGTCATTTTTGAGTAATATCTGGATTTTTACACTTTCTCTGAGTTTCATTGTTGCACAGATCAACTTTTTGCTAGTTTCACAAGGTAAATATTCTAAAATCAAGAATTATTTCTTTCTTATACTTTGTGAACTGCTAAAATAAGGGTAACAACTAGTAGCTTTTGGTTCTACTAGTTTCTATACACCCTCAGTCCCTCATATCTCTAACTAATAATGACTGTTTCGTTCTTCCTGCATCTGTCAGATGAGGCTTCCAAAGTGCTGTGGACTTCAATGCCCCCATTGTATAAACCCAAAGAATAAAAATTAATGGACATGTTCTTGAATGTTAACCAATTCAGGGATCAGTGTGCCAGGCCCTATATATAACTCATGGGCACAAGAAGTTAGTGGGAAGTAAGGTAAGATGTGGACTTCAGATATCAACAACTCTGTGGTTAATGGCCATTGTGAGCTCTCTAACCTTAAAGTAAATGTGAAGTAGCTTTTTTCCCCCGTTACTGAGTAAGCTGCATCAATTTACTCTGCATTTATAAGATGATAAGGGTGGGCACATAAGTTACTGTACTCATTTACTTTGTGCTAACTTGCTGATTTGTGTTTTACCAAATAGTTCCATTTGTACGACTTTATGCTGTTCTTCATGATGAAGCTGTGTTAACTCATTTCACTTGGAGTAAGGCTATTACTTTTACTGTAACAAGAAGTGGAATTTGAAGTCTTACAGTTCTTCAAGAATTTTGAGGAATCTCATCACCTACTTATTTCACATGAGCTGCTGGTGCTAAATGCTGCTGAAGATTAGTCCAAGAATTCAGTCATGGGAAAGTGTTGATGAAAGCACAATGTGGTTTTTAAAAAGTATTCTTAGTTATGTTATCTAAAAGATGTATGGCGTGAACCACTACTGAGAGACTACACAGACCCTAAGCCAGGCAATTTTCATTTGTTTCCTTTTATGAGTGAGACAAGTTAGTGATGTAGACAAATTAAACCAAAAAGATTGACAGGCTGCCTGAAAATCACCTTATTTGTGGAACCCATGAAGTAAATAGTTCTGTTCTTACTTGCTTTATAGGGGGTAAGTTGTAAGTTAGTTGTAAGACTTTTTAAGTATGTTACAATACAAATATTCCCTATATTTAAAGTATATGAATCCTTCAGACACTTAAAAAATACAAATAAGCTGATCAATTTTATAAATTATGGGTTCAGATTTCTTAAAGTGCATTTTTTAATCTCTATCAGTCTTGCCCAAATACTGCATCATTATATTTCTTTGATACTTTCCATGCAATTTTGGATGGGCCCATGGGGTCAAATGGCATATCCTATTCACTATTCTCGTCCTTACCACCATTGTCTATGAACTGAATTCGCAGTAATGTTTGGTATTTATGTTCCTAAATCCACCAGATGAAACACTTTTCTGTGTTTAACTGAGGTCTGGTAACCCTTAGCACTCAGTTTCTTTTCTAACCAATCCAGTTTTTTTGATACTTTATATTCTTCCACTGACCTATCTAGAGTTGTCCTTTTAATGGTCTTGGCTCCATCAAACTATGGAGCTGTGAGCTTAATGAACACTTTGAAATATCACACACACTTGGGCTCATACAGTGTCCTCACTATTTCCTAGTGCTCTTCCTGTAGTCAGAAATGGTGCGTGAGGAATGCCGGGTGTCTGCACACACAGCCATGGGTGATGGAGAAAACAGCTGTTTATTTAGTCAAACACTCATGGATTGATAGCTAGCATTATGATATTGCTGAAGTATTCTCTTTCCCCTTCAGCAAAAGAAATTGTGATGCTAAGGGGCAATTATTTTGCTGATAAAACAGCAGCTGCGAAGAGTTTGCAGCTCTTGCTTTGGCTGAAGGAATAGCAAGATTCTCATATTTTATCTGTCTGACCAGTTCATAAATGTGAGTGAGCTGGACAAAAGTGAAACAGGCCGAACACATGACTTTCTTATTTACAGTAGGGAGAACTTTTTTTCAGCAGTGTTTTTTTTCTAAAAACGTTAGAGGAAAAAAGTATAATGTGGTTTACAGTGGCCATGTTTCTGAGTAACTGCAGTGTTGAAAACTTGCAGTAGACCAACTCTAAATCAAATATTTTTAACAATGTGATTAATTAAGATTTATCATGACTTCAGAAACATTAGCACCTTTGGAGTTCAAAATGTATATATATTAGAATTCAGATGTTCACTCGGTTACCTCTTAGAATGAGCTTCAGTGATCAAGTAAGAGACTTTTGCCAGCTCCTTGGATCCAAGTCCCATTTTCAGTGCTGCCTTTACATTACATTCACTTACTAAGCTGCAAGAAACAAGTTACAAGGTAGGCAGCATTTTCTTAAAACTTAGAATTCAGCAGAAATACATTGGTATGATATGGCATCTGTCAGTGAGCAAATGTGTCGAGATCTTCAACTTCACTCATACAGATTATCCAAGTCCTTCCAAATATTAATGTCTTTAGGCTGACAGTGTACATGCATCTTTCTCTTTTTAAGAGATACGTTTTTGTTTTAACCGTAAATCAATAGTTAGAATTTGCAGAAAGATGGAAAACTATTCCCATTCTTTTTTCTGTAGACAAATAGTAAATCTGAGCTTGTTTTATTGGAGTCATAAATGTAAATGTAACTCTGGGTACCAAATTGTTTCCTTCTGCAATGTGTTCTTGGGCTCTTTTCCTTGTGCTGCATGAGCAGTATTAAAAGGTTGGTTCACTCTTTTATGCTGATCGCTAAAATTCAGGAATTCCTACAAAATTTGTTATGCAAATGGCTTTTGAAGGGAACAGTTTTATTACATTTGATACTTAGCACTATAATGAAGAAACTTTTAACCTTCAGAAAGACTTGATCTGTATAATGTCATGAAGGCCTGCCTATCTGATATTCCATATGTCAGAAGGAATCTGAGAATTACATACAATATATTTGTGTTTTTAATTAACCTGTAGTAAAGCTATTGTAGTTAGTGGCTTCCACCAGCACTAGAAGCAGTGCTAGGTAAGACAGTGGGCCTGGTTCCATATGTAAAGGTGTTGCTGGTGTCAGTATGTAATCCTTCAAATTATTTTTTCCTGTTTTTCAGAAGCTAAAATAAAATTTAGCTTCTTAGATTTTTAGGTAAGTTCTCAAGAATTAATTTATAGATACAATTGAGGAATAGATGAGGATTGTCCCATTTGACTGGGGAAGTTCTTTAGAAGTCCATTTTGACTGTCAGACTCTTGTGATAGAATATTGATGTCACAGGAGAAGTCATCTGGAGTCTCTGTTGCAGGTGAATTCAGGAACGTGTCTTGAGTATGCTGGAAACTATGACACAAGATGAAAAATGTTTTGAGTTACTAATTTTAATTGATTTCTAAGTTTAATAAGAGTTTTTTGAAGAAATCACAAACTCTGAGTGTCTTACTTAACACCTGCCTGGGAGGAACTTCTTTAGGAAACTTTTGTATCAAATCTCATTAGAAACAGTTAAAAAAACCTCCCCCAAACCAAATCAACAGGAAACTTGCACGCAGGTTCCCTCTGCACTGGCCAGACATGTGTTCCAGATGAAACTCCCTATGCCAGTTAATGCAGTGTGCAGTGGGATGTCTGAACCTGTTTTGTTCAGCAAAGTAGTGGCATATCCCAATCTGGTAGTGTCAAGACTTGAAATTGTGCTCCTTTTTTTCCCAAAGCAGACTTCTCTCTGTCCCTGTCAAGTCTTCACAGCTGCTGTGTGTACTCATCAATAAGGATCCACAGGCATCTGCAAACCAGACACGATCCTTCGCATTGTTCTAGTTGGTACTTCCAGGTTATAAACTTGCAGTAGTTCACAATGATGCTTATCAGGCTGCAACATGAGAATTATTGGAAGTTAGTGTATTATCAGATTGTGAACTGAAAGAGGGCTGTGCTCTGAAGTCTTTTGTCTCTGATGTTTTGTACTGAAATCTTGGTTTAGGCCACATGTGAAAATGAGAAGGCTTTTTTTTCTAGTTTTCAATGCAGATGTTTCTCTAAATCTTAAAGTGGCTATGTAGTTCCTCAGGAAAGATACTGGAATCCAGAAACATATTTTGTAGGTCTAGTTAAGGTGTAATGCTGAAATTTATGGCAAAATGATAGAAACCCTGTAATGCTTACATATGAAATGTCAGAGGATTTTTGTTTTAAGCTTAAAAGGAAGTTTGTATAACTGTTTTTCTAGTGATCAGAAGTAAACTGTAAATTACTAGTACGTTACACTGAATATGTTACTCTAACTCTTTTGGCAACTAAAGAAGGTGAAAAGAGGCATTTGTATTCTGTGGAGATACACTAAAAAGAAAAAAGTTGGTTTTAGTGGTATCCAAACCTGAAGATGGAAACATGGGAGGTTTTTAACTGTATTAGAAGAATAAGCAGGAACTCACTGAAGTCCAAAATTTATGAAAGTCTTCACAGGTACGCTTTAGAGAAGCAGAATTGCAATAATATTCTACGAGCAGTACTGGTTACTAGTGTGGATTCCTTCAGGAGTCTGATGGCCAAACCCCTGAACTTATTTCACTAAAATAAACTGACTTGGGGATAAACATTGTTCTTTTTAAGAATTTCTCTTTGGCACTTTATGTAATCATCAGTGATTCTTCCACTGTCTGAAGTATTTCTTGTATTTACCTTTAGAATAATATATTGTAGATCTGGTGAATGTATGTTCAGTTATATATGTTTTTTTTTCTTCTTTTTGACATAGGATTTTTCAAACTTTTAAGTATTCTGCAATTGTCTCCGTATTGGAAGCTGTTCAAGCAAGTGGACACTGTCCTAAAGAGTAAGAAACATCTTTTGTTCTCTTTATTTTGAGGATTCAAGAGGAATCCAGTTGAGGAAGGACACATACCTGTTCTGGATATCCAAGAACTTAAGATAGTGTTTATCTGGCATGGCAGTTACAGGTGAATTAGGTTTCTCTTTTCACTGTTGAATTCATACAGCTGGGCTGAATTACTTGATTGCAAGTTTTCGATTTTTCTTTTTTCAAATAATACATTTTTGAATGTCTCTATTCAGTTAGGGTATATATATATTGTAAAACCTTTATGCTCTAACTTTGTGTAGTCAAAAAAGAGCTTTTAAATAAGCAGAAGTTTGGGAACAAAAAGATGTCCTGAAGTGTTGCATAGAACCTGACAGTTAAATAATTTCAAACTCAATTCTAAATTCTGGATGTGAAGAGGATTTGTGTTTGATGGGAGCTGTTTGTATGATGGGAGTTCCAATACGGAAAAAGGGAACATCTGGAGCAAGTGTTCTGGCAGTTTCAGTACAAAATTCATATTACTTCATAGAGATGGCAAACAAAGATAGAAATATTTTAGCAGCCTTTCCTTAGGTACTTGTTTTGGGTACAGGTTTATTTTTCATGAATTTTAGAAAAATATCTCTGCATTAAGTGTCCCTATTAATGCAGAGCAGAGACATTTTAGTTTAGCAACCTTGGAATAAGTCTTAAATAATAAAAGCAGGGATAAATATTATAATTTATGGACAGAGTTACTATAATTTTTTTACTGGAGCATTGCAGGCTTTTGGTAGCTGTTATGACCAATTTATATCTTTGACATATCTTACAACATTGTTTAAAAGATATGGGGAGGAAATAATCTTTGTGTGAGAATCTGCTTCTCAATGAAGTAATATATAATACATTTTAATACAGATTGAAGGTTGAACTGCATTAATAGTCTTGCAAAGGTTTTTAAGAGTTTGTCATCAGGAAACTATTTAGGGAGAGGGGGATCTCTATTGGAATTGGAGAATTCTCTGTGCCCTGGAGAGAACAATCATGTTTTTTAAATGGAAAAACACACTGGTATAGAATGTCAGTTCACATACAAACCTTTTGTCTGTCTTTTAATGTTACAGGGTGGTTTTATTTGCTTGAGGCTTATGCACACAGGCCCTCAAAGCCTTTACTTTCACCCCATACACATTTTCCCTTAAACTGTGTAATGTTTTGAAGCCTCTCTCAGATAAAAAGAGAACCTCCTGAACTTGAGCTCCTCTACCTGCTGTCAAGGCAAGGAGCAGGATAAAACTGTCATACTAGTGTGTTCCTCTGGCAAGGCAGTGTCAGTTCCCATTGGCAAGTACATCTGTCAGTGTGTAACAGCACTCTGCTGTTAGAGACATGTACAAGACTTCTTGGACTGACAGGTTTAAAACCTAACCTTCACATTTTTTTTTGCTACTTGTGTCTTAAAGTTGCCCTAAACCTTTCAGTATTCTGACACAGAGTCTACCCTTTATCCTTCGATGTTTGTAGGTTTGGGTTATTTTTAGTGGTCTACAAAATGAGCACTTGCCTATTTATCAGACACGAAATCATGGCTGCTACTGATTGTATATCAATTCTGGGGCTTTTGGTTTTATGGTATCTATTGAAATTTTGAGTTTCAGGCATTGGATTTGAATGTGTGCTCCTGAGGTTGGTTATTGTGTGACTTGTTAACATGCTTCATTTTCTGGTCTCTAATGATGAGGTATCCATCTGGATTTAAAGCACATCTCTGAGCTTCTTAATTCTTCATTAAAGAGATGTGTTCTATATTCATTGGTAAGGATGTTTTTTTTGTCTTGACTTGGGCCCTCTTCTTAAGTATCTTGTGATACATTTTGAAGATTTCAGCAACTTAATTTTATCTTAAATGTTTATCAGATACTTTTATAGTATGGGGTTCTTTAGGTGCCTGTGCTAGTTCTTAATTTTGACCCAAGGTAATAATTAAAGTCTGAAATTCATATATCTAAGTATCGATGTGCTAACTAAATCATAAGTCTTAAGTATTATAGACAGAGAAACAGTGGTAAAGAATTTATAGCTTGGTCTGTGATCTGAGTCCTTTTCTGACATATACAACAAGCTTGTGCATCTTGCCACACATCTTTTGAATTTGGAGTTTTGGGGAGAAAGTGACTACAACCTGGAAGGCAACAAAAGCAAAGTATCTGAGTTTTGTGCAAGTAAAAACACAGCCAGCCTTTTCCTCAGTAACATCAACCATATTTAATCTGAAGAAGCTTTGTGGTATTACAGACACCTGCACTTCAAAACAGTAGAAACAAAACAGCCACAAGAATCTCCCTAGAAAATGTTTTTTTCTAAAACCTACTGGTATTTTTAATTTTTGTAGGTGTCTATAGAAAACAGCTAAGATTACTTCATACATTACAGAATCTGTCATAATGTGTTCTCTCCATATATTAAGTACAGCTTGCTGAAATTTTATTTTGAGGCTTTGTAAATTTACCCCTAGTTAAAAATGACTGTTAACACATGGCAGTTTGCTTCAGTTTTGTGCTCTTATTTGGAGCTGGAACTGTAGCCATGGACTGGAACTTAGTTCTGACAATATAGTTGAAGCCCATACCAGTCAAATCTTTGTCATCTTCAAATTAAAATACAAGGTACTTGAGTGAGTTTGTGAGTATTTAGCATGTCTGTGAACTCTGTAGCAGAAATAGTTCTAAACAAAACCAGTATGTTGAGGGTATGATTTTAAAGGGATGGCTCATTACTCAAAAATAATTAGAAATGCATACCAGTGAAAAGTAATTTTAGAAAAAAATAATACATATGTATACATATAATTGGATGTGTGGGTTTTTATTTAATGAAATGGGCTACCCAACCAAATCTTATACAAATTTTGGTGATACC
This sequence comes from Anabacerthia variegaticeps, assembly GCA_035583185.1. Classification (NCBI taxonomy): domain Eukaryota; kingdom Metazoa; phylum Chordata; class Aves; order Passeriformes; family Furnariidae; genus Anabacerthia; species Anabacerthia variegaticeps. The sequence continues at coordinate 9,385,895 of JAWWEW010000020.1, forward strand.
AGTAAGACAAAATACATCTTTTCAATCCACATTTAGCTACAGATACTGTGACTCTCTAGTACAAACGCTTATGCCTCTCTGTTAGGGAATAAAAGAGTTCATATCTATTAAATGTCTAAATGTTCTTTTATTTTAGTCTCCTATATTACAGGGATTTTGAGGAAATTGTGCTGTCCCTCTGTGCCTTTCAAATTTAACATGTACATTGATCTTTAAATCTGTGATAGAATATCATTTACATTGGCACATCAGTGCGAAGTAACTTCTGTATTATTTAATTAACTCAGCTTTTTGAACTTGGACAAAGCTTTACTTAAAATCTGACAAGTAATGGTAGTGTAATTGTCTTTTAATACTGGGGAGGGAATGTCTCATTTCTAAATAGTATGCAGAAGCTATTAGTTCTTGGAGTATCTGGGTTTTAACATGTTGTATTATCTCCCTCTTTTGACATAGTATTCCATCTGCTAATAGATCGCATATCATAGAGAGCCACAAGGCTGTCATGCTGTTGTATGTTACACAGAACTAAGCAAATGCAGCAATTTTTTCGATCTCTTTGGCAGTTTTGTTTCTTATGCTTGGTTGCATTGCTTTCCTGAAAAAAAAAAAAAATCCCAAAACCAAACCCTTTGCACGCATATAATGTCAAACTCTTCCCTAGTTATGACTCTTTGTTTACCCCTTCTGTGTCCTTTACCTGTAGTCTGGATTTCTGTTACGTCATGCTTTTATGACTTGTTTTAGTTCCTTCTGCCTACTAACTTGTCCCTAACTTCTCTCTGAAGTGGTTTCTGTTATTTGTCTGGATAGCCATTGTTTGCACTTCTTTTGAGGGAAAGTGGCCATCAAGGTCACTGATTCTGTCTCATCTGTGGTACTGTCACACATCAGTCATGTAAAGCAGTGATACCCAGTGTATCAAAGTATACAAGTGTGAATATCATGGTAACATGCTTAAGCTTTACCTGATTTACTTGCTTTTAAGTGGAGTAGTTTTTTTTCTATTGTCACTTCATCAGTAGTCGTCAGAAATGCAATTAATTAAATAATATATAATGAAATAAAACACATCAGGGGGTTTTATTATATCACTTTTACTGCTGCTCCCACTTAATTTTTTGAAAGTGACATTTGATATCCATTCCATTATGTTTTCTTATGTGTTTGGTCTTTTTTGATGTGTTCTGTAAAATCAATCTGTTGGTTTTTTGGTGTTTTTGTTTGGTTTTTTTTTTTTTTTTTTTCTTCTGGTATAAGATTTAAGGACAGAAATGAAGTTTCCTCGAGGATATGGGTAAAAGTACTTCTCTGGGCAAAAAACAAGCTCTCTTTGGAAGAGACTTGTGTTCAGGCTGTCTGTAGTGGTATCCTTTCAAAAAGATGTTTGGGTTGTTGTTTGTTGAGATTTTTTTGGGTTCTTCTTTTTGTCAAAATCTCCAGTCTCCTCTTTACAGAGAAGCTTTCTTCATAATAAATTTATGTTGGTCTAACTAGCTGGGAGAGGTTTCTCCTGTATCTAACCTTCAGACTGCTCAGTTTGGAAGTTCATCTGTGCTATCCATCTTGCTTGAATCCTTGAAGTGAAGCTGGTATCTTCAGCCTACATTCCCCTTAATTACCTGCTAAGATTTATTTGTTTTATGTAAAACCTTTGCATTTGAAAAGGAAGTTTTTGTGTTATTTGTCTCTTTATTTACTCTTTTTTTTCCTTATTCTGAAATAAAGTAGGAAAAACTAAGATGAAAATTGTTTCTTGGGTTTTGAGCAAAGATGACAATTTCTGGGAGGCAAGCTCTGAGTTAGTGCCACAGCTGCAGTGATGCCAGGCTGTTCTGCAGGCTTTTTTCCTTTTCTTTACTGTAAAGACACACAGTCAATAAAACATGAAGAGATAGTCTGGTATGAATTTTTTCAATACAAGGGGTTTTTCAGTCCTGCTCAATAGTTCTAGGCTTAAATGAGTTCCAGGATTAACTCAAGTTAACCTCAGGAACATGTATGGTAGCTAATAAATGTTACTGTACATCCTATTGTAGCTGTATTGCTAAAGATGGAAGAAATAAATATTTTTTTTCCCCAGTTATCAAGACTTGAAAAGCCTTCTTTGCAAATTGCAGTGAAATACAGTCTGTCCCTGGCCCTAACCAAGGAGCTGGATGCAGTCTGCTGAGCTGTACTCAGTCTCAATATGTAAATTTATCAACACAGGCTTCAAATTTGAGTTTTTAATAGTAGTCCTTGATAGCCTGGACCATGATATTTTACACATGGCTATTGTAACTTCCATCTGTCTTTCCTCAGATGGGGATTTCTTTAATTAGGTAATTTGTTCTGTGTCTGATATTCTTTCCTTGTACTTAATCTGAGTTGGTTGTCTTCTCTTAGTTAAAATAGCTCTCTTCTGACTTATCTTTTGATTTGAAATATCCTAAGATGAGAGGTGATTATATTAGTCATGCTATAACAACCTAAACACGTGCCAGATCATCTACCTGGATCCTGCTGTTCATTTGCCATCTACTGGGAGGTGTTTGATACTGGGAAAGTCATCATTGTATTGCATTTAATCAAAAGCAGACAACTTAATCAGTGTTAGAAGATAACAGGGTCTAATCTACATTAATGCTTCCTTTATCTGGGTACTTTAGGATATCCTAACTTTAAGCATTAACTTGTACATTTATCATCTGGAAACCACAGCTACTTTGCTGTGCTAAGCTGTCACCTTCCTAAGCTTCTGTCACTTTTTGAACAGCATTCTTGTTCTCTCAATTCATTAACAGTCGTATCAATCCACACTTGATAGATGTCACCAATCAGTGTCTTTCAGTATGACAGAGGATCCATCTGTCCTTTCTCTGTATAGACCAGAAGTTTCAGATACCCAAACCCTAAGCAAGGTTGTGAGTTTGGCTTTGTTTTGACTACAGTCGCACCACCTTCAGTGGACTACAAGTGTGAGCAGAATGGATTTTCATCAGCTTGTCAAGGACTACTTTGTGTTTAGTAGGTTTAACATGAACTTTGTCCATTGGAGAATATTTCAGATTTACAGGGTGATTATATCTGGGATCTTATACTCATTTTATTATTAGGAAAATTCTTTGAGGAATTGCCATTGAATTGGAGGAGGAGAGAATGAAGGTGAGCTTTAGTAGTAGGGTCAGGAATTAGAAGTTGTGGCTGTTTTCTTTCCTTTTTTTTTTCTTTAATTAGAGATATGTATTGACAGGATACAGGAATGATTATTCATTGCTCATTTAAAGTGATTGCTCCTCCATTTGAGAGAGTTACTAGTTATCTGGGGAGGTAAATTATCACAGATACGTTTTCATTCACTTCCCATTCTGTTTGATTATGCTATGAACGTGTGAGGTTTTGGGCTAAAGCTGAATTAACCACCCGTTTCAACTCCTCTTGACTAAAATCCCTGACTGCAAACTAATTCATTGGTGATCACTCAGGGATTCTATGAATAGTTTCAAATGTTTCAAAACTAGGTAAGTGTGTAAACTCTGTTAAACCAAAGGTAGTTCCTTCCTGTGTTTTATTGTTGTATCACTGTATTCATTCTCTTGTCTTTCCTTTAAAGAAGAGTCTATTATATCTTTAAGTGAAATAAAATACAGTTTCTCAGAATCTTACTTAATGCAACTTAAATTGAAGAAACAGTGTCTCAGCTTTTCCTACTGAAGTTGGGGTAGCTTTGATTTTATATGTAGTTAATAACCTTTCGAGGTTTTGTTTAAACATACAGAATTATTGTGTACATTTTATGTATTAGATGATTTCTTTCTATAAACAAATTTTAACCCTGGACTGCTAAAAACCATTTCTGGTACAATTTGTTAATTTTAATGAATATGACCAAGGAGAATCTAAAACTGTGTTTAGGTAATAGAGCAGAGGGAATGAAAAAAATGAAACCATTGCATTGAAAACATGATTATATATGGTACAAAAATTAAAAACCATGCATAGGGCATCAAGTATAAGCAAAAATAACTTACTTGATTTGTGGTTTAATTAGAATGTAACTTTATGATCAAAATATGAAAACCCCATAGAAATGTTGGGGTGGGAAAGAAGCAATGAGCAAAGTCATTAAAGTAATTTTTCTCTTCTTTCTTGTTCCCCTTTTCCTTAGGATGCTTTAACACTTGAAGACGAATGTTTCACGAGAAGCACTAATGGATGTTGGCATGCCTTGGATAAGGTGGTGACCGCCGGATGTCATTTGTTTCTGTTCACTGCAGAGAGACAAAACTGACTCCATTTGGAGTTGAGAGAAAAAGAAGAACAGACCTCTCAAGATGACTGATCCTATGATGGATTTTTTTGATGATGCCAATCTTTTTAGTGAGACCTTAGAAGGTTTGTCAGATGATGCCTTTGTTCAACCTGGACCTGTTTCACTTGTTGATGAATTGAATTTGGGTGCAGAATTTGAACCTTTGCACATAGACTCACTGAACCATGTGCAAGATGCTCAAAATCAACAAAAGATGACTGACTTTGATCAGCTGAATCAGTATGATTCACTGAAGCTGCACTCAGTTAATCAGTCTTTTAATAGCTCAGCTGACAATGTCTTATCACCACACTCTCAATTCAACTGTTCACCAGTTCATCCGCAAAATCAGTCCAATGGGATGTTTCCAGATGTGGCCGATGGTAGTCCTATGTGGGGTCATCAAACTGCCACAACTGTTTCGAATCAAAATGGGTCCCCTTTTCACCAAGGACATTCTCAGTCTATGCAGCAAAACAAAAGCTTTGTAGCACACCATGACTTTGCCTTATTTCAGGCTAATGAACCACAGCATCAGTGTGCCTCACTACAGTCACAACAAAGCAGAAATAGCACGGGGCAGGATGCTCTGAGTCAGCCAAAAGACTTCATGGAAGTGAACGTATCTACTTCTCTCAGAGTCAGTGTTAACCACCCCCCTTCAGTTTCTAATCCATCGACTTCACAGCAGCCTCTGTCTGTTCAACAGTTTTCTCAAACTGCAAGTGCTTCATTACATTTTTGTGGGAATCAAGAAGGAAATTTTGATGGACAGTCCCCAACTATTACGCCGTGTTCTGTCAGTAATAGTCAACAATTTTCATCTCCTTATTCTTACTCTAATAACCACATTTCTCCTACCAGCCTTCTTCAGCCTACAACAGCTCTTTCTACCAGCCAGCAGACACACTCTATCTCTGACTTCACTGGAAGTGATGCCTTTACATCTCAAACAGGGACCAAGCAAGAAACAACTGAGCACATGTTGAATCCTAATACACCTTTGAATTCAAATACTTTTCAAATGTTGCATTCTGTGCATCCTCAGGGCAACTTTAGTAGTTCAAAACTCTCTCCTGTGAATATTAGTTTTCCAGCTTCCACTGGTTCTGCTTCTCAGATAAGCCATTTCACTGACCCTATTGAAAGCAACGGTTTTACATCTTTAGATGACAACTTACTTCATCAGGTCGAGACTCATAATGAACCATTCACAGGACTCGACCCAGACGACCTCCTTCAGGAAGACCTTCTGCCACAGTTTGATGATTCTGCATTTGTTCAGGATAGCACAAGCCATGTTTTAGAGCATGACCTAGAACACCATATAACCCCACAGCCAGTGACACAGTCATCTGATCTCGTTCGGGCACAATCTCAGAGTCAGATCCATCCTTGGCATTCTTCAGTTTCTAATCAGCACCTGCAAGGCAGAAGTCGTGCAACCTTACAAGGACAGGTATGTAGGGATTTGGGGGGCAGCAGTCTGATTTGGTTGATCTAGGGAAATGAATAATAGTGACTGGTGCTTGTGTCAAAGCACGATGGTTGAAGTCTCTGAGCTCTTACTTGACCCTGAAGAAGTCTAGGTAACAGCTTGTCTAGGGGGAAAAAAAAAACCCTACCAGTTGATGCAGACCTTGTTTTCTCCTGTTGTTTTCTTACCACTGCAGAAAACAAGATCTATGTGACCTGAAATATTTATTCAGATAAAATGGTGCCATTCCTGCTGCTTATATTTCTGAAGTATGGCAGAGAAAATTGGTTGTTTTATGATTTTGGTGCAAATATAAGAGATTATTTGTTTTAAAAGTACTTACAGAAACATGTTTTTAAGAGCTCTGGTAAGGTGGCTGATTTCCTGAAAGAGTTGGAATGGTTCAGTTGTTACTCAGTCCATTGCTTGGTGTCTTTGTGCTTATGCTCATTGGCTAAAAATTCACACTTTTTATTCCTGCTTTTGACGTGATTAGTAATAATAGAAAACATCTAAAAGGCCATGCCTATGTTGGATTTTGCTACTTTTGGCTAAACTAAAAATCTCAGCAGTTGTTTTAGTATAATGTGCATATCTACTGCAAGTATCCAAGTCCTTCATGTGGGGACAACATGGCACAAAAATTGTAGTGTATTTCTCTTGCATCCCGTTAAAAAATAAACTTTGCAGGCAATGCTTTTCAGTTTATTGGAGAGAAAACTGAAAAGACATTAAAGTTGTGTGAGTATTGAGGTGGTCAGAAAGATAGTCCTTCAGTTCTTCAGTCTCTTATTGCTTTCTCATGTGTAACAGTGATTTTTGAAACAGTTTTAATTCAAATATTATGCCCACTTTTCTAATGTTGGCCTTTATCTTCATCTAATGTTGGCTTTTATCTTCCTCTCTATCATCATCTCCTCTTTTATAGGAAGAATATGTCATTAAACTGAAATATAGACTGGTGCTTCTGGATTGCTTTGGTCTCTTATGAGAGTTAAGCTTTCAAAAGTAAACAAAGTAGGGCAAGAAAAGTTGTTTTTTCACAACAGTGTAACCAGTGAAATCACGTTCTTATTTGCAGCTCCTAGAAACTCAGCATAAGTGAGATTCTTGCAGACTTTTCAGTTCAAAAAATTCCTAGCTTAAAAGAAAATAAGTTTTGAATATGAGAGACTTATTAAGCAAAGGAACAAATAATTATTATTTGAGCTTTTAAAAATTATCAGTCTTAAACTATTGCTGTGGGTTTGGAGGCTGGTTTAGTGGCTTTCCTTGGTAATACTTGAAGACTGGTATTAGTGCCTGCATGACTTATATATCAGTACCTTAATATGAACAAAGTTTGTTTCTGCTTGGTGGTTTCCAGCCTAAATTTGATTTGACAGGAATGTCTGAAACTTGTTCCATTAGATGGCTTGGCAGAAGGAGCTGTACCTTCTGTATGATTAATATGCATATTCAGCTGCAGTTGCTGTCATGTAGGGTTTCCAAAACTGAGAGATAGTCTGTTTAAATCCATGTATATGTGAAGAGTGAAAGCAGGAATTTTTAATTTAGACTCCCGTTTTAACTTCTAGTAGGAATTAAGCTTGTATTTGGAAGAGGGAATAGAAATGTTTTCTAATTTTCAATCTGCATTTCGAAACAGAGACAACTCTGAAAAAACATACCTGTGCAGACAGATGTAGAAATGTTTTAGTAACTTCTCTATTTATTTAGTATTACTTCTCTATATTCTTCCTACCAATATTGTCTCTACCTGAGAGAAGCATCTGATTGGGAAAAAGATTATTGGACAGGAGGGTCACTACAGGCTCCTGCTTCTATTTTGTTTGCGGGACGTGGGCCTGGGAAGCAGACAATGTAACATTTTTCTTTTCCCCTCTTTAATGTTATGTCATTAGTATAGAGATAAGGGTTTAACACACTTAATCTTTGGTCTTGGTTCAGTAGATTTCTTCTCCATTACAACTTCTGCTTATGTTTATGCAGCATGTAATTGTCAATTTCTACTGGTGAAAGTTTTTCTGTAAGTTGTGGTGTGATGCTGATGGAACCTGTAGGTACAGCTCTGCGGCTGAGCTGAGCTTGGTTAACTGAGCCATGCACTAGATGCAATCTGTAGCCTTTGATAAACATTTCTTCTCTTTCCCCTTGGCTGTCTTTCAAAGAAAAAGCCCAAAAGAGGGTACAGCCCAGGTAGCTATGCTATCAGTTGTCCCTGTAACCTCAAGACAGAGGGTTTAGCAGCTTGGAGGGAAAGGCCATCCTGCTGGGGTGTGCACAGCCCTGCCAGGCAGCGCAGCAGCAGAACGCGGCGCTGGGAACGGCAGCCTGGGAAGGGGGAAGAGGAAGTGGGTTCCAGGAAAAGTGGGGGTGGCGAGAAATCCAGGAGTTGATATAGTTTTTGAGGAGTCAAGCGGAGAAAAGTAGGTCTAATAAAACTTTCTGGTGCTGTGACTTTTCTCTTTTGTACGTCAGAACCCTGTGAGACTTACTGCAATCTCACTGACACCAGCTTTAGAACTTTGGTTTGTAAGGAGGAATAGAGGGAAAGGTCTGAGATCTCTGGAGGGCATTTGATGCTTTGGGGGGTTGACTGTCATTTTTATCACAGTGTGAAAACAAAGCAACTTCACAGTATTTAAAATTTTTTGATTTCCCCTGGAACTTTGAAATGAAACAGAAACCAGATAGTTATAAAATTGCTTGGTTTGGTTTTTATGATTTTGGGGGTGCAATAAATTAAATTGGATTCTGACCTTGAGTTTATCTAATGGGACGGATGTTTAATGTTTCTTTCAGAAACTCAGTGTGAACCAGTCTCTGTCAAAGTGTTGTGAGCAATGTACAGATGGGGGATTGGCAGAAGCAAACAATGCAGAAGCCTCTTTAAATCAGTGATGTATGTAGTATGAATAGTAGTGGGAAAGTATGGCTGTTACTGAAGTTAAGTGTTTCAGATCTGTCTTTTGACTGCCTGCATTTCTAAGAGGGGCTTTAGTTCTACTTCTGGTGCCTATTCTTTGATAACTTGTTAGAATATCAAGTTCAAGATGAGTTTGTTCGTTTGAGCTTTTTACAAATGTGTGCAGTTTAACCAGGGAGAAAAAAGGTGGGGCAAGGGGTGGTGAAGGATTTTGGTCTTACTGAAGCTGGTTGGCTGTAGAAAAAGAAACAGGTGGGAAGGTATTTTGACAAGTTTAATGTGTAATAGTTAAGGTGAGCTGTTAATTGTCTTACAAGGCAATGTTTTGTAATGGCTTTTGTACATATCGAGGCAACAATTACTAGTGAATTTAATTTTTTTCAACAGTTTCAGCTTGATAATGGTTGAGATTTTCTCAGAAAGGACACTTTTGTTTCATGAAGTTAATGCACTGTAGCTGTTGGAATAGACCCAATATTAGACTACCAAAGATCTTTAACTGCAGTTAGGCTGAGGTTATTTAAATCAAGAAAGAATATTAAATACTTGTTTTAGTACTTGAAAGCAAGCATACTCATCACATTTTTACTTTCATGGCTATTCTTTTAATGGAAATTAATTTAAAAATTAATACAGTCTGCTAGGTGTAATAATGCAGCAGAATTAAAAACAATCTAGATTCTTATGCTACTAATAACTTTCTGTGCCTGCTGTAATTAGATTAGAATTGTAAATAAATTGTGCCTTTTAATTTTACATCATGCATTTTTCATCAGTTAGTCTGAGAACAGAAAGTGGAGAAATGCACTGAAGATTCATGTAGCCTCAGTGTTGACTAACACAAGACTTCTGAACTTATTAACTCCACTTAAAACTGTTTTGAGTTTGCTAAATAATTACTCACTTTACATAAAGTTGGAAAAAGATGACAAAAATACACGCTTCAACTTTGTTTTGCATGTTTAGAAGAGAAAGTAATTTGGAAAGATAATCTGAAGTATGAACTGTCCTAAGAGAAGTTTATAGCCATTTCACTGTGTATGTTATTTTGTAGTAAGTGTTTTAATGTCTTCTGGCTTCATACACAAAAGCAGATGAATTGAGATTAAACTGAAAAATAATATTCCATTAATAGTCCTAAGTACTATAGGACAGTGTATTATTTTTACTTCTTAAATATATATTTTTTCTTTTTTGTGACTGAAAGTTTGGCACCTAACTTGATAATTCAGTGCATTCATGAATTCCAGTATCTGACATTTTCTTGTAAAAGCTGACTTAAACCATGCAAGTGTTCTTATGCTTGCAAGCTTGAGCTTGTTTTATAGCAACAGATGATATTTTTTCAGAAAGAATTTGTCTTGCCCTTGTTGAAAGTTTGTCAAAGAAAGCCTGAACTTGGTGTTGTACCCCAGGACATCTGTATCTATGGGAATGGCATAAGCTCATGTATGAGCCTACCATCAGAGAGGGAATTAATTTTCACCAGATCCAAGTCCATGCTTATGTGCTGCTGAAATGCCCTGATTTGTCACAGGCCTTTCACCTCAGACTGTGTTATCAGATGTTGCTTTATTATATCAACTCTAAACTCATTGTAGACATGTATCCCTTGGATTATTCCACTTGTAAACCTTTTATTCTGCCATTGGTTGCTGTTTTACTTGTATATGAAATCTTGGCACTGTAAAGTTTTTGAGAGAAATACTTAGTAAGCAGTGATGTGTTTTCTTGGCTAGTTATGAGAGCTAAAACCAGACAACTACTTGATATATGCAGTTATGGAAGGTGCATCAAATCAAGGATATAGTATTTGTTAGAGTGTATTTCTTATATTCTGTATGGGTTAATTTTATGTAAGCCTGTAATGAGAAATATTTTAAATTAATGAGCTGATCATACACTATAGATATTCTTTGTAGAAGAGACTGGCTATTTTGCTTAGTAAGTTTATAGGTTATGGCTCCTGAGTGCTGGTACAATACAAGGCTTTCTGGTGCTGCTGTATGTCTGGTGCTTGGGAAGCAGTGCATGATAGGGTTAGGGTAGGGGTTAATTTTACGGGTGACAGCATATTAACAAATGTACATCTTCGTCTGAACTTTGAAGCATTTCTACAAGTTGTGTGCACTGGGTTTAGTTTTCTGTGCTTCAGGAACATTTTTCACCTTCCTTGTAGGAGCTTAAATCCTCTACACCAGTGAGTCACCAGGATTCGGTTATCTCCCAGCACCGACTAAGTTTATCATCTATGCTGAAGTAATGAAAATAATACCTTCACTGACCTTCTTTGTACAATATTTTGCAGCTTTTTTGCTTTCTTTCTGTAACTTGAGAAAGGCCTGCACAAACAGGTGGAAATGGAAGTGGCAAAGCTGTGTCAAATGCTCAGAGTAAATGAGAGGAGTAGGACAATATCTCTGACCTTTGGTAGGGCAGCTCCTGGAATGAACCAAGGTTTTAAATTGTAGCTGTATATCATATGTTTTTGTTATTAATCTATGGCTTTTTGCCAATGACATATTAATCATTAAAGAGAGCAATGTTTTGATAGCTGTATTTATAGTTGAATGGGTATGAAGCATTTGCTTTTCACGTATATTTTATATGTTTTATATAAGGCTTTTATACATTTTATTTTTTTTAAATTACAAACTGCATATGTTTAGGAAGGGAAGTACATGTTTGTGAGATTAGTTTGTAACACATTTACTGATGAGTATTTGTAATTTGTCTATTTTTAATTTCCCTTGTTTTCCCTTTAAAAACACAGCTGTAAAGGAAAGACAAAAATTGCTGGGCTTTTAAGAACAGGGAAAATGTGCCAGAGTATCAGTTTTACTGTTTTAAAGGCTTTATGAGGTTGTAATTACCATCTCTTGAGTTAAATTGTTTCATCTTTTTTCTGAATCTTTTTTGCTATCACTAATGCTTTTCTGAAGTCTCTCTCAACCTTTGCCACTTGTCAAATAATTAGGGTGTCCACCTCTTTGTGTATGTTTCCTCTTTCAAATTAAGTACTTGCTGTTTTAATGACTGTTATATTAGATGAATATATTTTTTCCTGAGATAATTGTACACTCATTAAATAACTGCTATAATTGTCTTTAAAATGTGCCAAAAGAGAAGCATTTTTGTAAAAGTAGTTAACAGATGGCACGCATAGGAAGGAAGCTTCTGGCTGGGTCAAATTACAGGAGTAATCCTACAGATAGCAAGGTGAGACTAGTTGACAAAATAAGTTAAATTTACATTCTTTTTTAATGATATTGCAGGATAAGTGTGGTTGAATAATCTAAATAACTATTTGCCAACAGATGTCTTGTTAATATTGAAAAACTATAAAGCAATTCAGTAATGTAGGAGTACTGATATAATTGTGCAAGGTTAGTGTCTGGAAGAAGTGGTACCTAATTACAGAGAAAAGAGAAAACAAAATCCATGTTAAATTCTCTTTTAAAGACAGCAACCCATTCTATAGGCTGTTAAAGTTGCAGTTCAATATACGCCTAAACTATAATTAGTTAAGGGGAAAAAAAGTTTAAAAGTTTCCTATTCTTTCACTTTGTGTTCTGTTAATGGAACCATTTGTGCTATGAACTGAACTGGGAAACTCCTTCATGTGCAGAGACTTTGCCCTTTTTTTTGTCAAGGGTGTTTTTCAGGAGTAGAGGTTCCTGGTTTAGTTCTCTGTTGCCCAGAGCCACGTTCCACAGAAACACTGGAGGGGAGTTTAGCAATGCATACAAGTATCTAAAAGTGTCAAGAGCAAGGGGTCCAGACTTGTTAGTGGTGCCCAGTGACAGGACAAGGGATGGATGGGCACAAACTGAAACATGGGAACTGCCATTTGAGTATGAGGAAAAACTTCTTTCCTGTGAGGGTGGCAGAGCTCTGGAAAAGGCTGCCCAGAGAGGGTGTGGCATCTCCTGTTTAAGAGAGCTGGACATGATCCTGTGCAACCTGTTCTGGGTGACCCTGCATTAGCAGGGGGGTTGAACTAGATAGTGTCCAGACATCCCTTCCAATCTCAGCTATCCTGTGGTTGTGTGAGAGCAAAAGGAGTGGGAAGCATCATTTTCTGCAGTAGAGGCAAAATAATTGTCCAGGAACTGTAGCCTCCACTGCAAAGAGAGTGCAAGTGGGCTTGAGGTGGGACTATCCATCGGCTCCAGTAACCCCTAATCTGCTTTCACTGACACCATTATCTAAACTCTGAACTTCTGAGTGGCTTCAAGCATACCATTGCCTCTAAAACTGCCAGAACAGTGCTTAATCATGAGGCATTTTGTAGAAAATCAACACTTTATGAAGTGTTAGTGAAATGTTATTACTGAAAGAGAAGCAGAACTTGTAAAGATGTTAACCAGTAGTATGGCTTCAAAGCCAGAGAATCTGAAGTACATTTGGAATTCATGTGGCTTTTGTCTAGATGTCTGTGTGCTTTGTGCAGTCAGGTTTTATAGTTCCTTTTAGCTATTATGTTAATTTTAAATATAGAGATCAAAATAATTTCCAGTACTTTGCCTACCTAACAGCCTCCTACATCTGGAGAGGTATTGTTTGCTTTGTTCATTATCAGCTTAAAAAAATTTGCTCAAGTTCCTGCTTACATGGATTTCTAATAAAGTGTCTATTGTCAGGTGTTGAGTAGATTGAATTTGGGAACTCTAAAGGCTAATAAATATAAATTAGTGGGTTTTTAGGATGATGAGACTGAGAATTCTAATGCTGATTTGAGTAAGTTTGATAAATGAAACTAGCAATGTTAGTCTAGAAAAGACGACAAGTCTTAGATTTTTGAAAGTGTGTAATTTGTAGTAGAGATTGATTTTTCTTTCATAAATGTGGCAGGTTTTCTTTTGTGTGGATTATTTGGCTTGTGTTTGTACTTACTTGGGGTTTTTGTTCCCTTGATATCTTACTGTGAAGGCAAGCATTTTAATTTATATCTCATGAAATCATTCCCATCTTACATACTGCCTTTTTAGGAGTTAGTCTGTATTTGAGAATAATTTCAATGTTTGTAGTGTATCACATACGTGCACATAATGCTATTCAGCAGCATATTGAATTGCAAACCAGAATTAGTTTCACAGATTGATAGGAAGGCCTTTTTTTTTAAGAGAAACCCATGACTTCACAATTTAGTTTTAGTTTATATGTTGAAAAGAGAAGTTAGCCCTAGTGTTAAAGAAGACATTGCAGATATTTTAGTTCTGAGCATTTTGTGTATGTTCTTATAGTTTGAAACGTTATTTTAAAAACCTGTCAGTCAAAACTGTCTTTCTGAAACAACCTTAAGTAATCCTAAAAGCAATTGTTTCTCTGTACCTTTTGTTTTTACTGAGTACCACATATACCAAGAGTTCTTTAATAATATTTTAAGCGAACTTACAAGAAAAACATAGCTATTGTGATTTTTGTGACTTGCAACATGCTATGGCTTACAGTACCTGTTTGTATCTTCAGAAGGACAGAAGATGCAGTACATGTGGGTTGTTTTTCATCTTTAAGTCTTTTTAGCAGTTGTCCATGAGGCACAGGTATGGCTCAGCTTGATGTGTTGGAGCAGGAACTTTCGTTCTTGCAACTCTTAAAAGCAGCAACCAGCTGTTACAGAACCTAAGCTGTCACAGGGAAGGCAGGTAAATTATTTAAGGGACATCTGAGGGACAAAACCAGACATGTGTCTTAATGTCTTTGAGTTTAGTAAGAACAATATTTTAAAAAGATTCGGCAAATTTATTTTGATGTGTCTGTATTGTAGCTCCTATTTATATCATCCTTTGGAGGATTCTTTGACATGCAATCACACAGTGTTATGAAATCTGATCAACTCCTGACACTACATGAGAGATGTGTCTTGTGGTGCCAGCCTGGTGTGCTTTTTGGCTTAATGTGGTTTAATGGCAAATGCGTACAGGCTTTGACTGATTTCAGGAGGTTTCAGAAATGGTGACCCAGCCCTGCTTGCTGGGCACAGAGGAACCAAGGGGCTTGTGCTTGTGACTGTGCTTGGGGATGTCCCTGGCAGCACACTGTGCTCTCTGACCAGGCTGTCCTTCTGCTCTGTGTCCATGGCACTTTGTGTTGAACTCCACTAAAGATGATAAGAATTTCTTCTGTCTTGACCTCTGCAGTGGGTCTAGCCCTGCCACTTTTGCTAGCAGCCACTGAGCTGAGATAAAAAATTATCACTATGCTTGTTTCTAGAGATCTGTCTTGCAACTTTTTCTGTTTGATCCCTACCAGAAGTTCATGCTCCCTGCTGGTGGTTTTTTTTTTTGGTTTTTTTTTGTTTTGTTTTTTTTTTTTGTGGTTTTGTTTGTTTGTTTTTGTTACGGTTGCCCCTATGAAGTTCTTGAATTCTATGTTCTTTCTCTAGAAAATTTTTAGGAGACTTTTGGGGAAAAAACAGGTTTTGGGTTTGTGCTTTTTTGGCTATCATTTGTCTGAAATAAAATTCTGCTGTTCCCTAGTAGCATTCTCTGACTTGGGGCCTCTATTTTCAAACCATCACCACCCCTTTTTGATAAATTCCTTTTCTTTAGGCATCTTGTTTGACTCCTTAATTAGGGGGGAGGATTTTGTTCATGAGTATTTAATTGAGAAAACTAGATTCAACAGGAGTGGCTTCATTAGGTTAGCATATATGCTAAGGGACTCTTTTGTGCTGAAGATTCCAGCATCTAGAGCTGTTCAAGTAATTCACTGAAGCTGAAACCAAAAACATACCTAAGTTGGTTTGAATTGAAGTGGAAGAAGTATGCCTTCCCCACTTTGATTTAAATGGAAATATGCTGTGCAGTCAGTACTGATATTAGTGACTCCCCAGCTGTTCATGTTAAAAATAATTGCTTTTCCCAATTCCTGTCAGCATGTGTATATATATTAATGTATGTTAAGTGCTGGGTTTTTTTATCTCACTGAAACCCTATTATCTTAACATTTTGGATCCTCTGCTAGGTATCAAGTTATACTATAAAGTTCAAAGATTGAATAAACTTCTAATGAACAAAGTTATTGAAAAGAGAGATGTTATGTGCCAGTGTTTCTGAATATACAGTCTGTTTTGCTTTAAAGATCATGCATGATCAGTATTTCCCTACTATTCAAATGATACCTATTTTTCACATCTGCCATCTTTCACAATGTTTGTAAGTATTTGAAGTATTTTACAGCTTGATTTCCAGATGCCCACACAGGACTTATTTCAAACAGTGAACTGAAACCTGACTTTCTGTTTATAGATTACAGAGTTTAGTCAACTGTTTTTTAAGGAGCCAAATAATTGTGAAATTTGTGAGGTTCAGATTGGTCAAAAATGCAAGAAAGAAGCTGTGTAGTGGAACGTTTTTGCTAAAACATTTTGACCCTTATGATAGGTATTAAAGGCTTTAGAAAATCGGTATAGGTAGAGTTATGGCATGATTGTGAATTTGGTCTGAGCAGAGTAATTCAATGGTGCATCCACCATTGTTACCTTTTTTTCATATGTAGGAGCCCAGAGTTTTCTCCTGTTAAGCAATACATAGTGATATTTCTAGCGGGCACCCCACCCTATAGGTGGAACATGCACTGCAAGAGGCTTAAATCAATACAAGTACTGAGTGTTAATGCTTCTGCATGTGAAAAAGAGCACTGGCAAGTTTTGCTGAGGCAGTGGGTTTTATTGGCATTGTGTGCCATTTTGCAAACAGCTGTGTTCACCATTAGAGACTAGAACCCAAGAGAACCAGGTACACGATGGGCACAGAACACCAAGCCACTGAAAACTGACACTCATTCAATGCAGTAGCTTGGCAGAGCAAGCAGGATGAAGTTCTTCATTTCTTTTATTTCCTGGCAATTTAATATGCTCCATTATGTAGTGCCTCCTTTAAGAATTACAGTGCAAATTACAGAGTTTTTATCTCACTACTAAATAATCTGAAAAACATTCTAACTATATTTGGCACTGAGCCCCAAAATACTGTCTTCAAAGTCTTCCAAATGGAAGCAATAATGTGTGCTGCAGACTCAGTCTAACATTGACGCTGCCTCTGCAGCACGCCCAGGTCAGCAGCTGCTTACATTGAACAGTGGCTTGGTTTTTCTCCCTGTGAAATGACAGGGGAGGCCACTGGTTAAGAAGCTGCTGCTAATAACAACTGTGGTATCTTCACTGTATGAGTGGCAAAACATGATCAGTGATATTATTACTGGGTTCTGTAGCACTGAGATGTGAAACAACACCCTACGCAGAGAATGTGTGACATACAAACAGGTGCATGTTTCATCTTAGAAATATCACTAGTTTAAGGTTGATGACCTTTCCATCAATGTTTTCATTTCTACATAAATTGAAAATTTGATTATAAGCATGGTGTTAAATGCCTTGTGAAGCACAAATCATAATCACATCCCAAATCATAAATTTACATTCTGAAGTGACTGTTATACAGATAAAAACTTTGCCTGGCCATGTTGCTGTAGCTGTTAGCCATTCACTTACCAACATTACAGATAACAAGTATGAAAGATGGAAAAGATAGATTCTCTCCCTGTATCTTTTTCCTGGATTTTTTTTTGTGTTGTTGTTGTTTGGTTTTGGTTTGGCTTGGTTTTTTTTGTTTTTTGTTTGTTTGCTTTTAATCTGTCTGTGATATGTCTGTTTAATTGGGGTTAGGTTTCACATATGCTTGTCTTGAAATTCTGTATCCCTTAAACACTGAGACATGCATTAGTGATGATGATAAGCAAGAAAAAGAAGGAAGAGTATTATCAGCATATTGAAAGAACCACAATTCGGAATGCTTCATTGGCTCTCTTAATAGTTCCACACATGCACCAAAGAGAATGGAAAAATGATAGAACCCTATGGATCTTCATTTGTCAGTGCTCTTGACTTTGTGAAGCAATCCCAGCAGACGGTGTGGGGCAATTGTTAAACAAGAAAATAGCAATTCAGAAGGAACTCTGGAGGGAGTTCTCTCTGGAGAAAAGAAATCCTGTTGCCTATTAAGGTGATCTTCCCAGCGGTTGTGCAGGAGTAGCCTGATTAACCATGGAAGTGTCATTTCAATATATTGTCTAAAGAAAACTACATCTTTGCTGGGATTGCCAAGAAGCAAAGGAATCTCCTTTCTGCACATGTGTGGGGTGACCCACATTCATATTGTAAGCAGTCTTTTATAGATGGACTCTGTCAAGATTGAGTTCTTAGTTTTTAATACATGCACTTTTTATTACAAATCCACTATTAAAAATATCATTAGAAGAGTTATTTATGCAGGCTATTCTAGATGAAAAAGGTTTGGAGTACTAAAATGGAGTTCTGAAGCTACTGAGTTGAGTTCATGCTTTGTTTTTTTTTAAATTGAATTCATAAATAGGATTTTATAATTCGAATGAAGAATGGACATTCCTTTAAGATTTTTCACTGTAGCAGCTTAAAAGTAACTGCAGTTTTCAAATTTACATGTGATTATGAGGTGAAAAAATCACAGCTAATTTGGACAAAACCCCCAAACTATTGATTATCATTAGTTATGCAATTCATTTAGTTGTATTGTGGTTGTGATATTGATCCTGTTTTGGTAACTTGACATGCACAATGGGATGTCTTGTTTAGTAATGAATATGAGCAAAGATGATGTGGTGATGATGATATGAGCATGAAGATCAGGTTTCCAGGTGGCTTAATTGTAGCTGCTTTTAGTGCAGTTGATGTCAAGGTCATCTTGGTTTTCCTAAGGACCTGGTAGACCAGCAAGAACTTGTTATGTTCTCGAGGCATACAATACTTGGTCTGAGCATCTTCCTGCAGGTGTGTGCTACCACCAGTAGGAGAAAAAGAATAATTCAAGCCATTGCAAATTTAAACCTTAGCTTTCTATTGTTAGACTAGTCAGGGTCATAACTTAGTTCTTAATGGTAGCTAATGTTTGGGTCTGTAAATCCCCAAGCAAAAAATGTTATTTAAAAAAAGTGCTTTATATAATTAAATTACAAATGTGTGATCATTAAAATTCCAGAGAAAAGCACTATCAGCCTTTAAAACATGTCAAGAATGGATGCAACTAAGGAGAGATACTCAGTCTTAAAGATTCTGTGCATGTATAGAATTGAAAGTAATACTACTCTATCATGAATGGCCACACCTACTGTAAGAAAGATGTTCCTACATTGGAAGCCATGTTTTACTATTGGAACAGATAAGGAAGGATTTGGGAGGGTTTTCTAGGAGTTGGACCTTTTTTTAATGTTAAACTCAGCTTCTCCTTGGGTCTTCCTTTGTAGTGATATGCAAAGGTTGTGAAGGAATACTAATTGTTGTGGCTCGAATTAAAATGGGTTTATGCCTTTGTGAGGAAAACCCTAATATCTGTGATTGTTGAGGACAGTGGTTTGTTCTTGTGGGGGAAGGACTGTTATGCCAGTGAAGGTCTTCAAATGTATGCCCTATGCAACCACAACAAAATGATGGAGAAATGCCTTTCTGTGATGGCCTACTCAGTGCTGGATATTGGGGACTGCTGTCATGGTTCTGTCTCTCGATAGTGCCTGCTAACTTGATTGCTTTTACATCAGCCTAATTAAGAAATGATTCAGGTAGATGTAGGGTACCTTCTACTGCAAAACAGCCTGTCAAATCTATTTGAATACTGCTGAGATGATGCTCCCCTGGCTGTAATTCAGGGCACGAGTGGGGAAGTCTACAGCTGTTGTCTGGTCTGTTCCACCCTCAGTGTTTTTTAGGGCTGGCTCTGCCGTGTGAACAGCAGCCGGGCCGTACCTGCTGCTGTTAATGGCTTTTGCAGGCAGCGGCAGTGGTGTGAATTTGATGTGAGTCCTGCCAATTTCCCTGCTGCCCACAGGATTGCACGGAGCAGCAGGGAACTGACAGGAGGCTTGTTCACTGCACTGGGCTGCTGCTTGGCAAAGCCATTAGCAGCAGCAGATACCCTGGAGCTCTCTCTGTGCAGGCTGAAGACAACATTGCACTGGTTTACATTCAGTTATATTTGGATGATTATCTTTGCAACCACGAGAAGTAAAGCATATTTTTCTAAATAAATGTTCAATTTTTAAATACGTGGTTGCCTCAGGGTTTTCCTTTCCATCCTGTCTAGGTTTGTCAGTTAAGAATTTTTCTTATTCCAGATGGAATAGGTTTGTAAGCCCTTGGTGAAAGGATATGTTCCTTTAGGATGTTTGATCTGCGTTCCCTCTCATTAAGGGGGAAGGGGTATTTTCAGCTTGGCAAAAGCCTTTGCCCTTTTTGTTTTAGATGCTGTGGAGCTTTTGAAATGGTTTTCAGTGTGCATGATAATTTATAACCAATCATTTTATAACCATACATATTTTGGAATCATGAAATTATTATCAGAATAAAAGACCTCTGCTGAATTAGATGGCTTTTGTGGCTGTGGTTGCTAAGTACACCCAGATCCCGTCCTCTGTAGGGCTAGTGTTTCGTGTTCTGATCTCAAAACACTTGTGTTGCTTTCCAGTTTTGTTGTTGTGACAATGACTACTTTCTTGATGAAGGTTTCATTACACTTTTATTTAGCATAGAATGGCTGGCTGGTGCCTTCCTGCATCTTCGTGAATGTCATTTCCATATGGTTAGAAATGTCATGGCAAAATTAAAAAAACAGTCTCAGATTTCTAACAAATAGCTTAATGTTTGTGCAGTGCGGGAGACAGAAGTCAGGAGGGTCAGCCTGAGGAATTATAGCACAGAGGAGCCTCGTCCAGCAGACTCACAATTCTACAGTAAGAATTGCAGTAAATGTTGTTGACGAATAAATTGGAAGGCAGCTTTGACCTCTGAGTAAACATAGCAAAGAAACTTTAAAGGAATAAAATATCTAGGAAGACGATTGTAAAAGGATTAATGAAAAAGCCATCATTTCTGTATAGCCCACTTAATTATTAAGTATTTTTGGTTTGTTTGTTTCTGGCCCAGGAATGTTCAAGAACATACCAATGTAACAGTACTGTCTTTAACAGCACTTGGCTTAGAGCTGAAATGACACCAAGGGTACATTGGGAATATTTTTTTTTTGTTTAGCTGATCTCAAAATGCAAAATAGTACATTATTTAGCATTTTTTCTAGGACACGAAATAACAACTCTAAAAGACAAAACTGTGTAATGTGTTATAGACACTGTAAGCATAATGTAGAAATATCTTGGCTAGAGTTCTCAAAAGTAAAATTAATGTGTAATAATTGTCCTTGTGATTAAGCTGTGGATTTATAAAAATATCCTTAAATTTAAATGGCACCGATAAGAAACCACTTAACCTATTGGCACTCGTGTTTTTACTGGACAAGGAATTTCCTTTTGAAATTCATCTTAAATAGAAGTGAAATTCTGTTTTAATGTAAGGTTTCATCTTAATCTCAAAATCCTTGCAATATTTGAAACTTTCTATGGAAAAACATACATATTGCAAAATAAAGGTACGAGTATATATTGATCAAAGCAGAAATCAAATCCTAATCCCCCTTCATTCTTCTTGAACGTGCTTCTAAGAATCAAGGGTATTGCTAGGATAGAGCTAGTCTGTCAAAAGCCTCGTGCTTTTTAATAACCTTCCAATAAAACCCCCATCATACCTTCTTTTTGGTTTTATTTGGTATGTTCACAAAACATATTTAAAAACTTGTCTGACCTTTTAAAATCGCACTTTAACCCCCCCTTGGAATGAAGAGGCGCTTACCATACCACAGAGCCGCGTCCCGGTGTTCCCGCAGGTCCCGCGGCGGGGCCGGGCAGAGGGCTCAGACCCGGCGCTTCTTCCCCCTCCGTGGGGAGCAGGGCAGCCTGGCGGCGAATGCTCGCGCAGTCACTGTTGCCAGCTTATAGGAATGAATGAAACGCAAGAAAAATAATTAAAAAAACCCTAAAACTGACAGGTCTGTTGTAGGGCAGGCTGTGTTTGTGTGCGCAGGGCGGGCCGAGCCGAGCCGAGCCGAGCCGTGCGGGGCGCAGGGCCGGCCGCGCTGGTTCCCACGGCTCCCCCGGCACCCGCAAGGGTTAAAGCCGGTCCCCGCGGGGGTTAAACCGGAGCCTAATGGAATAATGACGGGTAGCACCATCTGCTGGCCTAGTTCCGCGGGGAGCGGGGCTAACCAGCGCTAATATCGGCGCTGATGCCGTTTGATGCTTTGTGCGCTCCTTTCCGCGCTTTGTTGGGCTCCGGCGAGCGGGCCCGGCGGGGCGCGGGGATGCTGCGGGGGCCGCGGGCTGTGCGGGGAGCGCCCGGCGCCGCCCGCCCGCCGCTCGGTAAATAGGCCATTTAGCAATCTTCTCCCCATGCTTTCCTCCTGAGCACTGCCGGGGGTGCCGCAAAAGCGGAGGGCAAGTCTTTGTCTGACGCCAAAAATGTCTTCAGTGAAGAGGCCAAGGGGAAGGGTAAGTGAGAGCCTGAATGAGTGGGAGGAGGAGGGGTTCTTTGGGCTAAAAGGCTAATGGGATTGAATAACCTTCCTTATTACTGGCTGCTGCTGCTGCTGCTGCGGGAGCCGCATCGCCATCTTGCTCCGCCGCCGTGCGGGTCCGGGCGGTGTCGCAGAGGGGCTCGGCCGGCCCCGCCGCCCCCTCGGCATGGGGTGTCCCGGGCCGGGCCGGGCCGCGGGGGGCTCCGCTGTGCCGGGCCCCTGCTCCGGGCACAGCCGCCGGCACGGGTGAGGACGGAGCCAACTGTTATCTGCGGGGGTTTTATGTTTGAATAGGAAATTCTTTCCATTCCTCCAAGGGGGAGGGGAGGAAAGCAAAAACATGTCTTCTGGCTGGCTGCTGGAGAGGCTCATCAGCCCGGTAAACAATTCTGCGTCCATGAACCGGCATTAAAAACCCGAAAATAAAAACAAGTTGCGTTTTTTAACCGAGTCACTGAGCGTACGTTGATCTAAATAAAAGAAACGCTACTGTCGGATCCTGTTACGGATATAGAGCTACGTGATTTTAGTTCTGGTTTTATCTTTTGTCTGTTTCCTAATCTTGGTGGTGTTCGAGCATCTGTTGTGTTTATCAGCGAGTTAGTGCTGTGGATGGTTCGTCTGCTGGGAGGGAACTGTGCTCCGGTGTCCTACCAAGGCAGAAGGCTGGTGCTGTACCTTCGGAGCTCCCTGCTGCTTCATGTTGCACTGGAGATGCTGGACGTGTGTGTCGATTGTATGGGAATGCTGGAAAGGTTAAGGATTGGTTTCTCCAACTGCAGATGTGGAGAGAAGGCTGAGAGCATTTTCAAAGGATATTTTTTACTGGCTTTCAGTGTGTGGATTGGTTGTTTAAAACCCACAGCTGATGTAGTTACTCTGAAACCCACGCCATTCTGTGGGATAAACCGAATTTCTCTGTTTTTGTGTCTGCATGAAT
The DNA here is from genome assembly GCA_035583185.1 of Anabacerthia variegaticeps. Classification (NCBI taxonomy): domain Eukaryota; kingdom Metazoa; phylum Chordata; class Aves; order Passeriformes; family Furnariidae; genus Anabacerthia; species Anabacerthia variegaticeps. Next base: position 9,408,971 of record JAWWEW010000020.1, read on the forward strand.
CCCTGACGGTTACATTTTTTGAAGAATGCATATCCATATTAAAAATGCTTGCATTTTCTTTATATTTTTAAAATAAGGGAATTTTATTTACTTTTTCTCTCTTGTTACAGCCTCCTTCCTCCAAGAAGACTGATGGTTCAGGATCATACACTAAGTTGCAGAATACCCAGGTGAGGGCAATGTCTGAAAAGAAGCAGAAGAAAAAAACAGATTCGGAAAGTAAACAAGAGAAGGCAAATCGCATAATATCTGAAGCAATTGCCAAAGCAAAAGAGAGAGGAGAGAGAAACATTCCACGAGTAATGAGCCCTGAAAACTTCCCCAGTGTTTCAGCTGAAGCAAAAGAGGAAAAGAAGGGTAGAAAAGTTAAAACCAAACCGAAGGACAAGGAGAGCAAAAAGCCGAAAACTGGTTCCTCGTCCAAAATTAAAGAGAAAACAAAAATTGGGTAAGTAGATTAAAATGTCTGACTTCCTTTCAAACTGTAAATCCTTGATTAAAATGAAAACTGCTTACTGATAATAAAATGTTCGCCTCCACTGCCTACACAAAATTCTTCCTGATTAAGTCCATGTGTGGACTTTCTCATTCAGGAACAAGAATGAATGCTCTGTTTTCTCTTTAGATAAAATCACTGTAGGGCTGTCCTTTTGAAAGGAATTACTTTAAATTCATATTCTAAAACGTTTTATACTCACTTTGAAGCACAGGCTCAAGTATCATTCATCTAATGTTGTAATCAGTTCTGACTCCAAATTAAGTTTTTCTGTATTATAGATGCTGTCTTTATCAATTTTGGCTTGTAGCTTCAATACAGCGTGCATGATAAACTGCATGGGAAGAAACTGGAAGCTTAATTAACTTCCAAGAAAGAGAATATTAAGAGATATCACACATATCAAAAGTAACATGCTTATTGGAGAAATTATATTCTAAGCACTTTTTAGTCTTTAGTCATATCAATTTAATCTTCCCTCAAAAACTTTGCAGACTCAGCTGGCTCAAGCTGTGGATACCTTGGGCTAAGGAGCTTTCAGGGGACAGTAGGTGTTAGAAGGCTCTAAGGGATTCAGTAGGAGGCACATCCTCTGACTCCACAGCTAACCTGTATCACCTGTATACTTTTAAAGGAAAGAGGAGAGTGTCTGATTTCCAATGTTAAGTATGTCAGTTGGAACCTGAAATGAAAATCATAGCTACAGTCTGGAGGGGGGGGGGGGGTGTTTGGTTAGCTGTTTGTATTTTTTTTAAAATCCCTGCTCTTTTTGTGGTAGCAGAAATATTAACTGGCATATCTCTCCAAATTTAAATGTCTCATATACATACATACATATATTCTCATGGTGGAGCTGAAGTGAATGTTCTTTTAATCAGCCCATTTCTCTGCTTTTCTTTTTTTTTCCCAAGAGTTCAGTGCTTTTCTCACGTGTTGGAAGTAAACATCATTGACTAGTTACGAAGGTTAAACATACTGTACTTGTACACTCAACTTGATTCTTAGTGTGAACTTTCATGGTGTTCATTTCTTTCTGCTTTGGTTCTGAGTTGGCACATGATGCTGCTCATAAGTGTGCTGGGTAGTCCTTCCTTTTCTTTCTTTCTCTGTCTTGTTTAAAGTGGCATTTTGGATGTATGCTTCCAAAATTGATTTCACTTTGATGTTTCTGAATTTACTCATGTTGCATAACAAACTTGTGGGTCTGTCTAATCAGAAAACTTACACGTGGTTGTTTAGCTGGTGTCAGTTTCACGAAGCTTTGGGATTTGTCCTTATTCATTGTTTTCGATAATTGACAAAACCTACCAGATATAGTTCCCATAATATTCTTAGTGTTGTTAAACAAGAAAGAAAGGAAGGAAATTGTTAACTTCAATTTACAATTCTGCATTCAGTTGTGTCCTCATGAAATGATTTGCTGTGCACATCACTTAGGATCACTTTTCAGGATTTCGTCAGAAACTGTCAGTTGAGAAATGGATGTTTCTCAAACTACGTCTTTAACCATAATCTTTGTGCTTGATGCAAAATACGTGCAAGCTGCTGAGGAACTCCTGTTTAATTAAGTATGGTTAGTGTTCCATAGTTTTGCACTGAGCTGCAAAGGCTTGCCTCCCCATTATTTACCAGTTTAATCTGCTAATGCCCCAGTGGCTCTCTGTTAACTTAATCATGCTGCCAGGTTTTGCTTTAACTACCTGGGATAGATACATAAAGATTTAGCAGTCAGGTCCTTTTAAAGAGCAGTGAAGAGAGTATTCAAGAACCAAGTATTACAGATTTCACAGAATTTTTGTATTTAGATGCACAGCAGCAAATCAAATGCTTTGAGGCATCCGGATAGTTCATTTTTTGTATCCAGATTCATGTGTTATGTTGAGTTAGCACTATTTTTTATTACTGATATAAACACATAAAATAATAACTGTTTCGCAAAGAATGTACCATTGATTTTGCAGAGCAGTAATTGCAATAAGGCCTTGATTTTTGAAAAGTATTATCTTTTGGCTGTGCTTTCTATGCAAATTTAACTACTGATCTTACAGAAGAATAGTTACTGTAGAATACCTATATTTGTATTTTCAAAGGTGGTTTAAAAAATTGTGTGATTAATAACATTTGTTTTATTCAGAGAAGAACGAGCTTAAATAACTAATAAGGGTTTTAGAAGGCTGAACAACTCTTGTAAAGATTTCTTCCTAACTTCTGTTCTTAAGAAAATATTTCTTAATGAATCCAAACGTAACTTCAGAATTATTATGTCAGAATAGGATTGGGTTTTTAGGTGTGTGGGTTGCTCCTTTGATTTCTCTCGTTACCTTAAAATAAAACAAACTCTGACTGAATCTTGGGAGAAAATTTTACCGGGCTAAAATAATACCTTTAAAAGACAAGTGCTTTATTGGGCAAGAAGGGGGAGGCAAGATCTCAATTGAATGAAAACAGGAGTTTTTTCTTGGAAAGAAGGATTTCTGAGACCTGTTTAAAATGGGATGAAAAAAGAAAGATTTTTTTTTCTTTTTTAACCAATAAGGAGAAAAACTTTAAAAAATAGCCAAATTGTCTATATGACATTCCTTGCATTTAAGCAGAAAATAAAACCTGAGGACTCCTTGTTTTGACAAGACAAGTAAACAATTTCTGACTGTTACAAACTATTATCTACTAATTTTTCTACAAGCGATAAAGTCATGAATGAAACTTTAGAGCCACTACAGGTTTATAGTCAATAAAGAACAGCCTAAATGCTCATTTTTAACAGTAGTGGAGAATTTGTTTGGGTGCATCTGCAGTTCTGTTTCAGAAGGAGTTCCACTGTGCTATGTCCATCCCATGTGGACGAACACACTTCTTTTCATTCAGTGTTTCCTGTAGCTAACACGTTTAAGCTGCAGGAACTGTTAAAAAGGCTTGATTCAGTTTGGGTTTGGGGTGTTGGTGCAGGAGGTGGTGCAAAGTTGTGTGTGTTTGAGAACATCTCAAGTCAGGCACACGTTTGAGGTGACTCCTGGTTGCTTTGCAGGCTAATATGGAATTGAAAGAGCTGAAACTATAACAAACATATTGATTTTGTATGGTTGTTTTGGGAAATGTTTAGGACATATACTTAATCTGCTTTTGCATCTCTGCTAGCAGCAAAGAGAGCTGGTTGAATGTGAGCACAATTGTACCCTCTGTAGTCCAGCTCTTAAACAGCAAACTCTTCTAGGTTGTGATCACAGACTTTGGTGACACCTTATGGGGGTTTGTCTGTGTGGCGTGTCCTGTGTTGCTCTCGAGGAGGAATTTGGGAGTTACAGTTGTCCCTCTGTGAAAATGATACACTCTCAGTTGGTGCTCTGGTACAACAGTTGCTGAACAGACCTTGATAAAATTGCCTGGGAGCCATCAGTTAAAAAAAAAAAAAAAGGAAAAAATGTGCTCTTAATTGTAGTACAGCAGTTCTTACTGAAATTGAATAGCCCTCAGCTGGGTTCAAGATGAGTTCTAACTACCTTGTCTAGATTTAGGGGACAGAATGATTTTTAGGTCTTTTTTTCCTTGCTACTCAAACACAATCGGTATGTGTTTGGTGGCTTCATCTTAACTGTTTATATTTTCCTTAGTGATTCCTCTGAGATCTACATGTACAGGAAAAATTTATAGCATGTTTCTTTCCAATTTATCATTGCTAGTTAAAAATTGCCAGCACTTACTTCCTGGGCAGGCTGTAGTTTCCAAAGGTAAAGATTAAGGTTTTTAATACTCTGAGCTGTTAGGTCAAAGAAGTAAAGCCTATTAATTTTAGTCAAGTGGTTTAGGACTGGATTCAATGGTTGGTAAAGTTTCTGTACGATGGGCATTGATGAAGATAAATGAATAAATTGTTATTACCAAGAACATTGTAAAGCAATGACAGAAATTATTAGAAGAATGCATGTGTAATATATTTAATGCTACCAAATTAAGTAACCAGTTTGCTTTATGCATTGATTACTGATTAAGTTATTTCTTTAAAATTTACTTTACGATTTCACTGCAGACTCCAGAACCACTTTTCATGTCCTGGCTATTTACCAAGGTGCATTGACGTTTAGGAATCTATTTAAACCCTTTCATGTTTTTGCATAGAACTTGTTTCCATTTATAAGCTTTTTCTAACTGATTCTACTTCTTCCATCTAAGGTGATGCATATTTAAACTAAAAAGTCTACTTCTTACCAGTTGATATGAAGAATTATGAATTTGTGAACATTCTGTTGTTCAAAAAAGTAGATTGGCATTTAGGTTTTATAGCTCTCAACGTATTCCCACCTACTCAAACATAAAATTAAATATCACGGCCCTGATGAAAAGCAGCAGCTCTGCACTGGTGATGTAAAGGACAATATCAGTAGACTACATACTGGTTTGGGGTTTTTTAATACTGCATAGTTTAAATAAATAAATCCCTCAGATTCTAAAAACTCAATGTACAGAAGTTTGAGTCAGGGTGATAGTCCTTAAGTTCAGAACTATTTCCTGTTGCCAGAAATGGCTGTATTGTTTCATGTGCTGGGAGAGCAGTGGTGGATTTTGTTTATTAACCCTTCAATTACATAGTAATGAATCCAGCAAGTGGTATGTGATAGAATGAGTAAATGTCCTTGTTGCCTTGAACCTTGAAGTAGGTCTCATAAATACTCTTTACAAGACAGAGCATTTTTAGGACCTAAGACCCTGAGAGATAATCTTTGTTTGTTGATCTGGTACTGTTAAGATGGTTTGAAACCCTCGCAAACTCAGGCAGCAGCAACAGGAGACGTGGGGAGGAGGGTGCAGGGGAAGTGAATCACCTCTTAGAACTGATCCTGTGTTGTTTAGGTGTGAATACCTAGAATTTGAATTTCCTGGGAAGCAAATGCTGTGCATTCTGTTCATGTTTCATGCAAGTGAAGCAAATGCTGGTGAATAGATCTGTGGTCAGAAGGAAGGGATGCTTGCTGAATCTCTGAGTTGGGTTAGATCTCTTAAGATCATTCACTTCTGTCACGATTAAAATGGCACATAAATTCCAAATCTGGTCATCCTTCTGGGATATCTGTGCATGCACTGAACTGTGACTCCCTGGTGAAGTTTTCTCCGATCCCGGATTATAGTTCTGATGCAAGATTTGGGTCTCAGTGACATAGTCCAAAGTTTCTGCTGCAAACTGTATGGATACAAAATAGTGCGCTCGTATCAAATAAATAACTAAACACTTGTTTGTTGTTTTGCATGAGCTTGAAATAACTCTTGGTTCCAAAAAGACTATAGGAGTGTTTTAAAAATTTGTGCAGAGTCCAGAAGTTATTACTTTGAAATACAACTGGAGAAGGAAGCAGTGGCTATAATACTAGGGTGTTAGTATTATTGATTAAAGCTATGTGGAAGGATAAGAGAGGCTGGTTTTATACGAGCGATTTAACTCTCATTCCAAGAGGATACACTGTCTTGTCAAGGAAATAGCTACTTTCTATTTTTAGCAAAGTTTTTAGTGATAAAGAAATACTTTATTTATAACATAGGAGTTGATAACATGGGAGTTTTATTGGTATTAATATAGCAAAGTGCTTTGGCTGTGAATGAAAATATATTGGAGATTGCTTTGGACACTAATAATTAGTTACTTGGTGTTTTTCTGTTTTAGGAAAATGAAAGTAAAATGATGTATTAAAGGAGGGCACTGAAGGCCAGCTATTTTTACTGTTCCTGACATGCCTAATACATATTTGCCTCTTTTTTCCTATCCTCTTTAATATACTTCTTCATGTTCACTCTTTGGAGGTCTTTGAAAACTCTGTCATTTTAAAGCTGTCTAAAGTACTGGCAATGCTTCCATCACATTCTCTGCTATCAAACAGAAGGGGAATGGAGCACATTCTTACTGGCTCTTCATGTGTAAGGAAGAAGTTGCAATGTTCCTCAAATAGTGGTTCCTGGTGGTATTGCTGATACTTCAACTTTGAAGATTTTGTGGCTCTAAACCACGTTAGGAGTCTTGTGCTAGGGATCAGAAGTAATACTGGCTCACAGGATGTTTCTTGTTGAACTTTTTTGTGGTGCAAGTTTCTCAATGTCTTTAATTCACAGAGAAGAAGGAAATATGTATTGAAGGAAGCTACAATGTCTAATTGTTGAAGTATTTCTAGATATTATGTAATAAGATTTTAAATTTAAAAAGGCAAGAGTGAAGTTGGAGTAGAGTCTAGTGATATTATTTATTCTGTGTCTACAGTGTGCTGTTAACTTTTCATAGAAACAGAATAGATAGTTTCTGCTCAGAACAGTTTGTTTCAGAGAGGAAAAAAGGGATTTTAGCCAAGGATCTTTATGCTTTCATGCTGAAATTTATAAACTGGCAAGAGAACTTGCTCTCTCAATGAAAATTTTTCACAGCATTGATCCAGTTTACAAGCTTCTGAAAATCATTGTTTTCACATAGCAGATTTTTTTTAGAAGTTTTTGGCCAAAATATGAGCAGATTGCATTTTTACTGATAGAAATGCATGATTTTAGCACCATACTGTCATTCAGCAACTTTTGATCGCAAGGTACATTGTGATTCTGGGCACTGGATCAGAAAGAAGTAAAACTGCATTTATTCCCCTCATTGGCACTGTATCCATATAGAGGAGGAAACGTTCTGATCTGCAACATGTAGAGATGTTAAGAAAATTTCAGGGAGATGCTCGTGAAGTGTGGGGGTTAGGAAATACAAGCTCAAGGCAAGACACAAAAGCTGGCAGAGGTGGGGCAAGCAAAAGGTGAACACAGGATGGTGAACTACAACTACAGAGAAGGAGAGGAAAAAGTGTGCAAGGAAAGATGTAGTTAGAGCAGTCTAATCACAAAATAATCATGTGTTGTGAAACAGAAGGTCCTTAAAATCCACTGCTATTCAGTGCATATCACTACAACCCATATCTTTTAATATTATGCTTTTTGAATACAAATGGGACCTTAGCCTAAAATACAAGGCAGTGGTGCATGAAGTGAGAATGAACTGTGGTTGCACAGATACAAACGCTTAACATATGAATCTTCATTTATCAATCATTTTAATCTAATATTTTACTCAAGAGGATCAAAATTCAGAATAGGTTGCTCAGGCACCTACTAGGTATCATCCTTGGAGATAAGTAGAACTTAACTGGACGGAGCAATGTAAAAGAACTCTGAAGTTAGCTTTGAGTAGGGACTAGAGTGTCTTCCAGAAACCTCTTTCATCTTGACTTATATCTCAACACTTATTTGATTAAAGAACATTAATTTTTCCTTTTCCTTCCTTGTGAATAGTCTTGTTCTTCATTTAAAAATCAAAATGTGTATCAGATTCACAATCATCTCTATATGCCATACATATATCAGGCCTTTAATGTTTTTGCTTGAAATCAAAGAGAAGACCTGGGATCTTATATTTGGTCAAGAAAAACAGTAATTTGCAGATTATATTGTGTGAGTTTCCTGGATTGAATATGCTCTATGTCTAGTTGTTTCCGTGGAAAGATCAGGAAGGGACAGGTCCAGGTCGGCACAGCTTGTCGCCCTTAATAACATAAGGACATAATTTAGAAGAGTGTGTACCCAGTGGGTGCTCTCCTCGAGTGGCCAGGAGCAGATGCATTGGCAAGAATTTAAGAGCAGAGAAAACATGTATGATACTTCTTACTATTTTTCCAAACTCTAAAGATGCAAGCCAAGATCTTCGTGGGATGGGTATTGTTTCATGAACCATCTTCCAAGAAATTCTCACTCATAAGTTTGCCAGGTTTCCCTTTAAATCCATGTTAAATTGTAGCATCCAGAATTCCATTTAACAAGAATCTCAGAAGGTCAATCACAGTGTGCCTTGTCTGCAACGCTTTGGAATATATTAGCTAATTTGACATATTAGCTGACAAGTGCTAATGTAACACTTAAATTTTATGAAACAAAGTGAGATAAAAATGGAAAAAGTGATTTATCCAAGCCCATCAGCAGAAGGAGTCATATTGGACAAATACCGGAGAATCCAACAGTCTTAAAACCAAAAAACTAACAAACAAAAGGATTCCTAATCAGAGCTTGAAAAGTGAGGGGAAAAAATCCCTCAAAGTAACCCTGAAGACAGCAGAAAAACAGTGTGTTCATTGTTGAAGTTATTTCCTGCCATTTTGAAAAGAGTGGTCTAAGTAATAATTAAACTGAGAACACCTAATTAAAAGCCAGGGACCAGAATTTACTTGTGAGCACACCGCTCTGTGAGCAAGCAGCTCTGTGATTGTGCTGATACAGCTTCATTTCAACAGGCATTCGTAGTGCTGGTCACTGTGTGCTGCAAGTAAAAAATACGGGAGTCTTTTTTATGGGTTTGGGTTTTTTAAACCTTTCCACTGAACATAGATGGTGATTAAATATTGAAAACCAATGAAAACGTTCATTGCTTCTGAAAATACACCTACAGTCTTTTGTAAGCTGGGTTGCTTAAACTTTCCATAGTGTTTTGGTAATTTGTTTGTTTTCTGTGTGAATTGTTGGTCTGGACAGAGTAAATATGTAAGTGTTCTCTTATTTGGACACTTGCAAGCGAGCAAATGAGATACAAGTGTTTCAAGAATTACCTTCTCATCAGTGATTTCAGGTGACCAATATATTTAATGCTGTTTTGGTGTAAAATAAATTGGTATTGTTTGTATAAAGACTAAAATCTTGTGTATAATGTGTTTGTAACATGGCAGGAGCAGCTTGAATACAAGAATTTAATTAATTTTCTATTATGTGGATCTGATGATTAGAAACGATATAAAAATATATTTTAGGACAGCTGTTTATCTGTGTTTTTATGGGATACTTTGTCATCACGCTGCAATGATTATGAATTACTGTGCCACTGCAAACATACTTAAAGAAGAGTATTTGGCACATTTCAAATACAAAAAAGTATTTTTGCAGCCTTTAGTTGAAAACAAATGTGATGAATCGTTATTGTGGTTTACAGCGTAATCTCTAAATCTAAACAAAGAAATAGTTGCTACTTTTTTATTAGGGTTTAGCTAATTTATTCAGCATAGTGTTGGTTCTTAACATATTCTGATGGATTCTAAGATGACTTACAGATAAAACTACTGGATTTTGGAAATAGTTTTACTTTTTATTTTAAGGGCAAAAAAGAATCATGCAATTTTTACCATTGAATGACTTAAATTTAAGCATAAAAGTTTTACATGTCAGACAGCTTTGAGTATTTTTAGATTGTTCTCCACAGATAATTTTTTTGAGTAAAAATAAGAGGATACGTTTCACAATGGTAAATTGTTTATGACAAATCATTCACTGTTGTCATCTGCACATGGTATCTCTGCTAACTTTGTATAGTTTACCATTGTCATTTGGTTTAAATATTGGATTCTGCATTTCTGTTACTTGTTTAAAGATCTAAAATTGGTATGATATGAAGAATTTTTAATAGTAGGGTAAAGGAACTCACACTAGTGAGCAATACTGTCTCCTGTTAAGTATTTGAGACCTATTTTTCAGGCAGTGGTGCTTTCTGAGTTTTATATTAAGAGTATCGGTGCTTCGAGTCCTGAAGTTAGCTGTACTAATTATGGCATTCACTTGTTTCTAACAGAAAGCTAATCATCACACTGGGTAAGAAGCAGAAAAGAAAAAATGAGTCTTCAGATGAATTGTCTGATGCTAAGCAGACTCCACAGCGGCCACTGAAAGATGAAGACTCACAGGTAAGCAGTCAGAATTTTTCCCTTGTAAATTTGTTTGTGTTGCTATTTCTACAGGCCTTTTTATCCCCTCTCCAAAAAGTTACGCTCCCTCTGACATAGTGACAGTTACTCTCCCACTGCTGTCCATCTCATAGGTAGAAACTTGCATCAGCAGGTGCTTTTCCCAGTTGAAAATTAGAAAACCCTACAGATTAGAATCCCCTTTCTGTAATGGGACATCAGGGCCCTGCTTGTATCTGTTTAATTTCAGTATAGAAGTTCACAGATGCCAGACCTGTAACACTTAGCACTGCGCTTGCAGTTGGACCTGATCCTTACTTTGGCTGACTGTGTGAAAATGCAGAGATTGCCTAATAGAAAATACTTGTGTTAGTAAAGCTGGATCTTCGAGAACGTTTAAAAGGTTTGTTTAGAGCTTTACTCTGTTTTCCTGAGCTCTGGTTCTATAGAAACAGAAAGAATAGATTTCTTGCAGTGTGTTGGATCTGAAGGGAGCAATGAGCAGTATGCTGATAGGCTCTAGCTGATTGTGGAGTACGTGAAGGAAGTTCCAGATGAAGAATTGAAGCGGTCGAGTCATTCCTTGAAGAAGAGCTCTCTTGTAACTTTTTTTCTGCAACTGTTTCATAGAATGCCCTGTTATAATAATAACATAGCTAATTATTTCCAAGACTTGTGGACAAAGAAGCATTAACTGTTGATAAGAGATTATATTCTATTTCTGTGTGTGTTAGTAACAGAGTTATAACTTCTTGCTTTAGGGCAATCTCCACTGAAGTTAAGGTTATATGCTGGATATGCACAGGTTTTTATCAACTGTGGCAATTTCATCCACAGAGGTGAAATCAATATTTAAAATAAGGTGCTGTTGAATAAAAATTAATTGCATTATTTGATGGCAGTTATCAAAAAACAATTATGAGGTACTGAGTTGCCCTCTGGTGTTTCAGACAGTAATGCGAGGGGGGGAAAAAAGGGTCAGAAGCCGTTTCCTAGAATGACTTTCTTTAACTTAAGTGATAGCTTGTCTTAGGTAAATGTTGCCTGGAAGGGAACATGAAGTTATTTATTTCTCATGGAAATTGTCTTAGTATAGAAAGTCTGTTTAGTACACTGATGGAGGTGAAAGCAGGTTTGGTGGGACTGAAGTACAGTAACTTCTCCTTATTAGAGAAGTTATCAGATAGATGTAAATTTGTGGGCCGAAAAACACAATGCAAAAGACTGAGGATCATATCTTTATTGGTTCTTTTTCTCATTGCTCTTGGGGTTTTTTGTATTTGTTCTTTAGCATGGCAAAGGTCATCTTCAATTCTAGTGTGGATAGACGGGGGGTATCTTGAAGGGAACAGAAGGTAGAGATAAAAAGGGGTGGCATGGGAGAGAAAAAACCTCTCCTGAAGAATGTCACAGCACTGCCCCATTATTTTGGAAGGAACTGGGGAGAAGCAGAACAGGAAAGACAAATTGCTTTGCTTCATTAATTCATTCTCTCTTTAGTTTTCGAACATGTTCATGGTTTTCTTTTCAAAGAGCTGTTTCTAATTTCTGTTGCAAATAGCTGTTTCTAAGCTCTGGGGGGCAATTTTAGGTCTTTTTTTCCCCCTAATTCATTTTGTATGCTTAGCTTCACAGTAAGTGTCTTCTTTAAATACGTTTTGGGGTTTTTTTTAATGTGTGGTATGACTTTATTTTGTGTCTTAGAGCATTTGTTTATGACTGTGGTTCTCAGCACAGGGAAATACAAAGGTTTTTTCCAAAGAGCTGAGGTTATATATTAATGTGCTGGAGAACATATGTCAATGTTTTGATAATCACTTCATACTTTAAGAAAAGACATAGTGAGACGAATTCAAAATGCCAGTTACATAATTTTGCATTGCTCGTATTACCTGCCCTTCTTTTTTTAATCTACTTCTGTCAGCAGACTATTAGTGGTTTAACTGTAATGTGACATTAGTGTGCCTGTTTAAAGTAGAAGTTCCTTTTTGTGTGAAGACCCCACCCTGCCACACTCTTCATTGAAGAACAGCTTAACTGTGTAATTGTGGAAAGCTCATGGAGTAGTTTCATATATGTGGCTTCTCTAGAGAATGGTGCTACCCATTCTTTGACGTTTAATACGTGTGTAGTTTACCAGTGTGCCTTATTAAAATACCTCTGATGCAGCTGTTGAAGTGTAGCTCCATCTTTTACCAGACACCAGCCAGGCCAAGGGCTGAATTCAGCAGTCAGGAAGAAAAGTTCCTGTGCTACAATCTTACTGTCACTTAATACCTGCTCTGCAGAAGCCAGTGTGGCCACAGGAGTTTGGTTGTTGTTCTATTCACCTCCTGTTCTCCCAGTTGAGTACTACAGTGTTGTACAACGCTGCAACCTGCAGTGGGTGTTCCTGCACAAAAATACCCCTTGCTGTGTAGCTCAATATAATAAATTTGTCTTGTAGAGACTATTTTACTTGGCTGATTTTATTTTTGAGATGATCAGTTCTCTAAAGCAGATTGCAGTGTTTTCAGATGTTACCTCACTAGTTTGATACTGCTATTTTTATCCAGTGAATCCAATTTACAAATTAATCTTATGGTTAAATAGGCAGTGTCTCCTATACTGGTACCGAGGGTTGGAAAGGTTATGCAATAACCTAATAACCTAAATATTTGAAACTGTGAGTGAGCAGGAATTATTTTCTTAGACTGAATATTATTTCTTCAGCTGGAACTTGTTGCCCTCAGATTCTTGCAGAAACCCGAATGAAAGGTTAGAGAGATGAACAGCAAAGTAAGCCAAATAGCACTGTCAAACAAGCCTTGATTAAGGTGGGGGAGAAAATAAGTATATTAACAAAGCAACCAACTTTATTAGCCATCAGAATTCATCAGCAGTTTGACCAATACTATCTAGTGAAAATCTTCATCATGTTTTGTATAGCACAGTTGTTCAGTAGAGACACTTCAGTGTGTTTTGTACCTTTCCATCTGATTTTGGATTTGGATGGTAACACTGCTTTTACACTGCATTAGGAATTTGCTGTTCAAATACTGATGCTCACAGGAGATCTGTTCTGTAGCAGCTTTTCTCCCATGCTCAGAAAATGGTGGTTTGTGTTTGCTTTTGAACTCTAAGAGTATTGAATGTTTATATGAATTAGAAAATGAATAATTAATTAAACATAGTGTGCCTTTGTGATTCACATATTTCATGTTTTATATCAAATGTTGGCCTTTGGTTTTAGAATACAGCTGAAGTATTGCTTGGTGTGTCCCAAAATGTGCAGTTCATGTTAGGGGAAGTTAGGGTAAAATATCTTTTTTTTTTTTTTTTGCCGTTTCTCCTGCATGCAGAAGAGAAGATCAAATCGTCAAGTTAAAAGGAAAAAATACTCTGAAGAAGGAGAAGGAAAACAATCCGAAGAAGAAGCAGCTAAAGTTTCTGTAAAAATCAAAAAGAATTCTGCTCCTTTGCCTGCTGAACAGCCTTTACAGTTATTTGTGGTGAGTAAAAACTGGCTTGGTCTGTAGTGGGAACTTTCTTTTTGTCTCAAGTAGTTTGGTGAGTAAAGCTCATGACTTGGAATACATTGTTATTACTAAGCCATATTTTAGTGTGAAATTTTGCTAAAATCTTGAAAACTGAAAGAAATGGCTTCTTACCATTTTTTTCTGTTACAAACATTAGTTGACTTAAACCCATCCTTAGTCTTATTCTTACCTTCAGTTATCTCAAATAATGTTTTATGCAGCATAGGCACAACGGAGAAGCTCTATGGTAATGTTATCGGGACTTATAGAAGTATAAAGTGATTCAGGGGATCTCCGCTTGCTGAGATATTTAAAGAGGATCCTTCTCCTTTCCCCCCTGACCCTTTCAGGTTTACACTTCACTGTTTAACTTGTGCCAGCTTTGGGACTCAAACTTCCTGTTGAGCCATTCCTGGTAAACAGAGTGGCAGGAAAGAAACAGGAAAAAAGTGTTTGCGAGATGCTTGAAAGAGCACCAAAAGCTGCAAGGGAAGAAGGGTAGTATAATTGGGAACAAGTCAGACAAAAGAGAAGGTGACTTTTTATTGCAAGCAGCTCTTCCAGATTGCCTTTTTATCTGTGGAATCAGAGCTGCAGTCTTGGCAGAGCCGTGTAATCCCGTATGTGTCACATGCAAGCCCTGCTGGAATTCCCAGACACGACCTCCTCTGCCTGATTCCACAGCATGTTTGTTAGCTGTGTGCAGAGCAGATCTATTCCATTGATTTGTCACATGCTGCGTTTCCCTTCTCTTTTTTAACCTGTCAGAGTTCTCCATTTCTATATAATGAAATTCTGAGTCTGTCCAATGCATCAGTTTAGCTCAGCAGGGCATTTACAGCGAGTCTGTGTCTGGGAGGCATCGAACCCTGGGTATTTGCACTGTGTGTTTGGCAGGCGAGCTTTACAGCCATGCTCTGTGGAAGTGCCAGGCTTGAGCGTGTGCTTCTCTCTGGATACAGAGGCCTGGATTTTAAATTTTTGTTAAAGAATCTTAATGGTGGAGGTCAAATTTACCTTTATTACTGGTCTTCTGACAAGCCACTTGTGGTTGAAGCTTTTAAGCCTGATCAGTTTAAAGAAAGAGCATTTACTGCAGTTTTACAATGTCATTGTTTTCCTGCATTTACAGGAAAATCCAAGTGAAGAAGACGCAGCAATTGTAGACAAAATCTTATCCTCAAGGGTAATAAAGAAAGAAGTAAGTGACTCTTATGGAGTAAAATTGTTTATTTGAAAAAGGGGGTTGCATCTATCATTTTACATTTCCCCTGAATTTTCTTTCCTAGGTATCTGCTGGGATAACAGTAGACACGGAAGAGTTTTTTGTCAAGTACAAGAACTAGTAAGTATTAAAAAGTTGTTTTCATGTATGTTGCCTGAACTGCCAAGTATCATATTTATGTACTCAAGTTTTGTGTTGTTTGCAATAGGTTTTGTAATTTTTGAGATTTTCCTTTACCAATTTAATCTTTAAACTGCTAAGACTCTGCATTATATTGGTAGTAATAATTTAAAAATTATCGGTATTGTGTAACCAGCACTGACCAATAAACTGAAAGCCTTTTTTTACCAAGGAACAGAATTTTTTAGAGAAGATGTATTTATTAAAGTCAGCAGGAACTACATGCCTGAGGCAAATTTTAATTTCATGAATTTAAGTCAGAGGTGTTTTGTGAACCTAGATTAGATTTACAGTGTCATACATTTAGGAGAGGTTAATGTAGTAGTTGATCTTATTGTTTCAAAAAGAAAAGAAATCTTATAATAGAAATTATTTTACCACAAAAGCGGGAAATAAAAGAAGACTGAGGAAGAAAAATAACTTCTATGTTTTCTTACTTTAAATTTCTTCCCTATCTTCCTGTCACTACTCAATTCTTGATGCTGAAAATCTAAGCATGTTTTTAGTTTTACAGATGGAATAATTTAATCAGATTTTTGTCATTTTTTGAGTGGATTCACATTATCTGGATTCACATGTTTTTGGAGGCCATTTACCTCTTGTTTTTTGAAGCGGTAAAGTCTGTCTTTTCATCTGAGAATGAGTAATCCCCAGCAATAGCTCTGCTTTATTTCTAGCCTATCTCTAGAAAGCTTAAAAGGTGATGAAAGTCTACTGAAAAGGGTGTGTGAGGAGCAAATACATGTCCTTGTGTGCTGGAACTTCTTGGGGAGCAGTTGGGTGGTGTAGGTGCTGGTGCTCCTGAGTCCTTTCCTTGGCTCTGTGACTCAGAGCTGCTCTCGCAGCCCAACCTGGTGACGTGTTCTTTGTGCCGTGGGCCCTGGTGCTCCTCACTGACCTTTCCCTGGGCTCAGCTCTCCAGTGCAGCAGCACCTGGGACAGGATGGTCACAGGAAGGACAGGGAAAAAATAGATCTAATATATGAAGTAATTTATATCCCTGGGTACTTTCTGATAGAGGTGTCAGATTTTAAACTTGACTTGTTTAAGCTCGCTTGAAATAAGCTCGTTTCCCTTCTTAGGACACATGAAAGGAATTTGTGAATCCATAGAATTCTGTGGATTCAGGCCAAAAAAAGTGCCTTAACTAGATGCTGTAAGATGATTATTTGGAGGAATAAATCTTTGATCTTTACAGAGGATTCTGTCTTAAATGATTTAGTGATTTTTGGAGGGAAATTGTGGTTTATAAAATACGTCATTTTAACTGTCTATTAAAAATAGATAGTAAGGTTTTGCATTCACTAATGTGTTAATGTCAATCTCTGTGATTTTAGCTCATATCTCCACTGTGAGTGGGCCACAGAACAGCAGCTTTTAAAGGATAAAAGAATCCAGCAGAAAATAAAGCGATTCAAACTAAGGAAAGCACAAAGAGCTCACTTTTTTGCAGATGTGAGTATGAAACATGAATTCAATAAGCTTTTTATTTCCTTGTAAAATTGTGATTAATACTTTGCTTTTCAATAAAAGAGCTGATTATTAAGAAATAAAAATGAGCCGTTGGGGATGGGGTTTTGGTTGCAGCAGGGAGTGGGTTGTTTAACATAATTTTAAGAGCAAGTCTTCTGGAATCAATGAACTAACCTGACTTACATGGTTTAAAATTGGCATTGGTTGAGTAACTACTTAGAAGTGGTAAGGAGGGAAGGATTATGGCAGTGTGTTTGTTTCTCTGTGACTTACCCACGGCAGCACTTCATCCCCAGATGACTGTATTTTCCCTTCTGATGTCAAATCCAGTGAGTGTTGCCAAAGATAATAAAGTAGGGGTGTGGAGGGGGGGCTGTGGTTTTTAAGGTGAGTGCAAAAGCCCCAATAGTTTCCAAGGACCAAATTTATTTTGTGTATGGTGAGACTAAGTCTTAGCAAATACCAGCTTTTTTTGCCTCTCTGTTGATATTATTAATCTTGCACTGCAGATGGAAGAGGAACCTTTTAATCCTGACTATGTTGAAGTAGACCGGGTATTAGAAGTATCTCTTTGTGAAGACAAAGATACTGGTGAGGTAAATATACCTTAAAGCAAGTGAAGGGGATACACCTCCAAATAGTGTTAGACAATTGTTAATGTTATCAGATTTCATACTAACACTTCAAAGATTTTAAACTTCTGAGACAAGTGAAGAGCAATGGCTGGCAAAGTTGTTGATTAAGGCTGTTGGAATATCCATGATACTTATTCTGCTCTTGTAAATAGCAAAATGAGGGACTTTACACAGTGACTTCTGCATTAATCTTCCTAATGAAGGGTGGGGGTTAGAATGACTTTTCATTGTATGCAGCAGATTTGTCATTATTACATGTTCAGAAAAAATGTGTTGTCATAAGACTTTCCCTCCAACTTCTTGAGAGATGACTGGCTTTTAAATATTTATGCACTGAATCTAAATAAGATAATCTGCTTTGGTTCCATCTTTTGAGACTTTTGCTAAATTTTTATATAGGTTGCCCAGCAAGGCTGTAAAGCTTTGTTTTAAGAAGACCTCTAGTTTAGGAACTCTGTAAAGCTCTTTGGTTTAGTCCTGGATAGCGTGGTTTGGAGAGTGGAGGAAATGTTCTGGATAGCACCTCTGTAGTTACTTCTGCCAGCCTGCCCTATTTCCAGAAACACCATAATTTATCTTTGCTAAGACTTAAGATTTTAATTTGTGGGTAAGTGGGATTGAGAAGTACTCCAGAGGTCTACAACAAGTGGCAGAGTCTGGGAAGCGAAGGATAAGTAGGTAAATAACAGGAATCTACACTGAATATTTAGAAAAGTGTCAAAATGTTTTTGCTTCTTGTAAGCAAGCTACTCAAATAGTAAGGCATATTAACAGTCTGTATACTAAATTAAAAACTGATAACATTCAGAATTTTCTTCTGCAGCCTGTTATTTACTATTTAGTAAAATGGTGTTCGTTGCCATATGAAGACAGTACGTGGGAGCTGAAAGAAGATGTAGATCAAGCAAAAATAGAAGAATTTGAACAATTGCAAGCTTCCAGGCCTGACTCAAGGAGATTGGTAAAATTATATCTAATTTACTTGTCTGTCTTGGCGAATATGATTTTGTTTTTCCAATTCTAAACTTTTGTGGTAAAACATAAGGGCTTATTGACGTTTTGTATGAAGGATCTGTGTGCCTTGTTACCTGGGAATAGTAATATATTCAGGTAGGCATAGATAAATACTCTCCTGAGTTGTTACTCTTTAAAAAAATAAAAATTTTTGCTTAGGAAAAAATATGAAGTGCTGTGACTTTCTAAGTGAGCAATGAGCCACACACTGAAATTGGCTGTCACAGGATCTGAACACCTCTAAGATAAGGAGAAACCAGAATGAAGTATTAACATCCTTTTATAGAGAACAGAGTTAAGTCTTGTGCTTCAGCACTGAAGGAAATTGGCAAATGGGATCTGTCAAACAGATTCTGTAATTACTTCCTGCTTTTATTTTTCTTGTTGTCATTAAAGGGCTGGCTGAAAGGAGAGAAAAAAAAAAAAAAGGTGTAATAAGGAAATGTGTTTTATCTTTAAATTATCAATCTTCTGTCTCCTGGAGCAGGAGAAAGCAAAATAGTTCTATTTCAAGTCTTGTATGTCATTGTCAGAGTAGGACATGTGTCCTGCGTGGTGTAGTACAACACTTGTTCTAACTTCTTTTACATAACTAAATATGCACAGTGTTTTAATTTGTAGGCTTTGGGGTTTATTTTAATGTTTTTTCCATCTACAGATAATCACAGTAGTCACGATTAACATCATCATATTATATTGAGCTCATTTTTGTAGTATTTATTTAAAATCCTGACATTTTGGCATGTGGGAACAAGAGCTTTTATACCTCTGTTACCATATTTGGCTTTGAGAGAAAAAGATGATTAAAGCGCAACTGTACAACTGACAGTCATCTCAGCATCAGCAACAAGTATTTTTTGCTTCAGGCTCCAGCAGCTACAAGAAATTATTTGCTGACTGCAGCCCTGTGAGCAGGAGCGTGGCTGCTCGGGCTGTGGGGGAGTGCACAGATGGCAGCTGGTGGGTGAGGGAGGAGGGACAGCTACTGCTGTGCCCAGACCTGGTGTCAGGTGATGCTGACGCTGGCAGTGGAGAGATAGAAAATTCAAATCTAAAATTCAGAGTTGCCAGAGAAGGCCACATGAGTCTGGAGTGAATGCAAGTTTGTATAAATGCTGAGAACTGAGAGGGGGGATCAGGGGGACAGGAGGGAAGTACAGCTGATCAGAAAAGCTCTAACTAAAATTATTTCACTTGAATGTGTGAGTTTGTTCACATTGGGATGCAGAAGATTTCAGAAGAGAGTTTTTTCTGCTGGAATCCTACCTAGTATCAGTCAAAAACTTGATTTCACTACTAAGTTGCCTGCTAAGCTTAAGGCCAAGCTGGTGAGGGTCCAGGTTTGGAAACTAGTGGGTGTGTGTATATGGATATATTTTTATATGCAGCCTCTCAGCTTTCCTTTAGCTTTCCAGAGACCTTAAGATGGTACACCTTGATACTGTTAGTCTGTTTTGTCCTGTCCTTGGTATCATGACCCTATGTATGGTGATGCTGTTTTTCATGTCAGCTCTTGGTGGAATCAATTCAGGGAACTAAACCACTCACACATTTAATTTTTTGTATGCCTGGCCTTGCCTTTCTGAAAGGGCCAACTGAGATCAAGGGATCAGCAGTGACCAGGGAAAGAGCAAGATCACAGGAATTAGTGTAGATGCCCAGAGTGCTTCAGGAGGAGAGCATCAGCATCCAGAATTACTTGGACTTCGTGGATGTTGGCAATCCCAAATACTCAGTTGGTTTTGTTGTAGAGCAGCTGTTCTTGGAGCTGCCAAAGTGAAACTTCACGTAGTCCTGAAGTTTCCAAAATAAGTGAATTAATGTGTCAAATTACCCATGCCAAAGTATTTGTTCTTAGTTTTAGAAACCAGCTACTTGATCTTATAGTGCAATCTTAAATTAACTTCAAAAGTAGTAATTCATACGGAGAAATAAATACAACTTTCAGGTTTCTGCAGACTGTTAATTAGTAAGGGACGTTAACAATAGCACCTTCCTGCTTTTAAGGTTTAACAATAACATTGTAAATCTAAAGTTATATACTCACAAAACAGCAGGGTTGGATATTTTTGAAAAATAAAGCATTTACCAATTTTCACATGTGTTAATCTTTCCCTTAAAGGATCGACCGCCTCCAAGCGCCTGGAAGAAGATAGAACAGTCCAGGGAATACAAAAATGGCAATCAGCTCAGGGAATATCAACTGGAAGGACTTAACTGGCTCCTGTTCAACTGGTACAATAGGTATATGCATGGAATATTTTTTTATGTAGATTTTACACCATATGGAGTGAATCATTGTTACTGGAGATGAATATTGTTTCAACTAAAACAGTGACTTTTAGGGAATCTACATTAATTTCTAGCAGTTCTGTCTAAGTGAATGTGCATGTAGGAAATCTGCTTAATTTGATTTCTTTTAATTAGGGCAGATGTAGTCCCAAAAGAACACTTCTGGATTATGTTTTTCTAGAAGAACTTCTTGGAATGTTCCACTCTCAGGCTTTGCCAGTGCTCAACATGATACGCAGCTTGTGGTTTTGGGTACTGAGCATTCTTTTACCATAATCAGGAAACGTTTGCGAAGATTTTTTACGTTGCCTTAGTTTTGACTGTTGTTGTAAACTGGTATATTTGAGATTTGCTTTTATAAATTGTCCATTTGAGTAACAGCTTTAGTGTCTGTACTTTTTTTAACGCTAGTGACAAAGAAGTAATTTTTACTTTCAGGCGAAATTGCATTTTAGCAGATGAAATGGGTCTTGGCAAAACCATTCAGTCCATTACATTCCTCTATGAGATCCTCCTGACTGGTATAAGGGGACCTTTCCTGATCATTGCTCCACTTTCCACTATCACAAACTGGGAGAGGGAATTCCGCACGTGGACGGACCTGAACGTTGTCGTGTATCATGGCAGTATGATCAGCAGGCAGATGATCCAGCAGTATGAGATGTACTTCAGGGACTCCCAGGTATTGTGACATCACTTGTGTGCAGTAACTTACCCCAGACCTGTTTCTGGTGGCAGGGACGAAAGGTGTGCATGTTTGTCTTAGTGAAAGTCATTTTATATACCATGATGTTCCATATGAGCATCTCTAACATATGCTAACCGAGGAACTGTAGTGGAAGTGTTTGCAGCAAGATGTGTTGTTTCACTGTGCTGAGTAATTTTGCAGTTGAATAGCAGTGACGTGGATACTCTTGTGGAGATTGAAGTGCACGCAGATGGCTGCAGTTGGGTCCTGAATTTGAAGAGCAGGGAGAAAAAATATCACTGATTAAGCTCTAGTACCTTTATGTAGCTGTTGATTTCCTCTTGCTAGTGTCAACTGTACAGTTTGCTTTTCAGTCTGAAATACATAACACTAAATTACTGGGAAAAAATTTGACATTTGACTATTTTCAAAGGGATTTTTTTTCCTTTTATATATACTGTGCATAAACAAACAATTTCTAGAAATTACCATGGTATTTCTACAAAATTGATAAAGCTGAGAACTTTTTATTAATTAGGACTAAAAATTAAAATGCCATTTTGTTCCCCCAGTGATTTTTTTGTATGCTGCCTTACTGAAGGCCTTACATATTCTTGTTAGACCAATGGAGTAAGCTGGATAAAAAGTTCTCATTTAGTTCTCACATGATATTTTTGAATATTTTACTGTATAACTACTAACTGTATTAACCTCATATATTTTGATTGATTCACTGTAGGGGTTTTTTCTGTCAGTCTTTCAGATTTTCTCAGATTAAAAATGAGATTTTTATCTACATGTACCTTTTGTAATAGTTCTATTAGATGCTTATATCTGTAATTTAAAAGTGGTTAAAATTTTACTATTGGTTAAATAGTGTTGGATTTGGGTCTGTGGATAATTACTCAGTGTTAATTAGAGAGTTACAGAGATCCAATACATGTGTATGGGATGACAGAACTACTTATAATGTAAAATCTGATGTCTGACTTTTGACAAAATTTCATCAAGAAAATCTGTAAATTGAGTAGGTCAGAAGTAATGTAAGAACTTATGTGTGTTATGAATCTCTAGGGCCGCATTGTCCGGGGCACCTACAGGTTCCAGGCCATCATCACAACTTTTGAAATGATTCTTGGTGGGTGTCCAGAACTAAATGCCATTGAGTGGCGCTGCGTTATTATTGATGAAGCTCACAGACTGAAGAACAAAAACTGCAAACTCTTGGAAGGACTAAAATTAATGAACCTTGTGAGTAACTATAGTTCACTTTGAGGGTTTGATTTTAGTTCAGTATAGCATGATAATAAAAAAAAAAAAATTTGTATGCCAAAAAAGACCTCTCCGGCAGCCTTTCTTAGGAGATGACTGTTCCTGATACTCCTCGAACATACATGGTTTTGATAACTGATGGTGGTATGTATATTTTTGATAAAACAAAATGTAGCATGTTCTAACTGTTGGCACAGTCTATTTCTGAGGATACTATTCTCTTGTTTGTTTTGATTAGGATGAAAATGTCATGTCAAATTTGCTTTAGTTTTTGTGCAGTGTTTTGTGGAGTAATTAATGTTTAAAAAACTAGAAAGTATTTTAAGCAAGTTATTTACCAATAAGAACAAGCAAGTAGTAGAATTTTAAATGGACTTGTTGTCTAGTCCTGCGGTTAGGATTTTATTTGATGCAGTGCAAGATTTTTAGAAGTAGATACAACCATGTATCTTGAGGCTTTTGGTGCATTACTACAAGATGAACCGTGACTGCTTTGGCATTTCATTCTTACTTCATTATTACCTTCCTCCATCTTCTCAGAAGTCATCTTAATTCTTTCTGTTACACACTTAGTGTATATTTTCCACACTCTAGAAAGGGAGGCTTATAAATGTGTGAATATTGCAGGCAAAATTGAAGTGTTCAGTCATTTCTTCATTACAGATGTAGACAGAGAATTTAAAGAAAATCTAGTAGAAAATACTTAGTGCTGGATTTTAACAAATCTGTTTATCTGTGTCACCTGTGTGCTTGGTGACACTCAGAAGTGGTATTTTCAGGTTGTGATGTTCAGACTTAACACAAAAATTTTTGCAAATATGTGGAGATCAAGTAAGTTTTGTTTCCTTTTGCAGGAGCATAAAGTGCTGTTAACAGGTACCCCACTGCAGAACACAGTAGAAGAATTGTTCAGCCTCCTTCATTTTCTTGAACCACTGCGTTTTCCTGCTGAATCAACGTTCATGCAAGAATTCGGAGACCTTAAAACAGAGGAACAGGTATAACTTCATTTTGAGCTTTAGTCTTTAACAGTGGCTTCCTTGAAGGAAATATTTTGTTCTAGATAGTGACTGTCGCTGCTCCCCACCCTCGTGTCAGTCTCCTCCTGTGGCCTGTGAGTTCTTTAGTCACGTCATCTCTCTAAACTGACTGGACAGTAGAAATAAGTTAAACATGATATTGGATGTTAATGAGTTATTTTTACTTTTTTGTGTCAGTTTTATAAATTTAGGAAGTAAATACTGAGAATAATAGAAATTGAAGTTTTCTGGCTTTGTAGCAGAGTTTTTACACACAAATGTTGAGATACTTTTTGTTGTTTTGGAGTACATACATTAAAAATTGTTTAGTATTTTGGGGTTTAAAATAAGGCTATATCCCATCTGTAAAATTTTTTTATAAGTCCAGGGGAAAAAATAGTGACACAGTTGAAAAATTTTTAATCAGACTACAATTTTACTTTTTCATGTTGGCACAAACTGTTGTGTTACATTTAGGTTCAGAAACTACAAGCAATCCTGAAACCCATGATGCTCAGGCGATTAAAGGAAGATGTAGAAAAAAAGCTGGCCCCAAAGGAGGAAACTATAATTGAAGTAGAACTAACTAACATCCAGAAGAAATATTACCGAGCTATTTTGGAGAAAAATTTTGCTTTCTTATCCAAAGGAGCAGGGCAAGCAAATGTACCCAATCTGGTTAACACTATGATGGAACTCAGAAAGTGTTGTAATCACCCATATCTCATCAAAGGTAAATACATGATAAGGACTGGTTTTTGACTATGTTGTTTAACTTTTATTCAGAATATGTAAAAACTTCTGTAATAATTCTGTAGTATTTTCATCTGACTTGCCAAGGTTTTGAATTAGGTAGAAGCATTTATTTGACAGATAGAAGGCACAGTTGCCTGAAATGTGAGCTTGTTTGGTAGGATTTCACAGAATGTTTAGAAGCAGTTACCCCACAGAAATGGTACATCTCTGTAAAAGCAGTATGGAGAACAACTTTTAGGTCTAAATTTTTGGATTAATGCTTCTTGCAAGTGGTATTATGACCTCTGTCCATCTTCACTGAACTGGTGTTTTTCCTGATTTGCAAGAAAATAACCTCTAAGCTCCTAAAGTTTTGGCTGTGATTTCAGAAGTATTCAAAATACTGGTTTTTTTACACGAGTGTTTTGGTTTTTGCAGTTTGGAGGAGAGGGGTTCACTTCATTCTAGGTGTTTTTTCTGTGGCGTTCTTAAAAACTTAAGACTTGTTTTCAAAGCCCATGGAAATAGATGTTGTTGTTTAGGCTTCAGATCCATCCAGAACTATGTTCTGCCTCCATCAGTGTGGCTAATGGGGGATATTGAGGGTACAAGCACTGACTTTGGTAAAAATATTCTTTGATAGGTGCTGAAGAGAAGATCCTTGGAGAGTTTAAAGAAACATACAGCCCAAGTGCTCCTGACTTCCACCTGCAAGCAATGATCCAGTCTGCTGGTAAATTGGTTCTTATTGATAAGCTTCTTCCAAAAATGAAAGCAGGAGGCCACAAGGTCCTTATCTTCTCTCAAATGGTGCGTTGCCTTGATATTTTGGAGGACTACCTTATACATAAAAGGTAAGATGTTTCACAGTCTGTATGCTGTAGTATATTAGTCTCAGTGGGCATATCTGTGAATGTTAGTGCAGGATTAATGATAGCAGCACACGTAAGCTGGGAGCTTTGTTTTCTGTTTTGCTAATCAGGATGATAGCTTGTGCTGTGTGATGTGATCTGTAATCCTTTACTCACCAACCAATTAAAAACTTCTGACAAAAACTAGAGAGAGGTTGTTCAGTAAACCATGTGCCTTCAGTGTGTTGCATTTTCCATTAAACATTCAATTGTGTATGTACTGTTTATACATTTTCTGTCAGAAACCAAGTAAGTTCAAGCTCGGCGTTGCTTGTCCAAGCCCCAGGAAGCACTGAATGTGTTCTTTATTTGCATGGTGTTGAACTTGAACCAGACAGGGTCCAATGCAGCTCCTTAATTCCAACAGAGTATGAGTACAAATTGGTAAACAACTGAAGGTGTGTTTTTTATTAATGTAACAGTACAAATGCTTTTTCTATCTTTCCTAAAGTTCTTGTTGTTTTACATTTACATGTTTTGTATTTGTTGGAACGGCCATAGTCCTTTGAAGTGTGTAATTGTCAGTGAGCTACATCATAGTAACACAGTTAACACATTGAAAAATAAAAAATATTACTAATGCCAGGCCTTCTTGCAGTGGATACTAGAATGTATATTGAATATTAGATTATTTTAATACCTCTTTTTATGATAATTTTATATCAAAGCTATCTTTTTGAACTGAGAACTCAACAGTTCCTATATTTGATTTTAAAAGAACAATTTTAACTTCATAGTAGTACTTCATTCAGTATAGAAAACATTACATTTTCAGTGATGTTTTAACATTTGAGCTAGTCGATCATATCTACAGGTAGAATCTTTAGAAATCCATAGAAGCTGCCATTTGATGAGAAATGTTATAGTGCAAACATGGTCAGACTTAGTGCTTAACAGAATTCAGGACTGTGGGAGATGGCTGCATGCCAAAATGCCCGTGGTCCTGTGGATTATCTGCTGTGCCATTTTAGAGCTGATCAGGAGAAAAGTGGTTGTGAGGCTTTCTGACTGCCAGATACATATTCAGCATCTTACTCAGTTTGCAACATACAGAAGTATTTGCTCTCTTTTTAAGTATTTTCCTTTACCTCAGAAGTTTCAAAGGAGTCTTTCTAATTGTCAGATGTAACAAATGACAGTTTTACTTCAGGCTTTTAAATTTGCTCGTTTTAGTCTAGGATGCTTTGGTAAAGACTGTTAGAGGTGCTGTCATGTCATTCTTGTTCCATTTCTCTAAATCCTTACCAAATCAGTATGCAGTTTGTCCACCAAGTTTTGCTTTCTGCTCATGAGGTGGTTCCTCCTAACGTGTTCACACAATTTGGTTTATAACACAAGAGTCCACTGTCCTGCCTCTGTGACCCTAGGCAGGGATCCAAGGATAATAGCATGTGAAAAACTTGTGAGTGTCCACGTAGCGCTTCAGGTTAGGGTGTGTTTTAATGCAACTAAGTGCCATGGTAATACATAGGGTTTGGTATGTATAATCAGGTACTTGCTCTGGTGGACAAAGTCCACAAGAACTCACCATAAAATTCTTGGTATTTGGACTTGCAGATGTGTATTAGTACTACAGATGTGCAAGGTCTGACGGGATTCTTGATTATGTTACCCACTGCTAATCAAAGTCAGTCTGTATCGCTTTTATTCATTGTAAAGAATAAACATGCAAGCAGGAGATCTATTCTAATCACCATTTAAATTATAAAATAAAAATGGTAATGATTTGCATGTGTTTATCTGGCACGTTGCAGGTACTTGTATGAGCGAATCGATGGGCGAGTACGAGGCAATCTCAGACAAGCTGCCATCGACCGGTTCAGCAAACCAGACTCAGATCGTTTCGTCTTCCTCCTGTGCACCAGGGCTGGGGGCTTGGGCATTAACTTGACTGCAGCAGACACATGTATAATTTTTGATTCTGACTGGAATCCTCAGAATGATCTGCAGGTACATTCCTTTGAGCGTGACAGCAAGGCCTGCGAAGTCCAACCTGATTGATAAAAATACTGTCTCTATTTTCAACATACCTGATTTCAAAATGTTTGGGTTTTTTAGGGCATGTGTTGAAAGTTTTTTGATGAATACTTTCTATTAAGATAGGAGAGGTTTCATTTGGTTGTGTTCTAACTTTTTCTTTCAAACTGATCAGTCTTGAAAAATAGAACATAGGTAAAGTCAGTGAGTTGATAAAACCCTTAAGATTTGATGACACTGAAACCGGGGGCTATTTTTACATGTACTGACTAACACAGTTTATGTAAATATAGGTGTTCAACTAAAGCATAATATATAGGAAAGGATTAATATGTATTAAGAAAGAATGAATTAATCAAATCTAGGAATTAGATGCTGAAATTGAGTCAATTCTCAAGTTGCTGCTCCTTTCCCATTTGTATCTGGAGATCAGATGATTTTTGAGCTAGCAAGTTTTTTTACCTGGTGTTACTGCAAGGGAAGTACCACTCAGGAGCATTCAGCACAGACCATTCATCTGCATTTTACTTGCTACACTGTTTTCAGAAAACTGTTCACAATGTAGAAAATGTCTCACAGCTTCCATTTATTCAAATGAGTATTAACTCTTGTTTTTCTGATTGTCCTACAGCAGTTTTTTTTAAAGCACAGTATGTTATTCCTAGATAAGTCTAAATCCTTGCTGCCATTCTCCCTTCCTTCAAAAGGCTCAAGCCCGATGTCACAGGATCGGTCAGAACAAAGCAGTGAAGGTCTACAGACTGATAACACGGAATTCCTACGAGAGAGAGATGTTTGATAGAGCAAGTCTGAAGCTGGGACTGGATAAGGCTGTCCTGCAGAGTATGAGTGGAAGAGAAAACAGTGTTGGTGGTGTATGTAGATTTGTTTCCTGAAATAACATTCCTTTTGCTTTTGAAATCATGTGGGAATTACTTCAAATTACAGAAGCTAGCATTTTTTCATTTTTCTGTCGTTTCTATTTCCATTCTGTTTTCTGATGTGGACTAGCAATATAGCTGACTTAATTTTAAATGCAGTCACTCTGGTAAATCTTTCACTATTTCTTGCCTCTTTAGGTCCAAGGTAGAGAATGTCAGTTAAAACAAGCAGAAAAGTTTCTCTTTGTTTCCTTGTATTTTCTCATATTAAAATAACATGTTACTTTAAGGTGAAATTCACATTGAATATGAATCAGTAATTTTTTTAAAGATGCTCATCCTGGTACTGAGAATAGCCAAAACAAAAGAGGCATACTGGTAAAAGTGTGCTCTGTAACCATATAATAAATTATTTCAGCTGTCAGCTAGACTTTTCTCTTGGCTTTTAATAATCTAGATTTAAGTTGATAAATCATAAGGCACAGTTGAGTTGTGGAAACATACAAATGGGAAAAGAGAAATAGAAAGGACTTGAGGATTTTTTTTCTTGACTGTCTAAACCTGATTTTATTTGCTCAGATCCAACAACTCTCCAAAAAAGAAATAGAAGACTTACTTCGAAGAGGTGCATATGGTGCCATCATGGATGAAGAAGATGAAGGCTCTAAATTCTGTGAGGAAGACATTGACCAGATCCTCCAGCGTCGTACTAAAACCATCACCATTGAATCAGAAGGGAGAGGCTCCACCTTTGCCAAGGTGCAGAACAGCAAGTTGTTCTGTGACAGTATAAACTGTCAGTGTAACTGAGTGTTATAGAGCTTATGCCTTGTGCTTTGAAGTTACGTTTACTTTTGTTTAATGGGGGTGTGTGTTAGGTACGTTTTTTGGGTTCTTGCATCTGTCTGTTTATGTTAAACGTGCCCATAGCAAAATCAGATTTGCACATACAGACTGTGTAAATGCCAGATGCAAAGAGCATGCTTGAGCAAAGATGAGTAATGGATATGTGCTGCTTTAGAAAAGGCTGCATTTTTTGTGAGGTGTAGTGGGCTGCATTTACCAAGAATGTTCAAACAAATTTGTTCATAGATCCATTTGTGTTCATATACATTAAGAGTAGGGGAAAATGTATATGACAATAATTATTAAGATTAAACATTCTTGATTTGTGTAGGCTTACTCTAAAAATATCTGACAGAGGAAATAGTTTGAAGCTTGAGCTTTTTTGGTAAGAGTTGGAAGCCTCCTAAAATAGCAGGGGGTGGAGAGTGCATATATGTACGGGGGAAGGGGGCTGAGAGTGTAAAATATCAAGCAGTATAACTGAGCTTGGAGCGTGGGCACTTCATGAATGCAGTTGTGACAATTCCAAAAGGAAAAAAAAGGCAAAGCTAAAGGCACTTTTAAAATATAATGAATATATATTTATATCCTTATTAATAGTATTTATAAATACTATTTATTCATGTTTATTTGGGCGTTCTTATATCTTGCTGATTGTGGCTTAAGTAAGAAGTAGAATTCTAAATAGGATCGTCATCACTGTCTTTTTATCAGAAGAGTTAGAAATTTTTATGTATATTTACTCTTTTCCCAAATGTGGTGTACGGGGGTTTTTTAAATGCCTTCTGAAATTAAGCTCATTCCATGCACTCAAGCTTTGATTGTTGGCAGCTTAAACGCCCCTTTGAAATTTCCCTCAAGCGAGTACTTTTGCATGAGATGAAATCCCCAAATGCTGATAAGCCTCTTCAAAAGATTCTTTTTTCTTCCATTCCAGTAATTTAGATTCAGACTTAGAAGCAGAAGAGTCTTGCTGCTTAATGTTCTTCTCTCCTGATGGTGCATAAAAGTTCATTAGATTTTTCTGATACATGATGGATCTGATTTTTTAAAAATTAGGGGGGAGGAGAACTTTTGAGTTGCTTTGCAGTCTAAGTAACTTGTAAAGTCTTAACAGCTGCTTGGGAGATTTTTGATGAAATAAGGTCATGGAGTCTTCAGAGCACTGAGGCGAACTGTGCATTTGATGTATGCCATTGGTAAGATTTAGTTTTATTTGTTACAGGCTAGTTTTGTTGCATCTGGAAACAGGACTGATATTTCACTGGATGATCCCAACTTCTGGCAGAAGTGGGCCAAAAAAGCAGAAATAGATATCGATGCCATCAGTGGTAGAGTAAGTACTTTTCATTTTTAATGTGTATTTTTCCAAGTATGTGCTTGCTGTTGAATTCTGAAATAGCAGGTGTAAGATTTCTGGTGCTTTTTGATTAATATTTCAATAAATCAGACTTTCTGTGCTGTATGATTTGTGCCTGGCCAATTGGCCTGCTGATAGCTTTAATATTTCCTGTTTCCCTGCTGTTCCAAAAAAGTTTGCTTTGATTTTTATCAAATACCTGGAAATGATTGAAAGTGTGGAATTACTCTGATTGCCCTATTTCTCTGTAAGTCATGGGCTGGAATCTGCAAAACTGAGACTTGCATGGATTTTGTAATACTGGAAGTTGTGTCCTGTACTTGAAGACATTCCCATGCATTCAGTTCTGAAAGCTTTCAGTGCCCCTTTTTGCTCACAGGGGCTGCAGTGTAGTCCGTGTAAGTATTCAGCTCAGATGAGATACTCAGTGTTGTTTATGACTAGTGTATTGGAATTATGGTATGAAAGGCATTTTTTTATTGCCTTAAATACCACAATTTTTTTTTATTTTGTGAGTGTTCACTGTGATGTCTTTACAAAACAGCTGTTAAAATTATGGAAAAATTACTTCTGAACCGAAGCCACCTACTTTAGAAAAACTTACCAACTGTTCCTCTCATAAGGTTTGTTTGAACCTTTGCAGAACAGCCTGGTTATTGATACCCCAAGAATCAGGAAGCAAACACGGCCCTTCAGTGCTACAAAAGATGAACTGGCTGAGTTGTCTGAGGTGGAGAGTGAGGGTGAGGATAAACCCAAACTCCGCAGGCCTTGTGACCGTTCCAGTGGATATGGAAGAACCGAGTGCTTTCGGGTGGAAAAGAACTTGCTGGTCTATGGGTATGGCTGTACATCTTTCTTCATTGGAGCAAGTTTCTAAAAACTACTTTTTTTTCCCATGTACAAGTAACTTGTAAGTATATATTGTCAGTAGCCTGGTGTTTATACAGAGAATCTATTGAGAACAGGAATTTATCATGCGCCTTGTATAAATCTTTCTGGCAATTTGCAACTAAAGAAACATAAATGAAGAAAAGTGAAAATCTTTCTTCAGATGAGATTATAACATTTAAGATAGGCACTACAGGAATCTCTCTGAAAATCACTACAGAAAGTGCTGCAGGCAGGCTCAAAACTCCTTAAATGAAAACTACCTGAAATAAAGGCTCGGGAGGTGACTTGATTTTCATAATTGCAGAATGTCGTGCACTTCTGTGAGGTGCAAATAGGAACTGAAAACGTAACCAGTTATTTTAAGCATACTAAAATCAGATGTGTTGATTTGGAAATCAAATCTTAGGTCTTCTCTCACTCATCAGAAAAATAACTGCATTCTCATCAATATGAGTTCCCACCAGTTTTGTGTCTTAAAAGTCTAAACCAATGATCTGTGAATTTTGTATACAGGCACTTGTTGTTTGAAACTGAGTATTAAACAGATAGAATTTTGTTGCAAATGTTTACTTTATTTCCACTCAACAACTTAAGCTGAAGGAAACAAGTTGAAAGCTAAGTATTTTACAGAGAAATTCCCTTTTGTAAGAGAAGGCTGCAGGCTGCCCCAGTGTTTCACTTCCAAGTGCTGATTTGTGTTTCACTTGGCACTAGGTGGGGTCGATGGAGAGAAATTCTGTCCCACGGTCGCTTCAAGAGGCAGCTGAATGAACAGGATGTGGAGATAATTTGCCGAGCCCTGTTGGCCTATTGTCTCGTTCACTACAGAGGGGATGAGAAAA
Organism: Anabacerthia variegaticeps; assembly: GCA_035583185.1. Taxonomy (NCBI): domain Eukaryota; kingdom Metazoa; phylum Chordata; class Aves; order Passeriformes; family Furnariidae; genus Anabacerthia; species Anabacerthia variegaticeps. The sequence goes on from JAWWEW010000020.1 coordinate 9,440,954, forward strand.
TAAAAAGTTTTATATGGGATCTCATTACCCCAACAGAGGATGGGCAAACACGAGAGTTACAGAATCACCTCGGTAAGGACTTAAGGTGTTTCTGCAGTTAAATATCTTTACATGTGCGTGCCTGTGGTAATGGGATAAAACTAGCTGAAAACCTTCTTTGAATGCATCCTACTTGAAATAAATGGAATTTATTTCAGATACACAATTCAACTGATGGGTGAATAATTGTCATTTCTGCTTTGCTTTGTGTTTGATGCCCTACCCAAAAGGATTGGTGTAGTCTGTGTAAGCTTTTGTTTCAGTCCAGTTCATAAGAGCATGTTCTTTCCTAGTAGGTGACAAACAACACACCTTTTTCTTTCCCCCTCTCCTAACTCGTCCTTACCTGGTGATATGTGCTCCAGAGATGCTCTGAGAGGCAAAAGACTCATATCCAGAGACTGTGGTGGTGGTGTTCCTTCTGCACTGCAGGTCACAATACAGATATAGGATATAGGATCTATAAGTATCATGGGCATCTATACCTCTAATATTTTACATTATATAGGCTTATCAGCCCCTGTGCCAAGAGGAAGAAAAGGAAAAAAAGTGAAGACCCAGGCTAGCACTTTTGATATACACAAAGCAGAATGGCTTCGAAAATACAATCCAGAACATCTGTTGCAAGATGAAGGATACAAAAAGCACATAAAACACCATTGCAACAAGTAAGCAGTAGCTGAATTGTGAATGTCTTTCAATATTTTTTTAAAGATTATTTTTTCTTTTAATTCCTCATTGTCTTAGACTTTAAAATACTTGTGACCTTATGAAGAAACAAGTTTTAGTAGTGTCCTGTTGATCAGAATAATCAAGGTTGCAGCATATTAGGAGGTGAACAAATGATTTCACACGTAAAATAATTGTTATAGTTTTTAAAAAAACTATTTATTTGTGGAGAGAAAGATCTCTTGCCAGCACGTTTGGGATGTCTTGCAGCAGACAAAGAACTAAGGAGTGGGAGTGCTTAGCAAAGAAAATTGAAGCACTAAAGTTGTTGCCCCTCAATCTTACACACTGTTTCCCTGGCATGTTTTCCAGGCTTCTGAGGATCTGAGTTACCAGCTTGTTGAAAGCTTAGTCATGGCCATGAATGAGCTTGTTCTAGATAAATAATTTTCCTGTAGCTAAACTTGTCATATTCTGCTTGGACACTTCATACAGCTGTAGTCAAGAATTGAGGTCAAGCATGGAGAAGCCATTGGGGTCATGCACCAAATTCTGACTGAGAAGGAATGGAAAGGTGATGTGGAAGAGATGTTCATTGTCAGCCCACTTGAGCCTTTCTAAGGGCATGTTCTAAGCAGGAGAAGGGAAATAGCAGTTTGTTCCTAGCAGTGTTCTATGAAGCAAGTGAAGAGTATTCTACTGACCCCGGTCTTTAGGATTTGAAAGAACTTTTGCGATGAAACAATTTGTAAATGTGATGGCAATAAAAACTTAGGTGTCCTGAATTGGAGGTTATCTCCCCTTAAAACTGAAGGAATTATGTTTAAGGAAAATTATTTGAAATCTCTCTGATATTACCAAAGACAAAACAAAGCCATCCTCAACGATTGAAAGCCTTTAGAGTGCTAATATTTTTATTTCTCTTTTTTCCTTGTTTAGGGTCTTACTTCGAGTAAGAATGCTGTATTACTTAAAACAAGAAGTCATTGGTAATGAATTACAAAAGGTGTTTGATGGAACGGATGCCAGGTGAACTATGGAGAGAGTATTTTTACTTCTTTATTTCAAATGTCAGATGAAAATTCAGCCTAGACTTAAACAAGAAATGTTAAAACTAAATATCTGTATCCATAGGCTGTGAGGACAGGTTTTTGTTTACTGAACACTTTGTATGAACTTGACATGAGGAAGTCCTGATTTCTGTTTATGAGTCCAGCTGTATAAAGTGAAATTATGTAAGTCAAATAGACTGAGAAAGTTAAGTGGAAGATAGAATTCTATACTTTGCATTCTAATTGGCAGGTTTTTCCTGTCACTTTATGCATGCTTTTGTTTGTGTGCAGTGGACTCTGCTAACTTTTTTTTAATCCAATTTTTTTTTAATGCAAATATTACTGTATGGAAATCCTTAAACTCACTGCTACAGGAGCTTGTGGTGGATAGAAAGTTGTAATTTGATTCAGAAATGTTTGTAGAGGAACAGTCCCTCTCATGCTGTTAAACACAAACACAGATAATCCTTGGTTTCCAAAGTTATGCAAGCACAGACTGCTGGGAGTTGGTAGAGTTCGCTGACAGGAAGAATACTGTACTCTGGTTCTGCTTTCATATTTGCCTGTTACTCATCTCTGTCAAATCCAAAACACCAAGACACAGACACACACTGTCTGGGTGTTCTGTATTGCTCTATTATTGCTGTATTGTATTAGTGTATTTGTGGCTTGAAGAGGGAATTTTAAAATTCAACATAAAGTAGAAATGTGCAAAGATAATATAAGAATATTGTTGATATTGGTGTGCTGTTCATGATTCCCTTTAGTGAAATTGATGTGTGGGTCCCTGAGCCAGATCACTCTGAAGTTCCTGCCGAGTGGTGGGATGCAGATGCAGATAAATCTCTTCTAATTGGAGTTTGTAAACATGGTGAGTGATATGCATGACTGTGTACTTCCCCACTCCCTATACACTCTACACTTAAATTTCTTTTATAGTTTACTATGGAAGTTGATTTTTTGCCATTTTTTTCCATTCTAGGTTATGAAAAATACAACACTATCAGAGCAGACCCAGCACTTTGCTTCTTGGAAAGGGTTGGCAAGCCAGATGAAAAAGCAGTCGCTGCCGAGCAGAGAGCAAATGATTATATGGATGGGTATGGGCACTTGAAGGGAGCATGAATGTTTTGGGGCCTTAAAGGGAAGCAAGTCTGAATTTATGTGCTGTACTGATGTTGTTGTTTTGAAGAATAGTACTTTGATTTTACTCCCAGAGAGCAGAAAAGAGTAACAGAACCAGTGATGTTTGGGATTTCACAGTTAGAGAGAAAACGCAGCAACTTGTTAACAAGAACTCTACCTTGTGTTGCAGTATCAGAAGTATTGCTCAGACACTGAAGTGCAAAAGCCTTCAAAGGCAGAGTGCTACAGACCTATTTAACTTGATTTCAGGTCGGTCAGCTTGGTCTGTTTGTCTTGTGTGGCTAACCAGTGACCCCAGTAGATCAGCTTGAGAATTACTGGTAACTGCTCAAAGAGAGAACTGCTTTTTTTCGTTTCCCTGTCATTGAGGTTATCATTTGTGGTCAGACAATCTCTTTAAATGAGAGAGTGAATTGAGAGGAGCCGGATTCAAGCCAAAGCTGCCATGAAGTATTTTCCTTGTTTCAAACAGAAAATTAAAAACAGTATATCTCACTAAATTTAACTCAGTTTTGCTTAATTAAAAGAGTATAAGGACTTGTAAAATATTACTAAGATGGCTTCTTTTGTGTTGAAATTTTAACAGGGATGTAGAAGATCCAGAATATAAACCAGCACCAGCAATGTTTAAAGATGACATAGAGGTATAGTAGGCACCTATTAATAGCTCCTTTAACACTCATTGAGTTACACTTTAATACATGTTCACTTAGAATGTAATACTTCCACCTTCTTGTTGAGTGAATTATTACATTTTCTCTCTATTTCTCTAAATTGGGAAAGCTTACTCCATGTGTTTCTGCAATTGTCTGGGTGGGTGGGAATGGGAGGGAATTGTTGTATAGTTCTCTTGAATGCCTTGTTAGCCATTTGTCCAAATGAGACGTTCCTCCTCTTCTTTGTCATATTCATAACTTGTCTGCAAGACATAAGTTTAACCTAAATCTCTGGAAGGGGCTGTATTTTAAATTGTACTTCACTTTTTTGTTTTTCTACAGGATGATGTGTCATCCCCAGGTGATCTAGTAATAGCAGATGGAGGTAAATACATAAAACTTCAAATCTGAGCCAATTGTTTTTGTGTTTTGTGTTGTTGAAATCTCCTGAGTCTTAGCTAAAGTGTATTTACATTGCCTAGGGTAGAACTATAGGCACGTGCAATGATTAACCTCTGTTTTTCCTGTGACTTGGTTTTAATATAGATGGACAAATGATGGAAGGAGACAAAATCTATTGGCCCACTCAGTCTGCCTTAACAACACGTCTTCGCCGCCTAATAACAGCTTATCAGCGAACAAGTAAAAATAGGCAGGCCCAGCAGATCCAGCCAGCATTCCCCATACAAACTAGTACGACGCAGCCTCCATATGAAGAGGCTGCACTAAATCCAAAGATGGCTGCCAAGATTGAAAGACAGCAAAGGTATGTGTAGCATGAAAATACACTTTTTTACTATTCCCTTATGTATAAGAAATACTGAACAAATAATAATGTGTGAAACAGGGAAGACAATGACAGAATTTCACTTTTTTTTTTCTTGCTGATTAAGGTGGACAAGAAGAGAAGAAGCTGACTTTTACAGAGTTGTGTCCACGTTTGGAGTGGTGTTTGATCCTGAAAGGGGGCGATTTGACTGGACCAAGTTTAGGGCAATGGCTCGGCTGCATAAGAAAACTGATGAGAGCTTGGAGAAGTACTTGTATGCCTTTATGTCCATGTGCAGGAGGGTCTGTCGGCTCCCCTCAAAAGAAGGTGGGTGTATATGTTTTTGGTTTTTAAATTTGTGTTGTCAGTGCTTACCTTGAAAAGGGTTTTCTTTCATGTGTTGCAAAATAAAAATGGGGGAGGGGGAACTAAGGAAACATGTTGTAAGTAAAATTGAAAGCTTGTAACAGGGAGACGTACATTAACTGATTAAAGCCATCTAGTTGTAGTGCTGATTTAGAGTGCGTTGTTTTTGCCAGGTTCTCACCCTTGTTTTGTTTGAATGCAGAACTCGTAGACCCAAACATTTTTATCCAGCCGATTACAGAGGAACGTGCTTCTCGGACCTTGTATCGCATTGAACTCCTGAGGAAAGTGAGAGAACAGGCTCTTAGACATCCACAGTTGTTTGAACGACTAAAACTGTGCCAGCCAAACCCAGACTTACCTGTCTGGTGGGAATGTGGGACTCATGACTGGGATTTACTTATTGGAGCTGCTAAACATGGAGTTAGCAGGACAGATTATCATATTCTTCGTGATCCTGAACTCTCATTTATGTCTGCCCAGAGGAACTATAATCAAAACAAAGTGGCACTCTCAAGGACTTCTACTCCGCTCTTGCATCAGTACCAGATGGCATTATCTGCTTCTCCTCTGACACCTCAGTCAAGACTGTCAGATGCTAAAGTGAATGCTTTTGAGGACACAAAAGCTAAAAATGAAAATCTGAAAGAGGATCCTCAATCTTCTGAAGAGGAATCTATGTCTACAGAGGAGACGCAGACAATAATGAAATCTGAACCTTTGAGTCCCAAAAATGGCACACCAATACAAATTTCAGACCACAGACCGAGCGTGAAGGCTGAAACAGACAGGCGCATGGTGGCAGCAAGGACTGAGCCTCTCACTCCAAACCCAGCTTCCAAAAAGCAGAGAGTCAGCAAAAGGGGATCTGACTCTAGCTCTGACTCAGACTCTGACTCAGATAGATCATCCTGTTCTTCCAGGTCATCATCTTCATCCTCTTCATCTTCCTCATCTTGTTCACACTCTCGATCTGGCTCTAGCTCTTCATCATCTTCATCTTGTTCTTCAGCATCTTCATCCTCCTCCTCATCGTCCTCATCATCATCGTCGTCATCATCATCATCGTCTGAAGAGAGTGATAGTGATGAAGAGGAGGCACAAAAACGTGGTATGTGTGTAGTCTTACTTCTGCAGTATAACTCTTAAAGTGAACAAGTTTATTCTTAATGGAAAAAATGTCTAAAAAAGGATATTAAATCCCACAAAAGTAAAACTTAAAGTAAACAATAACATATTTGCTTGATTCCTCCAAGAGAGTGGGAAGAATTTCAGGAGTACCTTTTTTTCTTTGCTTCGTATCAGTGCCTTGGGTGAGGCACTTCAGATGTGTTGACTGGTTCCCTAAGCAAGGTTGCTGTGCATGTGGTTTATGTGTAAGAGGAGAGTCGAATGGCCAGTGTTTTTTGGAAATATATTGGATATGTGTATTCCCTGCTACTATTTCTTTTTCTTCCTATAGAGAGAGATTCTTTTGGTTTTCCTGTTTGTTTTTTTTGCTCTTGCCCACCTGTCCTTGTAGCTTCCTCACTGTTCTTCCATGAAATCTGCAAGTTTTCTCCTGTCCAAGCTCTAGAGTCATGTCAGTTGCTTTATACCATGAACTAGAGGTGCCCAAGCAGTGTATTTGCTCTGAAAGTCTTCTCCAAAACACCTAAAAGACTTAAAAATAGGTACCTGCTTAGAAAAGACTGAGGCAATTGCAGCACATAGGACCATATAACACAGAGACACTTTCAAAAGCTTCAAAGTAGAAGCAAAAACCTCTGATAAGTGGTCTAAAGTTTGTAGTAAACCAACCAATCATTATTTAATATACTCTTTACTTTTATGCTGTGAAGTGTCCTCTACTCTTGCCCCATTGAAACTCAGAATATGAAAAGATTTCTCTGATCTGTGATGTGAATGGTAATAGAGAAGGGAAGAAGAGGAAGGCAGGCAGTGGGATTACAGCCTAAGTAGAGAATCTGGTTTTTTCCCCTATAACTCAGGGGAAAAAAGCATTTTGTTAATCAGATGGATCTTCGTGTCCGTGGAAACGACAAATCGAAACTGTAGAATTAATTTACTGGGGAAATGATTGCTGAGCAACTAAAATGCACTTAAACAAAATGATTAAGATACTGCTGCTCGTAGCAGTGGAAGGACATTTTGGGAGGAAACAGTTGTATGCAAACATGAAAACAGTGAAACCAAAGAAATGCTTATATAACATAAATATTTAGATCAAGATCATGGTTACTATAACGTGCTACAAGTCCAAATCGTGGGCTTGTTTTGTGCCAGCTCAGTCTGCTTAGACTGCCATCCTCTGACTGCAGAATCTCACAACTCAGTCAGCCTTTCTTTCTGTGGCTGTTCTCCTGCGAGTTGATGTTGAAGAGATTGGTAAATGCTGGAAAGTTCTCCTAACTTCATTAGCATTTTAATTTTAAGCTCAGGTTTTATTTCATTTGCTATACACATGACTGGACATATTTTTCACGTTGGAAGCATCTTTTAAGGAAGTGCTGAGTTCTGTCAGATGACTGTCAGAATACATAACTGTTGTTAGGAACAAATTTGGCTTCTGTAGACCTGTCCCTCTTACTCCTTGTGCCAATGTCATATTTACCTTTTCTGGCCACACTTGTTTGGTGTTTTAGGCTTTACCCATGTCATAGTGAAACACTGTTGTCTGCTGGAGACAAAAGTAAAATAATAATGATGAGAGAAATATAAGAAAATCAGAGGACACACTACACTGGAAAGATACTAGGAAAAAATCCTTAGTGATTAAAAATTGAACAATTAAAATATGTGGGCACACATGTTCAAGACATGGAATATCCAGCATTCCATCCAGTAAATGAAATGGGCTGTTCTTTTAAAGTACTGTCCCAAAAGATTTGCCATGTCCTGGTGATAGGCTTCTGATTTCAATTGAATTCTATATCTTAGTGAATGTTGGCCTACAAAGGAAGTATGTTACACAAGGACTGTCTATTAGATTATTCTGGAGCATGTCTGTTTTCAAATAGCTAAATGTTTGACATGTTAAGCTTTTGAAATATTAGCAGGAATATGTATGGAATTTACATGCCTAGAAAAGGACCAGCCATCATCCTGAAAAACCCAGCAGATTAATTCTTCCATTTAACTTTGTGTTTGGACTTTCTCTGAACATTGTTCTGTGTGTTTTGTTCACCTGAACACTTACAATGAGTGTTTAACTTCTTTACAACATGAAGTGATTTTGGTGGTTTTATTTAGCAGAAGGAACTCCACATATAAAAGCATATGATGAAGAGAGTGTGGCCTCTCTCAGTACCACGCAAGATGAGACACAGGACAGTTTCCAGATGAACAATGGGACACCAAATTCTGGTTATCTCCTGCAAGGGGGATACATGTTGGCTGCATCCTACTGGCCAAAGGCAAGTTTATAATGAAACTCTGAAAACCAAAGTAGTAGTGCAAATTGGGCTGTGGCATTAGTATTTGGTTAAATATGTTAAAATCATGAAGCAAGGTAATTAGAGATAGGATTTGAATTTCAGGAGCTTTTAGTTGCTGTTATGTTTGCTTCTTGAACATGCATTTAAATCAAAATACTACTGTGTATAATTTTTGAATATTCATTTTGAGAAGGGGAGCATAAGTTTCGTGTCACAGGTGCTTGGCACATTGTGGAAATTACATTAAAAATGTTAAAAATTGCCTTCTATCAAATTCAGGGGAGGGTCTTGAACTTGGCAAAAGTGTTTGCTTTCAGAACTTGTAACTTTAGCGTTCATGTGTTTTATTTGACTGGGAACTGAAATTATCAGAAAACTGAGTATTTTCTGGAGTTTTTGCATGCTTAGCTGAGTTTACTGGGACTTGAGAAATATGTATTACAGAGGTGTGTGAAGTCTTACCTGTGTTTGGTGTCTACAGAATGGGAACGAGGAATGATGTGGTTTCCAAAGATAAAAGGAGACATGAATGACAGTCTGTAGATTTAGTCTTATAAACGCTGGTTGCTGCATGTTATGGTGCTGCTCATGGGTTCAGATCCAGCTACCCACGAGTCAAAGCCAGACATGCAAATTCTGCCTTGCTGGTTGCCGTACCTTCCCTGCAAAAATCAGTAAGATAATGTCCTTCAAGCATTTGCAGGCCCCAGACCCTGTAGAACTGAGAGAGATTGCATATTTGTTTATAGGTAGGTAGTGAAATTAAGCACAGAGGTGGCTTTCACAAACTTACAGGGAATCACTGCAAAGCCAGGAACTTCAGCCTCAGTCTGTGTCCAGTGGTAGAAGTGTTGCCATTTCTCCTCTCTTTGAGAATTAAAAGCTAAGATGCGTACGGTGTCGGTAAGCATCACTCTTACAAAAATATTTTCCCTGGTTTTCAGGATCGAGTTATGATTAATCGACTTGACAGTATTTGTCAGACAGTGCTGAAAGGTAAATGGCCCTCAGCCAGGAGGAGCTATGACAGCAACACGGTGGCATCTTTCTACACAACCAAACTGCTGGATAGCTCCGGTGCGGCTGCAGATTACAGTGAGCCCAGCGCACCGACCCCGCCTCTCGCAGGCGTGAAAGAAGAATACGAGCAGTCACCACAGATGTCAAAGGTGAAGAAGCATGTACGAGAAAAGGAGTTTACAGTGAAAATCAATGACGTATGTTTATTTTTATTGCCCTAGGACCTGGTTGCGATTGCGGTGTGCGGCATGCTTTACCTGCAAGTGGCTGCCTGCTCTCACTCTCACTTCCTTCACACACTTGTTTGTGGGTATTTGGGTCTGCTGCTTCTGGGCACTGAGTGTTTGGGGTTTTGGGTTTTTTTGGGGAGGTTTTTTTGTGGTGTTTGTGTTTTTGGGTTTGTTTCTTTTTGTTTTATTTGCATAAGCCACTGGAAGAAATCATTGTTATTTTTCTCTCTGAATTGAATTTTTGCTATTCTGGTGCTTCCTCAGACAGCCTCATGCTGTTTCTAAGAAATCCGGTTAGTATGAAAAGGTATTTCTGTTGTTCAGCTTTTTTTTTAAACATTTCAGTGTATCCTATCCAGCAAGCACTCTAGTACTTCATGGCCTTTTAGAGGATTATAGAAAAACTTCCTGATTTAAATGCAGGCTAGAAGCTTCAAGCATTTTCCTTATCTGTAATTTGAAGCGTGTTTGTAGCACATAAAAATGTATGAACGTTTCCTCTTGTCATTGGGTTTGACATCTTTTTAGGACTGGATTCAGGAGGTAGACAGCTGATCAGTGTTTGTCAGATTTGTCAGTTGAGATGAAATTACTGTTCAAATTTGGGGTTTATTTGGAGAAGCAAGACTTGTTTTAAGGTCTAATACAATGTTTTCATTCTTTCTCAACTCTTCTGGAATAACAGTTTGTATGTGAGAATCCTGATTATGAAGTGGTCATTTCTGCTGCAGAAGAGGCTCTTCTAACCCTAGCATTTATTTAACAGGAAGGTGGTTTGAAATTGACTTTTCAGAAGCAGGGACTGTCTCAGAAAAGGCCATTTGAAAGTGATGAAGGTGCATTGGGTCAGCAGCAATATCTGGCTCGGCTACGTGAACTCCAGAATGCTTCAGAAACCAGCCTTGTCAACTTCCCAAAATCACTTCCCAAATCAGGTACATAAAATATCTGGGCATAAGGGTTAATATTAAATCTCATATTCTGTGTTCTTCTGTTATCGCCATGTGTAGGCAATGGAGAGAGATTTTTACAATGTTACTGTTCCAAATTGCAGTGTGGAGAAATCCTATCTGGTGTGGAGGCTCTCTCCAGTTGGGAGCACAGGAGTATTCTCACACAGTGTCAGTTACTGTAATATTTATTAGAATGATGCCATTATATATCATAAACAACTCCTAAAGAAGATTTTAATAATTATAAAGTACATCACTGTACACTGACAGTAATCAGTTTAGCTCAGAACTTACTGTTGCTACTGTGTAAGCAAAGATGAAGAGTTCCAGATTTATGCCTGTGCCAGTTTGCATCTTCATAATCTTTCCTGCATCTCACATAAAGAAACAGTAGAGGACAATAATCCAGAATTAATTTTTGGCTTACAGCCAAAAACTTACAGCTTACTTTCATTAACAAAAGTAGCAGTAGGTATACATTGACAAATAAAAATGAGCCTAAAGTAAGGAGTTAACATTTCATTTAAAATACTTGAAATTATTAGAACTGGGTCCTTGATTTAGGCCAGTTTCTGATTAAATGACTGATTTGTTAGGATTGCATATAGACATGGATAAAAACATTTCCTTTAAAAAATTACTACCCTTCACTTGCATTTTGTACTTTCTTGTTGTTTTGCAACATACCATTAAGGTTTTATTAAATGTTTATTTAGGGTTGTCTGCCTCTGTGTGTGTGATGTCAGCATTTGTAAGAGCTCTCCTGTCTGTACAGATTAATTTGGAGAGGGTAGGGGAGGCAGTAATGAAATTTCCACAGTAGAATGGCTTTTCAGAGCCTGATATTCATAGTGTTTTCAGCAGTCATAAAACAAAAGGCAGTTTGTCTTAGCTATTAGATGTAGAAATCATATGCGCTTGCACTGTTTCAAAGTAATTTTGTTTCTTTTTTCTCTTCAGACATGTTTTGTTTTATAAACAAGTATCTGACACTGGGTTTATTGCATCATTTATTAGGTACTTCCAGTCACTTAACAGCCAGTGCCAACGGAGTCATAGTTGACAGTCAGCCTGTAGTCAAAAAGAGACGAGGGAGGAGGAAGAATGTGGAGGGAGTTGATGTCCTCTTTATGAATAGAAATAAACAGCCTAATCATGTAAGTAAACGTGATTTTGTATCCAAAAAGATCCAAATTACTGTTTGTGCCTTAACTGAGCATAATCAGCTGTTGACATTCAACGAAAAACTATTTCTCAAAACTTCTGGGTTTTGGTTTTTTTTTTTTTTCTGAAATTGTTCACTGATAGTTTATGACTACACATGTAAGAACAGATGGAGTTTGATTAATTGTATATATATATACAGTATTGATAACTATTTGTAAAATGCGAGTTTAATTCTAGTTTGGATGAACTTTAACCACGTGTTATTAAAAATTTTGGTTTTGGTCTGCCAACACTCCTGACACCCTTTCCTGTAACCTCTGTTATGGGACCTGGTTGCACAGTGACCTGAAGGGGTGTCTGTGGCAGGAGCAGTCAGCCCAGGGCCTTGAGTTTGTACATCCTCATCTGCAGGACTGTGGCCTTCGTGGAGTCATGCATGAAATAATTGTGATGGATTGTCTCCTGTGGAGAATTTAGTCAAATGTTTTTAATTTCTCCAGGTTAATCCAGGTATTAACTCCTGTCAGGTTCCTGCAGGAATAAACCCAGCGCTCACTTACACGCAGCCCCAAGGAATGCTTGATGCAGAGAGTCCAGTTCCTGTTATTAACCTGAAAGATGGAACAAGGCTTGCAGGTGATGATGCCCCCAAAAGAAAAGATTTAGAAAGGTGGCTGAAAGAACATCCTGGATATGTTGAAGATTCAGGAGCTTGTATTCCTGTGAGTATTTCTTCCAGTTCTGCTTTAGCTAAATTGTAAAATATTTCTCATAAGTTGTATTTGGATTTGTATTCTGTGTTACAGGGAATTATTTCTTCTTTGTTCTTCTCTTTAATTTAGGAAAAGAAAAATGTCCATTTCATGTACAATTTGAGTTTGCAAGCTTTTTTTCCTCACAAATGTAATTGCCAAGAAAAGCAGTAATAAACCAAGACATTCAATCTTTGTCTAATTTCACCTAAGATTTAAAAAAAACTATCTAGGATAAGAAAATTCATATTACCACGATGATGAGAGGTGAAAATGTATAACAGTATATTAAGTGATGCACAAGAGGATTAAAGACTTTCCTGTGGAGTGTATCTCATACCTACATTACAGTGCTATGGTAGTGGTGTTTGTGTGGGTATGATCATCTCATTTTGTTACCTCTGAATTGGAGATTTGTTAATATTGAGCAGAATGCAAGAAAATCACGTGTATGACATCTGCAATAACAACCTTAGTTCTCCAGATAGATGTTATAATACAAAACAGCAGCAAGGTTCCAGGGAGTTAAAGCACTGTTAAAAACTGAAGAATAAAACAAAGCAATGAGTTGAGGAATCAGAGAGAAGATGCTGTTTACTGGGCTGCTTATTAAATGATTGTGATTAGTAAATTACTATTGTTATTAAAATATTTCTGAAATTGATTCTGACTTTGAATGAATGCCTGACTTGAGAATACACAGATATCTTACCATTTTTAAAACAGTTATGTCAGAAAGATAACTGGCTTTCTCATTCCATTATAACAGAGGATGCAGCTGCACGATGGGAGGCCCAAACAAAAAAGACACCGTTGTCGGAACCCTAATAAACTGGATGTTAATAGTCTGACTGGGGAAGAACGTGTTCAGCTCATAAATAGAAGAAATGCAAGAAAGGTATTCATGATACTGTTCCCATTCTGATATTCCCCAAATGAAAAGCTACCCAAATGAAGAACTCTATATACTACACTTACTAAAACTGTACAAGTGTACAAATGAAAGGTTTTTGTTTAAAACTTTTAGCACAAAGCCAGAAAGTCAATTATAATCTTCCAGTAATTGTTTTTCAGCTGTGAAAGTATGTAAGATACGGATAGAAACTTAGCCCATGGCTTATATTCAGATAGAACTGAACTGTCAGTATGGTTCAACATTTGTGACATTGAGTCAGACAGAAGCAGGGACACTAAAATATGTGCTGTTCTGATCAAAGTGGCAACGTTGTCAGAAGTTGGAAATTTTGTATAATCTCTCATTACTATTTTTGACGTGGTTACAATTACATTGGTTGCACACCCTGCCTAGAAAATTGTCCTTTGGAATTGCAAAAATCCTGTATACTGGATTATTTTGCTTTTGCTTTATTCAGTTCTTTCTGGCATGCTAAATGTTGAAGTTGAAAAGTATCAGTTTGAATTTAGTAGATTTAGAATAAATCACATACACATACACCACCAGGAATCAGTCAAAAGCTGTATCATGCTCATAAGTGAGACTTGATTTGTATTGTTTTATTTAAAAGGCAAAGTGAAAGTGTGTCAGGTATGAATGTTGCCTCTTTTCTTATCAAGTGGGAAGTATTCCCTGATTTTTATCTTCTGCTTCTCAGGTGGGGGGTGCATTTGCTCCCCCTCTGAAGGATTTGTGCAGGTTCTTGAAAGAAAATCCAGAGTATGGAGTGGCTCCTGAATGGGGAGAAGTCGTAAAACAGTCTGTGAGTATTTACAGAATAAGATAAACCATGTCATGAAATGTATCTGAAAAGCAAACAAGGCAAACAGAAAGAAAAGACATGCCAAAAGGTGTGCTTTTTGTTTCTGGTGTTACATTAAATGTGGAACGTGAGTCAACGTCAGCTTTGTTCCTGCCAGCCTAGTTCAGTAAATGGTTTGCTGGCACAGCTGTGAGTAGGAGGAAGGGAGGAACAGTGGCTGGCAACCCCAAATTAAGAGATTTTGTTGAAGGTGCTAAAATTCTGTGATTCTTTCATGTCTTAAATGCAGCCTTAATGTTTTTTAGCAAAGATATTAGCCCTGGTATTATTTAAGAATACTTTCTTAAAACTGCAAAGTCACAGTTATTAAGAAAAATGGCATGATTTTCAATATCTGTTTTTAATATTTATTTTACTCTTTAATTGATTTACCTATAGTGTGCACCCTGCTGGTTCAGATTGAGCTTGCTTCTAATAATTATCTATATTTGGCTTGATCTCCCAGCAAACCACTAAGGGTGAGTGGGTGAGGATAAGCAGTGGGTGTGAGAAGACCCCTGTGTGGACCTCACGATGGAAATGGTCCTTCAGATGTTTGAGATGTGGTAGCACAAAGTGATCACAAGTTCCAGTAGGTTGCCTGCGAGAGGGCCGCTGTGCCAGCGCACAGCATCACCTTGCACAGTCCCCGTACACTCCGAGCCTTACATTTGCTGTTCCGCTGCCATCCCTGAGCACTCTGAGTTCTAACAGCCCCCTCTGTGTGTCCCGCAGGGGTTCCTCCCGGAGGGGATGTTCGAGCGCATCCTCACGGGGCCCGTGGTGCGGGAGGAGGTGAGTCGCAGGGGCAGGCGCCCCAAGAGCGAGATTGCCAAGGCCAGCGCAGCGGCGGCCGCAGCCTCGGCCACCAGCGTGTCCCTTAACCCGCTGCTGGCCAATGGATTGCTCCCGGGCGTGGACCTGCCCGGCCTGCAGGCCTTGCAGCAGAACCTGCAGAACCTGCAGTCGCTGCAAGTGACGGCGGGATTGATGGGAATGCCAGCAGGCTTAGCTGCCGGAGGAGAAGCCAAGAACGTGGCTGCCATGTTCCCCATGCTGCTGTCAGGGATGGCTGGATTACCCAACTTGCTGGGCATGGGAGGACTTCTGACAAAGTCTACAGAACCCATTTTGGAGGAGAAAAAGGGAAACGATTCGAAGGAGGTGGATATAAAGAAAGAAAGGACAGAAGACCAAAATACAGATACTGGTGGTGAAAACTCTGTTTCAAGTTCTCCTTCAACATCCTCTGCTGCTGCAGCTGCCAATCCTCTCTCTCTTAACCCTTTACTTTTGTCCAACATACTTTACCCAGGGATGCTTCTCACTCCAGGCCTTAATCTTCATATCCCAGCTTTGTCTCAGTCTAATATTTTTGATGTACAGAACAGTGAAAGCAATGACACAGGCTCAGCCAAGCCCACAGAAGAAAAGGAGGAAAATTCTAGGGTTAGAGATCAGGAAGACAAAGGGGGAACAGAGCCAAGCTCTCACAACGAAAACAGCACAGATGAGGGTTCAGAGAAAGCAGACGCTTCATCTGGATCTGATAGTACATCGTCTTCATCTGAGGATTCGGATTCTAGCGATGAAGACTGACCCCAGACTCTGCACTTAAATTATAAACTGATTTTGAATTTATTCTTTAATTATTTCATTGTAAATAACCCAGTGTTGAGTGCATCAATGATTTACTGACCGAACATTTCAGTATTTGTTTAGAAGTGCAAACTGCTTTCAGAGACGTTTTGCATGTAATATTTCTTGAAGTTCATAAGTTTCTGAACTTGTATGTACTATCAAATACACAATGGTGTAAAATTACAACAAAAGGCATTATAATTTTGTTGGGGGGTTAATTTTATGAAAATAATGCTCAAGTAAGAGCTGTATATTTAATATATTTGCAGTGAACACAGAATACTTTATGCATATTATTGATTTAATTTGAATATAGTTTTACAGCCTCCTTGACACTTATAATTTACAGATCAAAACTCAGCAATAATTTGGGCAGCTAATGAATGTCATGAAAGCTGTAGAATCTACATCACCATCCATTGCTTTAATTACATGAAAATGCTCTAGTGTTGTGATGCACTGCTGTTTCCAATTCAGGTACAAGTGTGTTTAAAAGAAGATAAATTTTTCCCAATCAGCCAATTAAACTGGCTACCTGTTACCTCAGCTGAGTTAGTTTAGGAAGTTTACATTGGTTCCTATTACTTGTTTTCGGGTTTTGTTTTGTTTTCTAAAGACATCCTGTATAGCATGTTAAAATCTGAGTTTTTTGAGATACGACTGTTGGGGTTTTCTTTCCCCCTTACCACAGCTGTTCTCCTGGACAGCAGTAAGGGGAAATTAAATCAAAAACTGTCTTATCTCATGCTACTTGGCACCATGTAGATCTATTTAGTTTACACCTTGCAAAGTTTTGGGCTCCCTCTGCAGAATCAAAAGTCCCAAAATGAGGAGTAGTTTCCCCAAGACTCAGAAGAGGCAAACTGTCATAAAGTGCCACTGAAAAGACCTTTCAACACTGCATAATTCATGTAAAAATTGTTTGTTTGCTTTGTTTGTGTAGATTTCTATTTGTGTTTTATGTCATAAAACCTCCTGGAGTTCCCAGTTAATAATGGTAAATAAAGTACAGATAGTTTTGAACTCCTTTGGAGTTTAAACTTCTCTGCAGATTTAAATCTGACTAAATATTAAATATTATCCAAAATCATTATTTGGATCTCACTTCATATATTATGCTGAGTTACCCACTAAAGAAAAAGCACTTTGAATAGTAAGGAAGACAAAGTATTCCTAGAAACCACAGTAACAGGGCATAAGGCATCTGTTTAAGTCCAAATCCTTAGAACCCTTTACTATATAAAATCTAAGATTTGATGTGTGATATGATTCCTCCTTCTTCTTAAGCTGCTATTACTCTGACACAGTCGAGGCCCAGATTCACATTTACAGAACTTCCAAACTGACTGAGACTTCAGTTGACCTTGGTTACATCATTTGTGGTCCACGAATAGTCAAGTGTTAAGAGAAAATAGATACAGGTACTAGTGAAAGTCATTGAAAAAGCTTTACAAAGGGATAAATTTAAAAATAATAAAAAAAACCAACAAAAACTGTATATTTTGATATAGTTCTGTTGCTTGCTTGTACAGTAAAACAACTGTGTTGTTTTTTTATCAAGAACTTTACCAATGAAATATAAGTTTCTATGTGCAAAATAACTAGCCCCATGATTAGAAGCAGTATTAGATGTAATTACACAATTATACAAGTACCATTTGGATTGTGCTGGTTACGTATTTTCCCAGATAGTATTCTGATTTTTGGCCCTTCACGCAGTGTCTTAGCAATAGTGAAAATCAAAAACTGCCAAGAGAAGGGGGTAGCAATTCTTCACCCTTTTAAAAAAAAAAAGTATTTCATATTTAATATTTTGCCCTTTGTAATATAGCACTTTTATTTAACTGGGATGCATCTATGAAATAGCCAAAGTTTTACAAGCAGTTATTAACTTCATTTGCTGATGGAGTATGTCACCAATGCCATCACTTCCCACCCTTCCCCCACAAAACAAGTCCTAAATCTTGTGGCTAAAACCTAATTTATATCAGATTTATGAAATAAAGTATTTTCCTATTATGGTCAAGTGAGTTTGGTTACCATTCTAGTGATTCTTTCTATGTCATAAGGCAATTACAGTTTCAAGTAATGAAGGCTGGTGTAGACTTGAACATATTTGGTTTATTTTTCATCGGTTTGGACCAGAAGGGGAAAAAACCATCCCACTATCAGCTAAACTATATGCAAATACGGTTGTATAAAGTTAAGGGTTATAAGGAAACCTCAGTAGAATTACACTAATACTGAAGTTAAAATTAAAAGGATATCCAAGGTGATGATAAAGTGTGTGTTGGTAGTTACTAAAAAAACCTTAGCTGTTATTGCCTTGTATTTCTATCCCTTGTTTCAGGCTTCATGATCCAAGTCTTAGTCCAGGGTTTTTTTGGACATTTGCAATATTTGCCAGTTGTGTTCTGTGTAGTCTGAATTTGCTTTCTGTAGTTGAACGAGCGTCTTAAAAAGTCATTTGTAATTTATTGAATTACTTTCTATGATGTTCTATAGAGCAAATGGAAGTTTAATTATTTTTTATTAAACATATTCTTTGACTACCCGTGATGTTGGCCTCAATATGTCAAAGTAATGCTGTCTAAGGATTAAATATGCATCTTCCAGCAGCAAGTTGAAGTTTCAGTGATAAAACTGAAATTACTCTTAAGATCTTAAAAAAAAATGACAAGCAAGCCAAGGATGTAACACACACCATCCCCTGCCCAAGACCATGTTTTGCTCTTGTATATTTTTACTGGGAATCGGTGTCTTCTAATTCTCTTGTCTTACAAACAAAATGAGCTGCTGTTCCCAGCCCTTCAGTAACTTATGGTTCAAAAGCAATATACAGTCCAGGTTCTGGTCCCAGAGTTGCCTTAATTTTAAGTAATGATGCATCCCATGTTGTAGGGTAAGCACATTAGCAGTGAAGTACCTTTTGAACCTTTCTTTTTAAAACTTTGCATTACTTTCCACATGTTTATTAAATATTTTAATTGTGTACACAACACTTATTGCTGTTTTTCATATATTTCTTACAGGGCACAGACATTTCTCCTGAACCCAAATTGTCTCCTGGTTGTCCAGTGCCACCTTGTTTTAGCCTGCCATTGTATTTGAATGATTCAGTGGTATTCTTCTTATTTATTTCAGTCTAAATTTTGTCTTCATACCATGATATCCTTTCTGAGCTGCTGCTTCCTCAAATCTGTACACACATGATAAAAATGCACATACACATGAGCTCTGTTCTCAGGTTCTCCCCTGTTTCTTTCTTCCTTGGAGGTCCTGCAGAATCCCTAGTAGTTCTTTTAAAATTTCTTTTTCAGAGTCTGTAAATCAAAATACAAGTAGGATCTATTTTTCAGTGAAACTATTTCCAAGGAACAGATGATGCAGGTATTACGTTGCTGGTTGATTTATTTCTTGCGCTCCTTCAAAAATTTTTGAAACGGTATGTGGATATGATGATTAGATGAGACTCTTAACAAGGTGTCCCAGACAAATTCCTGTCCTATTTATTATACTTTGAGAGAACTATTGCTTCTGTAGTATTTACTAATGTATTTTTCATGGACTGCTCTGTACGACAGTGCTGCTCAGGGATCAGAATGAAGGTTTAGTTCGTAGTGCCTGCATATTCAAGCTGTAGTGAGATGAGGTGTGTCTGGTGTACAGCGTTAATACAAAGGGATCTGCGGTGTAGTGTTACCTCAAAGTGTTTGTGATGTGCAAGTTACTAACAATTAGTTGTATCAGCAGTTTCTGACCTGTTACGCCCATAATGATCTCCCACATGAGCAGGCTGGTTCAGTGCAGCGTGGGATTTACACTGCTGGAGTTGGCCAACATTTAGAATTTTACATCTGTACATTGTTGGTGTCTGCAACAGAGACTAATTGTACTGCTGTAGCTGCCAGAGTTTAGAAAACAACTCCGGCGTTATCTAAATGTCCCTGATGTTACACAAGCAGTATAATGCTTTTGTTACATTTAGAGGAAAGGGAAATAAAGATAAAAGCTTTCCAGGGTTTTTTTATGATTTTTTTTTTTTCTTAATGCTGCCTCCTTTCAGGCTCTCTCACACAGGGAAGGAAGAAAAATGCTGTGCACAAGATGGCTCATGAGGTTACCCTGTGAAATGACTCGTTTTCCCTGCCTCGTGTCGTGTTGTGGGTGAGACCAGCCGTGCACAGTTCTGTCAGAGTTCCAGGTAAGGACACCAGGGAGGCTGCTGTGGGAAATCCTTGGGATCCTCATCTCAGATATGTCATCGTCTCTCTCTTTCACTAGTGCTCACCAAGGCTGGTAGCATGTCCTGCACCAGGGGCATCTCCTGCTTTATCTTTGTAAAGTGTTGTTGTTTATACTTTGAAACCAGTTGATTTGCTCCCAGTTGCTTGGGTAGCCATTTAAAAGCTTTGACTCAGAAGTGCTTCAATAAAAAGTGACTTCATTTTGTGCCTTGTTTTGAAATGGCTTTTTTTCACGATGCCCTGAGGCTGCAGCTGAAGGACCGAACACCCTTGTTTCCGCTTGGCTGCGTGAATGCAGAACAGAACCCAAACTCGTCTGCTTTGGGTTTATTTTATGGTCTCCTGCCCGCTCTCGTGGGCATCTCAAACGCTTGTGCAGTGTCAGTAACTTGTGCTGACAGTACAGCCTGCACTGACACAGTGCGTGTGCGGTGACACGGTGTGTGTTTAGGGGGGGGGGTGTGGTGACACTGCTTGGTGACACACAGGGTGTGGATGTGCAGTGACACTTGCTATGTGTGTGCACTGACACTGTACGGTGGCACACCGTGCATATGTATGGTGTCACACACACACACTGTATGTATTTGTTTACGGTGTCACACACTGTATATATATATATACACATATATATATGTACGGTGTCACTGTGTCACACACACACACTGTGTATATATATATACATATATATGTACGGTGTCACTGTGTCACACACACACACACTGTGTATATATATATATACATATATATATGTACGGTGTCACTGTACGCTGTTCCCATCTCGCGCTCCTCCCCCCCCCGCCCCCACCCGCGCGCAGTGCATGGTAGGAGCGCGCGCCGT
>JAWWEW010000020.1:9462681-9498244 GCA_035583185.1 Anabacerthia variegaticeps
AATCAGCGTGTGCGGCGCGCGGCGGGGGCGGGGCCCGCGCGGCGCTGTTTGGATTCGAAGGCGCGCGGGGCGGCGGCGCAGGCGCAGTACGCGGAGAGCGGCGCTGCCCCCCAGCGGCGGGGCGCGGCATGGCGGGGCAGGGGGCGGCGGCGCCCGGAGCGGGGCCCGAGGCGGGGGGCGAGGCGGGCGGGGAGGTGGGGGGCGATGTCGGCGGCGATGTCGGTGGCCCGGGGGTCGAGGCGGGGGGCTCGGGGGGCCCGGCCCCGCCCGCCGAGGACGGCGACACCCGGCAGCGCTACGAGGAGCTCTGCAGGAGCCTCAACATGGACGAGCGCGCCCGCGCCGAGGCCTGGCTGAGCTACCAGAGCATGAGGCGCAACTACACCCTGGAGGTGAGGGAAGGGAAGGGAAGGGAAGGGGCGGCCTCTCCCTCACAGCGCCCGGCTCCAAGCTGCGCCGTTCGGAGCCGCAGCCCTGCGGGGTTGTTAAAAATAGACGTGCCCGGCCCGCGCGGGTGTGATGGGTTCATTAGTTACTGGTTCCTGATGAGGGGCCGCGGGGGGTGCGGGGCTGTCACGGCAGGAACACGCCGTGAGGGTGACACGGGCTGTGCCGCGCCCGGGGCAGGGAGCCCGGGCAGGGGCTCTGGCACACGCAAACACACACACACACACACAACACACACAGACGGGCAGGGGCTCTGACCCACACACCCACACCCGCCCCGGGACACCCCATGGCCCAGCAACCACAGCAGCCCCGTGTCTTACCCGTCCTCCCCACGTTAAAGTGTCCTTACTTGATCGAAGAGCAAAAATAAAATTTCAGGTGTTCATGAGAATTAATTTTTGTCCCTAGGTGCCAAACTGAATAATTGTTCTTTTTTTTATGTAACACGGAGCAAAATGGAAACTATATTTCTGTCTTCCCTCTGTGTGTTCAAGGCAGAGGAATGTTCTGGTAGCAAGGAACTGTAGCCTTTTTTTTAATATTAAAAATCAGGACAGTACAAGATGCTGTAGGAGAAGAACAGCACTAAAAATACATTGCTGCACTTTGTGTCAAGTGTGAAATTAATGGTTACTGGTAATTTTAGTTTGGGTGTGGTTCAGTGTTATCTGTTTAGCACCTGTTTTCTTGTAATTAAAAACACAAAGCACAACACAACTTTGAAACAGCGAATCAACTTTGCCAGTGGTTGAACTTCATCCATGTAGGACACAGTTCTTTTCCCTGATGTTGGATTAGCTGAAAAGTATGTTTTCCTTTTCAGTGAAGTCTTTTCGATGTCTGATGTTTTGATTCACAGGGAAATGATATGCATTGGCTGGCTTGTGCCTTGTATGTGGCTTGCAGGAAAGCAATTCCAACTGTGAGCAGAGGAACAGCTGAGGGAAATTATGTGTCTTTAACCAGAATCCTGCGTTGTTCAGAGCAAAGGTAACTTTTCTTTTTGGTGACTTTTAAACACTTACAAAATATCAAAGAGTGCTTATCAGCTTGTGAAACACAGAAGGTAAATGTATTTCTTTTTTCCTGATTTTAGAAGTAGAATTTATATCACTGGAATGTTTGTGTTATAGCTCGTTGGCACAGAAGTAAGGCAGTTCCTTTTGCAGAGTACTATGTTCTGAAAACACTGGTTTTCAAAATAAGAAACTGACTTCCTTCTCAAAGGAGAGAGAAGTCAGGCACTGAAGAACAGGCAGTTTTTGGAGTGTGCAAAGTGTGAACTTCTCACATGAGAAACCATCTTTAATTGGCTGTGAAAATATTCACATGACTTACCTAATTTTTTTATGTAAGAAAACTTTGCTTTTGCTTTATGAAACTAAAGTGATGCCAGATTCTGATAAACAAATCTGTGTCAACTGTTTAAGTCCATAAAGCAATGAAGAAAAGCTTCCTAAAACAACTGATTCTATTTATTAGCAGTCTGATTGTTTTCCAAAAATTCAGTAGATAGGCACAAAAAAAGAAAGAGAATGTTCTTACGCACTTTTTTTCCCATTTCCTCTGCTGTTGGAGCACTGCTGTTGGTTTAAACACTGCACAAGCATTCCTCTGTAAACTTTTGTTTTCCAAAATAGAAAATCAGGGAATTGAACGTGGAGAAATGGTTTCTGTGGTCTGGGATATCAAAGACTAGTAACACTAGAAAAGAATATGTAGATAAAGAAGGAAAAATGAATGCAAGTCAAATTTGCTGAAGTGCAATTTACTAAAGCTTAGGGGATTTTCATACTTTATAGAATATTCTTAGCATTGTAGAACTCAAAGTTTGTTTGATTTAAATTATTCTGAAAAATGAGGGAAATCTGATTTTAGCATAGTCTGACTGTTGGAGCTGAGTTTGTCTTTGTGAGGAAAAGCCAGAACTGAGGGTACATTGTTAACATGGTTATCAGCTGAGGATCTAAAAAATATTTTGGGAGCTGTCTGAGTGGGTGGAGGACTGGCTCTGAGTTGCTTCTTGTGTCTGCAACACCATCACTTTATCAGTAATTTGGGAAGTAGAAATTGCACTTTTGCTGAAAATGTATAGTTTATTTCTGCAAGAAAAACAGCCTTTCAGATCTAACCGATTCAGTATTTTCAGTTTGATCGAGTTCTTTAACAAGATGAAGAAGTGGGAAGACATGGCAAATCTACCATCCCAGTTCAGAGAACGAACTGAGAGACTAGAGAGAAACTTTACAGTTTCTGCAGTCATTTTTAAGAAGTATGAGCCCATTTTTCAGGACATTTTCAAGTATCCTCAAGAAGACCAACCTCGTCAACAGAGAGGAAGAAAACAGAGGTACATTTCTATTATTTCCAGACTGATTTCAGAGCATTACTGTAGGGAAAATATAAGGAAGTTGCTCGGTTGTTTCAGTTATATTTTGACAGTATTTTCACAAGAGTTGTTTATAATATCAGAGTTAGTCTGTCTGTCCTCGCTTGCTGTAATGTTTTTAATCTCAGTTTCAGAACTGACAAGGTGCAGGAAATCCCAGAGCTGCTAAGTTTCTAAGATTTGGGGAGTGGGGAAAAAGGGAGAGATTCAAATCAGCCTGTAGACAAGGGAAGTACTAGTATTTCTAGGATGGAAAAGGCTGTAAAAATTTGATCCTGTATGATCTGCATAGCTTTAACAGCTCATGGTATAACTGAGCCTGTTTCACTGCCTAGTAACTCCCACCATTTTCTTCATAGGTGCAGATCTTGTGGGTATTTTACTTTATAGTGGAAGCTGTGTTTCTTTGTTACTGTTCATAGTAGGAATGCTGTGAAAATGAACCGTTACGTGCAGACTGATACTGGGGTTCCACTTGTGTCTGCACTAAACCAGTCTGCAGCTTTCATTGTTACCTCCTGTCAGGGTTTTTGTGGGAAAGGTGTAAACTTTTGGCCACACTGTAGTAAAGCATAATTTTCTCTTGGAATTATTGACTGGTTTGTGATGTTTTATCAGTTTTGCTTCATTGAGCTTATGGGATGTCTTTGCTATATTTTCCTCCAAAAGACGGCAACCATGTACTGTGACTGAAGTTTTCCAGTTTTGCTGGGTGCTGTTTGTTCATGCAAAAGGTAAGAGATCTGAAAGGGATTGAATACAGCAAACGTGGTTTTGTTAGCCATTACTTTATAGCAGTCCTTAAAACACCAAATAGGTGAAGGCATTTCTGAATTTGGAAATGCTTTTGGAGGAGGGGCCTTCTCACAACAGCCTAAAGGAATGTATTCTGTCTTCATTTCCCCAGCTGTGTGTTTTATCACACTTCCAAGGTAAGCTGTGTGTCTAAATAGTTTGGTAGGTTTTATGTGTAATATTTTTACAAAGTTTCCAGTACTGTGGAGATTTATGCTCTAATTCTAAGGGGGGAAAAAGTAATTTAGCATTTTAGTGAATTCATATTTAGATATTATTGTAGTCCAGAAGGATGTGTGTATGTATGCTTGCTAGAAACAAAAAATATTTAAATTTCTCCTAATTTTCAGTAACACTGAAAATATTTAATAATTTTTTCTATAACCTAGTAAAAGAATTATCATAAAATTTTAGCCCATGCCCATTTCCCGAAGGAATGGAGAGCAGCACCACAGCCCTGCTCCACTGTGGAAGATGCCTTTTGGTAATAGGCTGAAAATTCCACTTTACTGGGGAAGAGAGGTCATTCCTAAACAAGTATGGTGCTTTCAGCCCTGAAATACAATATGATTTTCATCCACTGAGCTCAGAGCAGAGTTAGTTCTGTAGTTTATTTCCTGTGAGTTGAGACTTTACTTCTTTAGCACAGTTAGGCAGCTGAGAGAGTAAGTAGGTCAGTCTGAAAAATCACAGATTCTTCTTTTCCCTTCTGTGGGAAGATTGGATGGTTGGCAAGGTGCAAAGGGACTTTATGGGTCTTCCTGTTGCTACGTTATTGGTTAATATGTTTGATTAACTCCATCATCAGTTGACTACATCTTGATTAGTGAGCAGTTTCAGACATACTGACTGATTTTGTGGAGAACACCATGGTGGTAACCTATCCAATTAAATTTTACAAAAAGGAGAAAAATTTATGGTAAATATAAACTGTAACATTAGTAATTATTATTTAAGTGTGACAGCACAAAAATGGAAATGAAATGTTGACCATTTAAGGCATTAAGTATTGGTGGTAGGTTTTGATCTGTGTGTGTTGAGGGTTGGCAGTAAATCCTCCTATCACAGCAACCACACATCAGTGGCAGGTTCAGGCTTGTCTGGGCTGTTGCTGCAGCCCTGCAGACCATTGGGTTCAGCTTCACAACTGCAGGAGGTGCAGGTACCTGCAGCCTGCACTGCACAGTGAAGGAGCCACTTTGAGCAGGGGTACTGCAGGCCTTACATGCAAGCTGTAAGTATTTCTTTTTTAAACTTTTTTTGTTTCTTTAAAATCAATGGGGAAAACTCTTCTGTACCAGGAGAACTGTTATTTATTACTTGGTACAAGGTTGTGAAAGGGAGCAGTAAGCTATTGTTTGAAATGTCATTGACAAGTCATTGCTATGGAACTGCTGGTGAAATTAGATTTATTTTTTGACTGTGCTGGCAGTAATGATTGCCATGGTACATGGTTGTAAAACTGAGCCTGTGTTATTAGAGTTACTTTGAGAATTTTATTGATTTAAAGTTTTGCTAATCATATTTAGGACTTCCATTGCTTTGCAGTGAACCCTTAATTATTTGGAAATAACTGATAAATTAATACAGTTAATTAAAATCTCATATATCGTTTGTTATTTTAAGTAGTTTAAATTAAAATTATTTTCCTTCTAACAAAATTTAATACAAATTTGAACGAACTGGTATTTTACTGGTAGAAAAGTAACAGCATAATATAGAAAAAATTGCAAGCGTATATCCATTTTGTGATCCACTTTATCTAAGTGAGTTTATTGCTATATGATAGGTTTTCCAGGAATCTAAACCTTTTCTTCATAGTGGGCTCAGTTCAGTCGTTTGGAGCTTACCTGAGAAAAAAGGGGGAAAAGAGTGGTAGAGTTATTAGTATTGAAATAAAGCATCATGCTGTGCATATAAATTAATGGAATTGTGATTTATGGTATTAATTAACAATATAGTTCATTTTGCAAAACTGTTTTTAGCTATGGACTCTCTCTAAAGCAATATCATAAACATAAATGAGTTCAGTAAAGAGTAATCTTTGTGAAAGGTGATAAAAGAGTGAAGAGGTTGCAAGGACTCTTTTCTACAGGAAGGTGATAAATAAGCAATACTTAGTAAACCACATCAGAGACACACATTTTAGCTCTTCTGAAAAGAACAATGAAATAAAGTTCCATTTATTGCTGTTCATAATAAGCATGCCCCCATCAAAAGTTTTGTAAGGAAACAGATTGTTAAAACCAAATAAAATCTGACTTTGAGTTAAATGTAGGTTCATTCTGGAGGAGGAGGAGGCAGGGGGAGAAGGGGGAGCAGTGTTTGCTATTTCCAGGACATCTGAAAACCTGGGTCTAGCCTTGCCAAAGGTGCATTGCAAGTCTTTATAGCAGTGCAGAACTGGGGAAAGGGAGAGTCTGTCAGAACCTGCTCTTCCCCCTTACTGGCCTTTAGAGCAACATTTTCTCCAGGCAGGTGCAGTGGGAGTCTGTGGAAGGATGTAACACTGCCAGGCACTGGGGCTGCTCTTGCCAGAGTTATGGAAACACATTTTTCTTCCTTGAAGCAGTTTGCGTTCTACAGTTTGTGCTGCTTCAAGTTATTTATGCACTGGTTAATCAGATTACTGTCAGTGGGAGCCTGCAGTAGCATGTTCATCAGCATTTTGGTAAGGTTTGATTTCAAAACAGCACAGTATATTTGAGTTCCTTTACAATTGCTGCAGTTCCTGAGAACATACTTTACTATTATATTTGCTGTATTTTATTAAGTGCAAGTCTGTTTTACCACCTGTGTTGCTATCCAGATGTTGTAGTCACCAAAGTCTGTTTCCAAGACTGCATTATTGATTGCAATACACATATCAACAGTTTCTTGGTTAAAAATTTTTAAATCCATGCTAATTTTAGGTCTTATGTCTTTCTAATGTTGAAGGAAATTTTCCTATGATCAGTGATGACTTGGTCAATTCCTACCATCTCTTGTTATGTGCTTTGGATCTTGTGTATGGAAATGCTCTCCAGTGTCCTAACCGTAAAGAACTTCTGAATCCTAATTTTAAAGGTATGTTGAAAAAAACTTAATCTGTCTGAAGCCTGCAAGAACTTTTAAGGTTACTGAAATGAGTGTGAATCTGTGTGGCAGAGAATAAGTTGAATAACGTTGATTTGAAATACATAGGAATTAATATTTTCTGTATCAGGCTACACAGTTCCATTTCTTTTAATGTAGTATTAAAAACAGACCAGTGGATTTTGTCAATAATACAGTAGGAAAACAGGATATGGAATTGCAAAATTAAATAATACAGAATACTTAATTGTAGGTCTACCTGAAGACTTTCATAATAAGGATTATAAAGTATCATCTGATCCTCCGTGCATCATTGAAAAACTGTGCTCATTACATTATGGATTAGTTTTAGAAGCAAAAGGTATCAAGGAACACTTTTGGAAGCCATATATTCGGAAGCTTTTTGACAAAAAGGTTGGTCAATAAACTTGTAGAAAAATGTCTCCTTACTCATTATCTTCTAAACCTTTTTAAGAAATGAAATGCCCATCCTTTGTTCTTAACTGTCTTGCAGCTTTTAAAAGGAAAAGATGAAAATCTGACTGGCTTTCTGGATCCCGGGAACTTTGGAGATAGTGTGTAAGTCCCTGTATTTGTGGATTGGTCTGCATTAGTATCCCTCTGTGTTATTATCTGTGTCTCAGCACTGAGCCCAGCCAGCTGCCCTGTGTGTGTATTGGTGATCCCACACTGCTCTGCCCCCCAGTCCCTTTGAGGTGTCCTGGTCTGAGGCCTGTGTGGAAGAGGAATGTGGTGTTACCTGATGTCTGCTTTGATTCTTGTGTTTCTGTGTTGCCTTGATTTTCATTTTTTTCTTTTTTTGTGTCTAACTCAAAGAATTATTAGGAAAAAGATGTGGGAGCACGTTGAGTGGGAAGTGGAAGAGTTAAAAATTGGGTTTGGTGGTGTTTTTTTTCTTTGTAAACCTGGAGATGCTTCTGGGTAGGGCTTACTTTCATTTAAATGGTATAAAAATGATAACGTGTAGTTTACAGTGTGATGCTGTGTAAATTTTGAGGAGTTTCCAGCCAAATATGAGTTCTCAATATTTTATTATGTTCTTCCTGCAGCTCTATTAATGGAAAGGCATCAGATATGAAGGGAAAGTAATGTCCTTGCCACAGTCATGTTTAGGATAATGTAGAGTTTAAAGGCACTCCGGTGCTTAAGTCAGAGGCAAAAGAAGTTTGAAGCAGGCTTCCCACAGGCCAGAACTATGTTCATTCCCTGAGCAGCTGAACAAAGCAGTCTCAGTAAAGGGGGTTCTGCCTCCTGTCTTTCCCTTTCTGCTGCAGCAAAGCCATCAACAAGGCCTACGAGGAGTATGTCTTGTCAGTGGGAAATCTCGACGAGCGAATCTTTCTCGGTGAGGATGCAGATGAAGAAATTGGAACTCTCACAAGGTGCTTAAACACGACTTCAGGAGTGGAAACAGCTGAAAGAGTGCAAGTGAAGCATAATTTGCAGCAGCATTTTGACAGGGTGAGTATGGTACAGTCTGTGTTGCTGTTTTAATATGGAGAATAAGTTGAGAAGGTCTATGATGAAGCAGCTACTGAAAATTGCCATCTTTACTGTTCAAGGTGATCTGACGTGTACACAATGTGGCTGGGTTCAATTCTGTAGTTGATTAGGTGCATTGCTTCCTTTGGGGGTTTTTGGTCTCCATGCAGCTGGGTTTTCTGTGATTAAATCCAGTGCAGAGAATAGGTAATGGAAGGACTGCTGGGGGTTTTTGTTTTTTAGAATGGTCTAATTGTTTCACGCTTCACTTCCAGCATCTGCATTTCAGCGTAGGTCACATCCCCTCTGTTTATACAGAACTGTTGGAGACAAACACAGTGTGACACAGACTAATCTTTCTTTGCCAGCAGTTACCTGAGGCCTGATCTGGTTTGGGCCCTTTGATTCCAAGCCAGTTCTTCCCAGTAAGAATTCTGCAGGTTGATATTTCTAGGCCATGACCTTTATCAAAGTTTTATAATAGTGTACATATATATATGTGCTTTATTTTTCCCCAGTCCAAATCCCTTAGGATTACAACCCCACTGACTGGGCGCAAGTATATTAAAGAGAGCAACCCATATGTGACACCAGTTTCCATGGCAACATACAGTTTGAGCCGCCTTCACACCATGCTGGCAGGACTGAAAAATGCCCCCAGTGAAAATCTGGAGCAAATACTCAGGTAAGCTTGATGTCTAACCAACCAAATAATTCCATTCAGTTCAATTTTTAATAACAAACATTAATGCTAAACAGTGTAATTTAAAATGTGAGCCAGTCTTGAAAGGTTCTGGAGTAAAGCAAAAGCCAGAGAGACATTTACATTTGAAAAGACTGTTCTCTTTATTTAGACACATCTGTCCTTGGAGACTGATGGCTGTAAGAACATACACCATTTACAACCCAACAGTTCTGAGCTTCTCTAACCTCAAATTACCTGTATAAAATTTCCAATATTCTTCTTCCTACTTAACAAATTGCACTATCTGGCAAATCACTCCATACTGTAGGAGATGCAAAAACCCCCTTATTCTACATGTAGGTAAACTGTTGCTTCAGGAACTATATTTTAAAACACTTTTTGTTTTGTGTGGAAAATGCTGTTTAAATATCTATCCCTGATCATGAAAAGATGAGCATATTTACTACAATGTATACAATACTAATAACATGCTGTGGATGTTTTACAGTATGTATTTATATTTGCATGCTTTAATCATATTATAAAAATAGGAGCTTTTTTGGTCTTAGTAGGAATAGTGTATTGAAACTCTTTACTCTTCATTTTCAGGTCATGTTCCAGAGATCCTTCTCAATCTATTGCAAACAGAATAAAAGAAATGCATGAAATGTACTGCCAGAGCACACAGTCTGAAGGAGAATTCAGTAATTTTTCCAAAGGTGGGAAACATTTTGCTTATCTAGATAAGAATTAAAATGCCTGTAAACACATTGATCTCTTGTAATTAACAGTTTTACCAAAAGGTTATGCTTTATTACAAGTGTTTTTTCTACTTCTCTTGCCTTTTCCTGTATTCTTTAGGCATAGCAAATTTCACTGCTGCATAAAATTTGCTAATCAGCCTTAGCTTAAATGGCTGGAATTTGATCATACTTTCAGAACTACAGAAGTGAAATGAAAAGCACTGTTAAGTGCACCGCTTTTTCTCTCAAAATAAATAGTCGCAATGGCATAGATTTCTGTGATAGTAATGGAAAATCTGAGTAACTGTAGTCTTTAAAGACCCAACTGTAGGTTTGGTTACATACGAGGATGGATTAGTACAGATACAAAAATCCTGCCAGTATAAATACAAAAATATTATTTGCAAAGTTGTCTTGATATGTGAAGTGCCTGAAGATGGATTGAAAATGAGGAAGATGCTCTTGACCTATTTCTTAATGAGGCTTTACTCTGTTCTTGTCAGCTGAGTTGCTTCAGTGTTTTCTGTTGCACAGTGCAAGTTGTATTTTCTGAACTCAAAATATGTATTTTGTAGCAGTGTTAAGGACTGTGTTAAGTGGTGTCCTCAAAATCTGGGTTTAGTAGTAAGTTATTCTGCTCTGCATTCACAAGTCTGTGCACTGTAGGAAAAGGATTCCTAAGTTAACTGAAAATTAAGTGATTTAGTCCTTCAAGTATTGTAGCCACAGCAACGTAGAAATCCACACAAGTTACTACACTGTTGTATCCCTGTATCTGAAGATGAAGAATATAATACTTTTTTACTGCACTTCACAATATTGCTTCTCTTTGCTCTTCCTGCAGATGTTGCCAGTAAACATTT
This sequence comes from Anabacerthia variegaticeps, assembly GCA_035583185.1. Classification (NCBI taxonomy): domain Eukaryota; kingdom Metazoa; phylum Chordata; class Aves; order Passeriformes; family Furnariidae; genus Anabacerthia; species Anabacerthia variegaticeps. Next base: position 9,473,185 of record JAWWEW010000020.1, read on the forward strand.
TCGCCGTGCTGAGACTCTGTACTACAAGGTCTTGGAGTCAGTCATTGAGGAAGAGAGGAGGACTCGCCTGGGAGACACTGACTTATCCGTAAGGAAAACTAATCCAATGGTACCTCACTTTTAAAGTGGAACCTACAAAGAAGGAACACGATTGTAGAGCAGAATAGTCAGCTCTTTAAAAGGAGGGTAAATCTCTGAGAAGTAGCCTGTAAGTACACCTGAATGGAAGAAAAAAGGGTACAGGAGATTATTTGTGTTTGCAAACACAAAGATACATGAAATGTTTAATGAGTGAAGATGGTTCATTTTTGGATTCTGTTCTCTCTGTTACAAAATAACATCACTTTTTATAAGCTTGATAATCTTGTTGAGGCAGAATAAAAAGTGTTTCATTGTTCTACAGTTGCACTGTAAATTAACCTTTAAAATTTGCAACTCTTGCAGGCAATACTGGAGCAAGACGTGTTTCACAGGTCTCTGCTGGCCTGTTGCCTTGAGATCATTACCTTTACCTATAACCCACCTGGAAACTTCCCGTTCATCACTGAAATATTTGACATTCCAGTTTATCATTTTTATAAGGTAATGTGTTTGATAGCTAGAAATGCTTATGAAGTCATGAGTGCTCATTGACCTATATGTCAGCATAGGACTGAGTCATAGGAACTCAGCCTAAGTATTTCTTATAGCCTCTTCTTCCTTGAAAATGAGGAATTGGAATTAGATCTTTGTTTAATAAGAAACATATGAAACAAGTACATTATGTTGATCATAAGTATCCACTTACAGGTAATTGAGGTTTTCATTAGAGCAGAGGATGGCCTTTGTCGGGAAGTAGTAAAACACCTGAATCATATTGAAGAACAAATCCTTGAAAGTATGGCCTGGAAACGTGACTCCATATTGTGGGACAGCATCAGAGATAATGAAAACAAAGTTCCTAGTTGTGAAGAGGTGAGCACATCTTTATGGGTTTTAGATGGTTTTTGTAATCAGCCAGGATGGCAGAGAGAGGAGATCATACCCTGAAGGAGAGGAGGCCTTACATGTCCCAATATCATTTTCACCCTACCAGCCCATCAGTGCAGAGAAAGCAGTAAATGAGTGTGGTCTGTTCATGGTCATCTCTGTAGAGATACATGAAATGGAGACAGACAACAGAGATAATTCTCATCCAGTGTTGTATTGGTGTAGCAGAACAGTGAACAAAATAGACATGCAGGGAAGGTTTGGACCAGTCAGACTTGAAAAGATTGCTGTGCAAGAAACGTGGTAGAAAGTACACCCAGCAGTAGTCACAGAGAGACTGTTCCAGTGCCTGATCTTGCAGGGCAGTACAAGCACCAGGCAGTTTTAGTTGGGCTTAGGGTAAGTTTTTCACTGTTATTGTTTTTCTCCATAGAGTTTTGCTGTTCAAAATTTGTAGTGCAGTAGCTTTTAAACATTTGCTGTGTAGTTAATCTGTGATACAAACACTCTCATCAAAGTATACACATTTTAGGTAATGCCACCTCAGTCCTTTGAGAGATCTGCTGGGAACAGTGTTGTAGGTTCCCCACTGACACCAAGGCGAATAAACGAGGTTCGTGCTGAAAGTGGAGCCCTCGGAAAAGGTGAGATTATTTGAAAGCATAACATGCTGTAGAATATTTGCTTAGACATAAGGTACATAAGTAAGCTGCTTAAATGTCAGTGATTTCAGGAAGTGATGTATGTATATGTATATATGTGTTAAATAATACAGACACACCTTATGTTCTAATGGGTTTGCTTTATTGTTATACCAGGGTAGAAGCTCCACTATATATTTAGTTATGTGACATCTCAAACTTTTTTCACTAGAAAAAATAAAACATCATACATTAACCTAGAAAAATACTAAACACAGCATTATTGGAGATTAGGTCATCTCTAAAAGCAATCTGTACTTGTAAAAAATGTTTCCTGAAGAGGCTTTGCATGACATATTTTGGTTTGCATTGGATTTCTGTCATGTATCCACTTCTCTGTATAATAAGGGACTATAAATAAGTTAAATATATATATATATGTGTGTGTGTTTTTAATCCACAGGCCTTTCATCACCTCCAGCTACCCTGTATGACAGATACAGTTCTCCTACAGCCAACCCTACAAGACGCCGCCTGTTTGCCGATAACGAGACTCCCTCTGACAGTGGGACCCCCGTGCGAGTTTCCCAACAGCCCGTGGTGAACACGGTGCCAGTGCAGAACATGAACCCCGAAGCCATGTCAGTGACGCCAGTGCCTGGCCAGACCCTGGTCACTGTGGCAACTGCCACCGTGACAGCCAACAACGGGCAAACTGTGACAATCCCAGTACAAGGTGAGCTGCTCCAGAATTACTCAGGGTCATTCCCATCAGAGTATTTGTACACAGCCAGGGGGAGAGGGGGGAACAGTTGGCCAGGGGAGGTGAAGGTATGTTTAAGGATTCATAAGTAGGAAACATTTGGATAGATGAGCAGAATTTGAAGATAGAATATGTACAGCACAAGCATGTTCTGACTACCCACATTTATTTTATAAAGTAGTTATTTCAGTAAGCCCTCCTTCCTAAAGTGGCACAGGATGAAAGTTGCATTAGTATGAAAACCTTAGTTCAGCTTCGTTATCTTCTTGCCTCGTGATTAAAAGTCCAATTTCATATGTAATACACTAAATGCGTAGTTATGAGCAGCTAATAAAAGAATTACTGAAGAATTTTTAAAAACTCAAAACCAGAAACACAAGCACACCCCCCACACAACTTGCTTTCATTTTGGACTCTCTCTTAATTTACAGGTATTGCCAATGAAAATGGAGGAATCACTTTCTTCCCCGTCCAAGTAAATGTAGGTACCCAGCCCCAAGCTGTCTCTGGCCCCATTCAGCCCCTGAGTGCCCAGACTCTTGCTGGCACCCTGAACACGCAGATGGCGGGGGCAGCACTGCAGTTACCAGGCCAGTTAACTGTTCAGCAGATCTCCCCTGGGGAGCAGAGACAGTCCCAGCAGCTCACGGCCACGGCCATCAGGCCTCGGAAGACAGGCTCGCTTTCACTCTTCTTCAGAAAGGTACTTTCTGGTTTCATTTGTCCTTTGCTTAGTTTGTATTTTGGTAAATGTTCAGTGATTTTAAAAATATATTCTTAGCAGTTGTAATAATAAGAGCATATTAAATTTAAGTTAATTTATACCTTTAGTTATTCATACACATACCTGAAGGGTAGTTTTCTCATGCAGGGCACTTCTCAGGAACAAAGGACTGGGCTGTCACCACAGCTGTCACAGCAGGGGTTGTCAAGGAGATTCTGTATTTGGTCAGCAGGTTCTTCAAGGTGTCTGGTGTCTGTTTTCTTGAAGGCTCTTCCAAAGAACGGGAGAGACTTTCTGGTTTATTCAATACACTGGTCTCTGTAGGTGATGCAGCACCCTTTTGATGCTCAAGCCAATTTAGAGACTAAGCTTCAAATAAGTGGTTTTATTAGCAATTACACCAGTACTGAGACTGTGTCTTGTAAGAAAACAGTTAAATTTAAATTCACTTATTCTTCTTTTGGCTTAGCGTCTGCACAAGTTCTTCAGGGTGTGCAAGTCTGCACTGCTCTTTTCTGTGGGTAAGAACAGCAGTGTTGCTGGGGCCCTGAGCAGTGTCCATCCCAACAGGTGTATCATTTAGCCAGTGTTCGTCTGAGGGATCTTTGTGTCAAACTCGATGTGTCTGATGAGCTGCGGAAAAAGATCTGGACATGCTTTGAGTATTCCTTGATGCACTGCCCTGAAATCATGATGGACAGACACTTGGACCAGCTGCTCATGTGTGCCATCTATGTCATGACTAAGGTGAAGTATGAACAAAGAAAAAGCAAGCAAACAAAAACCTTCTTTAATACTTTTAATATTCCAAATATTACAATTTCTAAAAAAACCCAAAATAATCTCCAAAGAAAAATATTACAATTCCTAAAAAAAACCAAAACAATCTCCAAAGAAAAAAAAAACAGCTGCAGGAAAGCTGTGAACCTTTTGTGTCCATCCCCTCCCAGGTTACTAATGAAGACAGATCCTTTCAGAACATCATGCGCTGCTATCGGACACAACCGCAAGCCAAGAGTCATGTGAGTACAGTTGTTGTTAAACAGTGTGGTATCCAGTTTATTAAATGCCTTAGTTCTATTTTGGGAACAGATTGCTGTGCAAAGTAGCATTTAGTATAAAATGGATGCAGTCTGTGAGCTCTTCTCTAGTCATGTCCAAAATGGTGCTCTATATGCTAAACTGTATCTAAAATAGAAAATACCTTTACTTAAAAGCCTAAGGAAGCAGTGCCTGTGGGATAATATTCCTCTTAGAATGCTGTATTTTCCCGTGTAAGAAGCAATTTGATACCACAGTGAAGTTCCTAGGAAGCAGGTAACTGCATCCCCCCTTCCTGGGGACTCCTCTTTGTCCCTGCAGGTCTATCGCAGTGTCCTGATCAAAGGCAGGCGCCGCCGCCACTCGGGCAGCAGCGACAGCAGCAGCCAGCAGAGCTCACCTACAGACAGGAGCAAGGACAGAAACAAAGAACGCGGTGAGTGCTTCCAAGTGCCACATGTTTGCTTTTAATTCCATTTTCAAAACAGTGTGTAAGTAAAGTAAGAGTCAGGTTGGTGTTGTCCCACTCCAAACAGATCCTCCTTTGGTAAACTTGGACACAATTAGAATACATTAGTAATATTTAAGAGTTGCTGTAACTCAAGGTTTATATTATGCCCACTTTGACCGTTTGGAATCTACCTTCACGTGCACTTTCCTTCGGAGTCTGCTGTGCAGGCCTGAGCTCTGATTTCAGCTCACACATCAAAGAATGAGTCTTTGCAGAATGAGAGGAAATCAGGGCTAGCCTTACTCTTATCAGAACCCCAGAGCTGCAGCAATTTCTGTTGTAGCAGCTGGCTGTCTGCAGAGATAGGAACACCACCCACAGCAGCAATGTCCGCAGAGCTGACAGCTCTGAAGATTCTTTCCTCGATAGGTGAACTGACACATTTTCCTTGAATTAACTTTTATAAAGGAAAGCAAAGAAGTGGTGCTGTATATTCCTACTGCCAGTTTTCAGGATATTTAATAGATGATAGTATAAGATGTAGGTATTAATGTTTTCTGTCACAGAGAGGTGGCAGAGAGGAAGAAAACCTTACGTATATTTTGCAAATTCTCACATTAAACCAACAGGAAGTATTACCAAGCCAAGTATTTGTACTACTAGCTGGAAAAGACTAATGTTCCTTACTTGAAATGGGGCCAGATGGCAACAGGAAAGAGCTACTATTGAAAGTATAGCACAAATGCCTGAAAAATGGAGTTTCCAGGCTCCTTGCATTGTGATGAAACTCCAGTGATAGAGAAAAGAAGTTAGAAATGAGGCGTGTGTCCGTACCCGCGCAGCAGTGTGGGTCTGTAAGGGAGGGGCTCAGGGATCAAAAGGAGCATCACTGCCGGTGGCAGCAGCCGCGGTGTCGCTGTTTCGGCGGGCAGGGAGGGCACTGAACAGCCGTGCTCCCCGCAGGCAGCCGCGACTCCAGCCCGGTGATGCGCTCCAGCAGCACCCTGCCCGTGCCGCACCCCGGCAGCGCCCCGCCCACGCCCACCCGCCTCACCGGCGCCAACAGCGACACCGAGGAGGAGGAGCGCGGGGACCTCATCCAGTTTTACAACAGCGTCTACATCGAGCAGATCAAAGACTTTGCCCTGAAGTACACTTCAAATGCAGTAAGTCAAATTCTGTGCTTTTCAGCAGTAAACCCTCTTTTTCTACTGACCATGCAGTGAAATCCCCTTAGCTAACCTCACTTTAAGCAAACTCAAGGGATGCTATTTTTATGACAGCAGTTTCACCTTAAGGACATAGTCTTCTGCTAAAACAGTAAGTACTTTCAGTGCCTATTTGCATCAGTTTCCTTCGGTATGACATACACAGTTCTGAGCAGTGTCGTCTACCTCAGAGTTAGAATCTAAGTAAATTAAAAAATACTAATCCAGCCCAATACCATGACAAAATTTGTATGTTTTGTACATCTACATGGTATCACGGTGGAAAAAGCCTAGACCGTTTAAGGTGACCAGCTCAGGAAAGCCTTGCTGCGGTGACTGCTGAGCTCAGGTCCCGCTGCTGAGTGATTTCCTTCTCTCCCGAGCAGACCGACTCTCCTCCGCTCTCGCCCTACCCCTTCGTGCGCCTCAGCTCCCCCCGCCGGGTACAGCTGTCCCAGAACCACCCTGTGTACATCTCGCCACACAGAAATGAGGCTGCTCTCTCTCCCCAAGAGAAAATATTCTATTACTTCAGCAGCAGCCCCTCTAAGGTGAGACTGAAGGGTTTCAGTTTGCTTTTAAAATTGCTTAATTCTATTTTTTCCTTCTGGTAGTGAAATTAGAGAACATTGTGCAACACAATGTTTTGTTTACCTTGTTCAACGTGTACTTTGTCACCTAATGCTTGCCAGACTGCCAGTTCAGCTGCTGAAATTGTAAAGCTGGATGGGCCTTTGAGCTCTGCAGGCAGTGACACAACAAGCTGGCTTGAGTTTTTGAGTAAGATGCTACCTGCTCTGGTAATGTGAAGACCAGTACAGTGGTGAAGGTCAGCTGGGTACAGTACAGATCTCCACAAACAAAGCCAATGTAACCTTGTAACACACCTAACAACAGTTCGTGTTACAGTAGTCACAAAATAGTGTGAGCTAAGTCTGTTTTTTGCCCCTTCCTCCCTCCAGAGGCTAAAGGAAATTAACAGCATGGTTCGAACTGGAGAAACGCCCACCAAGAAGAGAGGCATTCTCTTGGAAGATGGAACTGAAGCCCCGGCCAAGCGCATCTGTCAGGAGAATCACACTGCCCTCTTGAGACGGCTCCAAGACGTAGCCAATGACCGGGGGTCTCACTGAGCCCACGCAGATTCCCTTCCTGCCGCTCCCGGGGCGGGGCTGCTCAGCCCACGTGTGGACTGCCAGGCCCTTGCAAGTGTCTGTCTGGGCTGCCCCGGCCATCGCCCCCTCCTGCCCGAGAGTGCAGAGCCTGGGCAGGGGCAGGAGGAGAGACAGCATCACAGTGAGGACACACCTCGGACCCTGCCACCTGACCCCACCCCCTGGGTCAGCTCCTCATAAGGCAAGTGACCATCTCCAGCCTTCCAAAAGCAGCTGGAGAGCTTCTTGCTTGGAGAACACACCCCTAACACAGCTGTCTGCCTTGCACCAGGTCTTTTCTTTCCTTTGCTCTAACCATTCCCCTCACAGTGTTTATCAGTGCTTCACCCTTGTCAGCTGTGGACTGGCAGCTGGAGGTGCAACAGACACCGGAGCACTGCCCAAGGTACCTGAAAGGTGTCTTGGTTCCCGAAACAACCCCCTCCACAAACTAACCACACCATCCTAGCAAAGTCCAGTTCTACTTGGAAAGGGATGATGGGAGTCAGTGTTTCGAGACCTAAAGGAAGCTGTCTGGATTCTGTCCACATTCAGGATGTTCCACATGCCCCTGGAACCCGTCACGTTGTTCAGCTTTAACCTGTGGCCCCTCGCTGTACAAAGGGAGGGGACTGTGTTGACACATTGGTTTGAGCTGTGCAACATTGGAGAGTGAACTGATGTTCCCAAGGGAGTTGCTTTGGAGGCATCGTTTTTAAGGCAGAGGAGTTTTGCTGTATATTTGCAATGGCACTTTCTAAATGTTAATATTTTTTGCAAAGGCTGACTTCAGCTGTCTTTCTGTATTGAAGCAATTTGACTTTTGTATTTATTTCAATCTGACATCCCATTGCTCCTCTTCTCAAATGGCACTAAGAATTCATTGTATGCAGCAGTGAATGCAGGAAGCCAGGAATGTGTGCTTTTTTTCAAGGAATTTTGTATGCTCATTGCTTTTCTTGAGAGTCAGGCACTGCCCCCCCTCACCTACACTCAGCAGCAGGACCCTGCTGTCCATGTCTTAAAACACAGACATTTTTGAAGGACAGGGCCTGGGGGTTTGGCTTTGTGTTTTTTCAAATGGACTAAACCAGGCTGCCTGGGAGAGATCTCTCCCCTACTAACAGGATGAGCAAGGGGTGCACATATTAGATTTTCTTCTTGTCATGTAAAATAGTTCCCAAATACCAGACCTGTTAGGAAAGCATCAAACACCTCACACTGTACAGCATGCCAGTCCACTGCTGGGAAGGGAGGGGGTGTTCTTCATGTGAAATGTGGCACAGACAGGTGCCAGACAGTTTTCTAAGGAAGCAAAAGCTAAAAGCTCTGTTTTCAGTCATTCCTGCCTTCATGAATAATAGGAAAATTTAAGATTTAATTTCACTGTAAATTCAATTAAAGTAAAATAAAAGTATCTTTTGTTCTTACCTGCATAGCAGAAAAGGCTGAAGTCCAGAAGTCGTGTAGATGTTTCTGTAAAAATATTTATGGAAGTGTCAGACAATTCTTGTTATTCTGTACCATTTACTTCACTTTGTATGAAAATATTGCAATTGTATTTTTCAATAAAGACTTTATGAACTCACACTTTTATGTTTTTCTGTTAAAATAGGATTGTACATGCAAAACTAAAAATAGTCTGCAGCTCTCAAACACTTGGGTTGATGCCTAGTGCAAAAAAACCCGAAAACAAAAAAAACCCCACAAAAACCATATAGCTGAGGTCTGCAAGGCCCAGGATACACTGGACAGTGCAAGGCCTGGAGCCACACAGTGCAATTAAGGGTTTAAAAATAAATAAATAATGGCAGTTCTTAGTCACACCACTAGGGAAATGATTTACCTGGCCCTGGTTTAGTCACCGTGTTTGTTCCAAGTGTGTTCCCTCCTGCTGCTCTGGCAGGAGGGACAGCAGTGCCAGGGAATGCTCCGGCTGCTGCTCCCCCTGACACAGGAGGAGGAGGAGGAGAGTGGCTGTCTCACCACAGCACAGGAGGGCCCAGAACAAAAGGGGCTTTGCCTTCCCAGCAGGAGCTTTTAATCAAAGACCTCACACTGTAACCCAGCAGAATTATTTCCTGTGTACTCACCTTCCAGTGAAGTTGCAGAAATTTCTAAGGATTCTGAAGTAATTAAGAACCTCTGGCCACTACTGGCCAGGGCTTGTATTTTTACAGCTAAGGACACACTGGTTTTCCCCTGCATTTTTACCTAGTGGGCCTGCTACTATTTCATCAGCTGCTGTGGTTTCTGCCCCTTCCTGAAACCAAATTGTTAAATAACCCACAGCTGTAAGTAATGGTACAATTTGTAGTTTACCCTTTGCAACAAATACTAACAAAAAACCAACCAAACAAGCAAACAATGACACAAAAAAACCAACAAAAAGCACTACCTTAAAAGAGGTGGTCCAAAGAAAGAAAAAGTCGGCGTGCAAACTTGACTAAAAAAAAAAAAAAATCTGAAGTAGCTTGAAATTTATTTAAGACCTGTAAGAGTTTGGTTGGAAGGGACCTGCAGCCTCAGCAGAGTAAAGCCACCAATGTAACTTCCAGGTCTCTTGAAAATGTTCTTTAGAGAGTTCAGAATTTCAAAGATGATACTCAAAAATATCCCCTTACCAAAATAGTGGAAGGGACTTTCATTAAATTATGCATTAGGAAATACAGCAGCCCAATCCAGGATAAAAGAATTCAATTTCCATGCCATCACCCACCTTGCTCCTGGAACAGCTTCTTAAAATACACAAATCTGATTACAGAAAGACAGTGTCCTCTCCCTTTTTTCAATCTAATAAAAAAAAGTTCATATTATTAATTCTCAATGAAACAAAATTCAATATTCTTTAAGTAAATAAATAAAATTATTTTCTTCTCATCAAACTGTTAGCTGGATTTATCTTGGAGTGACCAGCCCTGCAGCAATTTGTGACAGCTCCGAGTAAACAAGACTTTCCATTTTTCCATTGTCCTGGCCTTGGCTCTGCCACTGAGGGGTTTGCTAAGCCCCAGGGTCAGAGCAGGGCCCTGGCTCCCAGCAGCACTGCCCACGGGCCCGGGGCTGCAGGGCTCGGCTCTGCACAGCAGCACAGCCCAGTCCTGCACTGCAGCTCAGATCAAAGAGCAGCCTGAGATTAGAAGGGATTAAACTTCTATGCCAGCCCTTCACCTAAGTGGCTTAGAAAATGGGCAAGTCAGTGATTTACTACAGAAGCTTCTGAATAATCACGAAACCACATAAAGAGGAGTCATGACAGTCCAGTTCAGTTCCAGTCCTGCCCCCTGCCCTGCTGTACCCTGCTCAGCACAAGGCCCATCATCTGCTTCACACTGAGTCCTGGAACTAAAACTTTGCCCTTGATAAATCTGAAGCATTTATAATTTCAGTTTCAGCCTTCACAAGAAAAGTCTGAGACGAACAACAGCAGCAACAGAACTCACGTTAACAGCATTTTAGTGGCTCCACTACAGGCCAGTACATCCACCCTCAGAAACTTTTCCCACAGCCTTTCCTTGAAAGGCCCACAGCAGCACTTACCAGGCAATACAAACGCAGCTTTCAGATCAGTTCCTCCATTTCTGGCCTCTACTGCAGACTCAGACCAGGCATGTGACAATTCCAAGGCACTTCCAACTTCTCATAAACTGCCAAGTGTCCAAAATACTGAGGCTAATGGGGCATTAGTGTCACACAGAAGAGAAAGCTGACCAAGGCAAGTGCCACAGAGCCACATGGTTTTCCTTTCATTAGATGAATGACAGCACACTATGTGGGAAGTCTTCACATATTTCCTTAGAGGCCAAGAAGTTGTTCTCAAAGGGAACAGGGAAAGGTTGTTTTATGACAAGTGAATTTAGCTTGTCAGATAAAAACAAAGCACAAAAATCCCCCACAAAATCCACACCACTGCCTGTTGTCCCAAATCACCACATCACATTCACATGAGTCACTCCAGCTCCTTCCAGGACAGCTGGTTTGGCAGTAATGCCATAACTACAGGTAAGGGATGCTCAAGGAAAAGCAGTCCAGCTGTAAGGGATTAACACAACAAGTTTCAATAGGACAATCCTGTTAGGCAAGAATAAGGCACCACCCAGGCTCCTGAGCTCACACATGCTTTAGAGAGGTTTTCCCATGTGTGGAACACAAGGCTCCTCAGTACAGAACTGCCCATGGTAGCCTCTTAACATCCCAAACACATACACAGACAAGGACAGATGTATCCAGGTGCTTCCACTCTGGTTCCAGTCTTTGCTAGAAGACAAAAATGCAGACCAATAGGGACAAAACCTAGAGCACAGTTTCTTTTTATTTTAAGATGTCACTATTAACACACATTAGTCAAGCTAACCTAAGAAATCCCCTGGACACCTAGGGAATCTAAAACCCTCTAAGATTTTATTAGCTCAAGAGACCACCATTAAAAGCTTTTATTGTAGTGTTTATGTACTAGAAGTCTAAGAAGCCTGACATTCTGCTCTCCCCATCAGACTAATGTGTGCTTTAGTGACAATAACCATTTACAAGTCAATAATACATCGTAGGTCATCCCCAACCTTACTTCTGGAAAGTGCTAAATGGGGTTGATGAACCGTCTATTTACAATTCCAAATCCTAACAATATTTACAATAGAAACCAAAAGTATTTAAAACCATTAAATATAGTGTTTAACTCTGCTATATTAGTTTACATGAACACAGCTTAACTCTGGCATCATATTTCCAATACTAATATTTCTGCCAGTAATTTAAGATTTTTTTAAAAAATTGCTATTCCTGGAGCGAAAAAATAAAAGCTTAAAAACCAACCCAAAGCCTCCAGGCATTTCAGAGCCCTGAGGAATAACCCACCCTAGACAGTCTTCAGGTAGAAGTACTGCAGTGTTCAAGAAAGACTTCCAAACTCCAGGCAAGCCTTTAAAACCTAATGCATATGTAAAACACTAAGAGTCAGTAATCCATTGAACAGGTTTACTGGAGTCACTGCTACCATTCAGTTTTTACTAATCCGTAGTCAAGAAGGAAACTGCTGCTTTGCTGTTTCTCCCTCCGTTACATTCCCTCCACCCACAGAAAGTGTTTTGTGCACCAGAGTCCAGGAAAGCTAAGTGGGCATCGTCTTCTCTTCTTTGCTGAAGGGCTGCACTGAGCCAGGCTTTACCCAGGACAGGCCAGAAACGTGCATGCTTTTGCAGTGCTGATCTTCCGGCTTCTTCTGGAGAGAACAAAGTCAAAGTTACAATTATTAGATATCAAAACCCTATCAAGTGTCTCTCCATCCATTTTATCTTTGGCCTTCACAAGCATAAAAGAGACTTGCATCATTTCCTCTCCTCAAAGAGAAACAATAAGATGGCTATTGGTTTAATTTCTGAGAATGTGTGTTGCACCTGCCGAACTACCCTGATGATACCAGAGTTTTAATGACTGAGCACAAGTACTGCTGCCCTATCCTACTCTAAAGTCTATTTGCTTGGAGGCCCCAGCCCAGCACCACTGCCCTGTTCTTCTCCAGGTTTCCTGGATCTACAGAAAGAAGTGTAAATCCAAACCCAAGCACTTCTGTCACTAACCTGATACTGTACCTGTATGTACCTGGTACCACTGGCCAAAGAAACACAACAGCTTGGAGGTTTTTTTTAATACCAGGAACTGTATTCCAAATACATCAAACATGAAATGATGCACTGATCTCTAGAAAGTGATAATTACATGGGCAGACTTTGTCATACCATGGCAAGCATTTTGCTTGACAAAGTAAATTAAGTGAGCAAGAAAACAGAACCTGCACTTCTGCCCCTCCCCATGCTTTGTGCAAAAAGATGACCCTGTGTGACAGAACTGCCACAACACACCCAGCAAGAGCCACGTGCTCAGCAGGGAACTGGGACATCACAGCCCTTCCTGAGCTACAGCTCTAGAATGGCCTAGCTGTTTCCCAAGGCACAGGAATTACAAGGTAATACAAAAGGACTGCAGGAGAACTGGGGAACTTTTTTGCAGGGAATGTTCTCAGCTACACTGACATTTTGGAATCAACCCCTGGGGCACAGAAGTTGGGCCACTGCTGCTATCAACAAACAACTCTAGAGACTAAGTACCATGCATGCAGTAGTTACTGAAGATGTTAGTTTCACCTAAGAAGAAACTGACATGCATCTTCAAGGTAAAAAAAGACAAAAGAAAAGTCATTGTTTGCTATCAGTCTCTGAAACAACATCACATCCCTTCCATTTCAAGGGCCTTGACCTAATCTTTCTCTTTAAGTCTTTGATTTAAAGGATAAGAAAGAAGGAGGTAGACAATGAAAACGGAGAAAAAAGTGTCAAAAGTATTTCTTAGATTTTATAAGAATATCAAGAAACCAGAATCTGATCAAAATACTTTCCTGTGTGTTCTAACGTTCTGATGTGACTGGCAATTGGTACCATTGCCACACTGAGCTTACAGGCAGTGTATTGTGTTAAGATAAATTTAAAAATCTCATTCATGTCAGAAGATATGCAAGAACACGAGTTAAAGGCTGCAGTGAGGAAGACCGAAAAGACCAGCAAACCACACCACAGCTTTAGCTGAAGTCAGTAGTGAAAACATTCAGAGGGCATTTCCCTGTCAGTCCAGCTAATACAGCAACCACCATTTCAGAATCTCTACCAGTGGATGGACTTGTCAGGCCACTCAGTGCAGACTCAGAATTGCTGTGTGCCAGGTCTTGTCACAGAACAAATCAAAAGACCCCACAAACAGCCTCCATCCCAAAAGCAAAGGCTATTCCCAGGTGAAAGCTCTATGAGCCAACATATTCTTGCTCTGTCAGTAAGAGCACTTGGTGATGGAAGGGACTCTCAGAACCCTTCAGCAAATCGATGTCTTATTAGAAATCAGCAGCATTAGAGAAGAGAGAAGGGACTATGCTTGTGTTGCTTCAGAAACTTTGCAATGAGAAGAAATTGCTGAAGCTTTGATTCAGTAATGAAAAATCTTTGAAGAGAAGAAAGCCAAGAAGGTTATGCAGAAGTGGCAACAACAATGACAAGTTCAGGACAAGCTAACAGGCAGGCAGCAAATCTCTTCTCTCCCTTTCTTCCCCACTTCCATCCATAAACAAAAAGAATCTGCCAAGTGTGCCAACAGTTGTACTAACAAAGCTTTCTATCTGGCTAAGTGATTAATTACTTAACACACTGAACTTAGAACAGTGACATAACTGCTTCATTAGGAGACCAAATCAGTTCCAGCATGTCTGCTGATCCAAAACAGGGGTGGAATAAGGTCTGTCTAGTACAGAGAGACAGAGAACTCTTCTTCCCATATCAGGCAGTAAACCCTTCACAGAGTGAGAATCTGGATTTTGCACATACCTTCTGAGTCAACATCTTCTCTCTAGCTTCATCATGTACAGCTGGATTCCACGGAGAAAAACTATGGAGAAAGTATAGTTAACTCTTACTTGGCATGTTTGCAAACTACAGCATAGCCAGAGCTGAAAGCAGCCATTTTCCTTGGTTTAGTCTGTTGAACTCCAAGTAAACCATAGGTGAGTTTTCCACATTAAAACACACAGCCAAGAACTAAATTCACATTGTCACGGATCTTTTCAACAATAAATGTTTAGACTTACATTTCTGTATGTAATGAGAACAGGCAATTCAGCATGTGCTACACAAAGTACTGCTCCCATTTACCATGAAGTTGTCTGTTCCATTGCCCAAGTGTTAGAAGTATTTTAAAACTCTAACCAAAGCTAAAGTCATAAAAACTGAGTTCAGGAAAGCCAGAAAGCAGTATGTGCTTCATGGGCATTTCTGCTTGAGGGAGATAGCTGTTTCAGAGCTTTTTGTTAGTTCTGATTTTTTTAATTCTTGGTTGCTTAGTGAAAAAGCAGTAAACAAGTGTCTGATTGCATTTAAGACTCACAGAATCAGAATCACAGAACGATTGGGGTTGGAACAAACCTCTGCAGATCATCCAGTCCAACCCCCCTCACCTAGAACAGGTTGCACTGGATCGTGTCCATGGAAGTTTTGAGTATCTCCAGAGGGAAAGATGACATAACCTCTCTGGGCAGCCTGTTCCAGAGCTCTGTCACCCTCATAGTAAAGAAGCTGTTCCTTACATTCATATGGAAGTTCCTGTGTTTCAGTTTGCGCCTGTCACCCCTTGTCCTGTCACTGGGCACCACTGAAAAGAGTCTGGCCCCCTGCTTTTGACACTCTCAGATACCTCTGTGCACTCACAAGGCCCCCTCTCAGTCATCTCTTCTGAAGGCTGAACAGGCCCAGGTTCCTGGCCCTCACAAGAAAGATGTTCCAGTCCCTTAATATCTTTGTTGCCTCCTCTGGACATGCTCAGGGTCTCCATGTCCCTCCCATACTGAGGAGCCCAGAATTGGACAGAGCACTCTAAGTGTGCCTCCCTAGGGCTGAGTAGAGGGGCAGGATCCCCTCCCTTGACCTGCTGGCAATGCTCTTCCTAATGCATCCCAGGATACTATTGGCCTTCTTGGCCACAGGGGCACACTGATGGCTCGTGGACAGCTTGTTGTCCACTGGGACTTCATTCAATGCTCAACAGAAGGAAATTACGGTTGGAATATTCAAAGTATATCTATGAGTGTAAGAAAAACCAGATCAGTCAGCTTGGCAGAGAAAGGCTGCCATCAGCAACTACCCCAAAACTTGCTCTCAAAACATTAGGACAGGGTGAACTTGCTGACAGTACTCACACGATTGCATAGGGGTCCTCTATTTTGGGCTGATCAAATAAATGACTACTGCATAGTTTGACACTGTCCACCACTTTACTTTTGAACAGCTGAATATCCTTTTCATACCTGAAAGATAGACGTAAATAATGTTAAGTAACTGCATGGAGCCATGAGTTTGCTCCAGAAGCACAGCTAGACTTGGCAAAGCCCAACCTGAGTTCCGAATGCAACCAAGTCTGGAGCCAGAGACCATGAGCAGATAGACAGTGTTATAAACCTTGTTTCTGCAAGTCTATGCAAAAACCTCATAAGAGACCATGTCTATACACATGGAAGATACTTACAGCACTGCAGCCTCAGGGTTCAGAGGACTAGTTGTATCAATCTTGTAGAAGACTCTGCGAGCATACATTAACACTTGCCATATGTGATTATGATTTCGCCTAAAAAGAACAAACCACAATGAAGAAAGGAACAAACTTTTCAAATTTATACACCCATGTGTTACCACTAACCTCCATTTTGCAAATGCTCTTTTCACATCCAGTTCACCAGATAAAGGGTCCACTAGTGGGTGGAAGACAGGCAGATCAAACACCAAGCGCTGCATTAGAAAAAAGCAATTATGACAACTTCAGTCCTAACGCTAACACCCCTGGGTGAAGGTCAGTCAGAGCTTTCAAATACTAATTAGTTGTTACTGTATAAAAAGAAAGCAGCTGCAAGTGATTTGTACCATCTGTGAAACTGTAACCCAACACACCTGTGTTACATGCAGGGTCTTGTCCTCTCTCACATGCTATCACCAAATCAGGAAACTAATCCAGTTAACTGCACAGGCACCAGTGCCAACACAGGTAATAATATCAGATAAGATCAGATTAAAGGAGTTTTTCTGGTTTAGCTATTTGTGACTGAGATCTTTTTACATACTTGACCTACAGTAAATACTTTCTTTATCCTACACATTTTTAATTAAACTGCGCAGTGGCACCACAGTGCTTTCAGCCCTGTACAGCTAGTTTCCTCCAGTGTTCACACATTCTTCCAAGAGGAAACTTAGTTTCAAGAGGAAGGTTCTAAAGCCCTCTTCTAGTAGAATGACAGCTGGCTGAGAGACTAGAGTCCAACCTTTAAAAGAAACTGTTTCTTACTAATTCTGTCCTTTTAAAGATTTACGCAAAACTTGACACTGAGCAGACAGCTTCCTGAGATAGCAACTTGTTTTCAGCTACAGCAGTTACGTACAGTTATGCCTCCAAAACTTTCCTCTGAAAGAAATCTCGCCAAGAGGGTCAGCTGCTCTGCTCTGGAGAGTCAGACTGACATGAAATATTTTATTATTTTTTAATTGGTCTAATAACTTAGAAACTTTTCACTAAAGAGAAAAAAGAGAAAGCAGAAATGGAAAGCAGCACCATACTATTTATGTCCTCCCTTTGCTTCACCACATTCTCCTCAAGTTCTTTTTCTTTTAGAAGAGACAAGCAAGAAATCCTACAGCAAACACAGCACAAGTGCCTGGATTTTATGTTCCATTGTATTGCTACTCAGAATTTGGATACCTCTAAGTGTTTCAGTGTTAACTTCCTGCTGAGAAAGTAGCAAATCGAGAGCTGAAGTAAAGAACTGGTTGATCACTTAGCACTCTAATGCAGCTAACCCCAGGAAGTTCACTCTACACCAGTCCCAGTAATCAGAGTAACGTAATTCCTCCACAGATGTTAGCAAATATGTACAAGGCATTGCAAGTAAGCCCAGCCAACTGAACAAAATGAGATCAAGGAAAAGAGAAGCTAACTGGTATATCAGCTTTAACAAAGCCCCACACTTTGACCATCAGAAAGAAAAGACTCAATACACACAACCCACTTACCGGACAGTCTCCATCTGGGTAATTATCAGGAATATAGACAGTGAATTTAAACACACCATCCTGGTAGAGCCCATGTCTTATGAATATTACACCAAACCACACTGCAAGTAAAGAAAGTTTGCTTGAGTGAAAGAACTTAGAAATATGGATACATAAAAACCCCCTAAAAGTTAAGTTTAAACTTACTTAATGCTGACCGGTACGATGGCTGCACGTAGACACCTGGCAACTTCTGCTTTACAACCAAGGTACTGCAATTAGAACCAGCATTCAGAGGAGCTCCACAACCACACTGACAACAGCAACCCCAGAACCACCCAGAGCTTAACAGGGGCTTCTTCACAAACATACTCTCAATTCCCAAGGGCAGGCTGCTCACCAAAGGAGGTGGCAGAAAACTAGTGAAACCACATTCTTTGCCTCTTGCTTTTCCCACTCTCAGCATAGAGTTACTGACAGAAAACACCACTTCTCTTGATAAAATACACAAATAGAAATAAATTCTTCACCCACTAGATGCAATTAATGCACAGCAGTACAAAAATTTACAACTTTCTACTGAGTCCCCAGTTTCAAAGTAAGGAAGAAAAAAGAAATTCAATTAAATAGTTTTGAATGTAGATTTGCAGTCAGTTGTAGTTATTGCTGAGATGTGACCAAACTTCAACCTCAATTTTAAGCAAGTAATTATTAATTTTTAGATAACACTATGCTGCAGGTCAAACTGAAATTATACTGACAATGGACAAAAGAAACCAAAAACCAAATTATTAACTTAATGAGGTTTCCACTTATTTGGCATATTAAATTGGACTCTGCATACTCTCACAAATAAACAACAATCTTAAAGTAGAATATTAACACAGTTCTCTGCTTTTAATTTCCACAATACTTGTTATTATTTCCCTAATGATGATTTTGTTAAACTAGTGGAGTTTGAATTATGGTACCAAGAAAAACATCTTTCTTGACTTAAGAAGTCAGGTCAAATCCTTGAAAAGAGATAAACTGAAAGTGAGAACTCTCAAAACATTTAACAGTTAAATGCAAGAACAGAGACTTAGTGTTGCATAAAGGACTCCAGGGATTTCGTTCCAAAAGGCAGTACATACTTGAGAATCCAGTATGTCTTGCACAGAGGAAGTCCCTTCAGCTCTGTAGCACTAACCAGTTACATAACTAGAAAGTTTTGAGGACAAACTGAGACTGTTACGCTCCCACAGAAGTCTACAAATCACTAGATGGGGTCAAATGTAACTGCTCCAATAAAGCTATTTAACCACCCTATCTCCTCCCTCAGAAGTTTCATGGTAAATATCACTGAAAGACAGGAACATAGCCTTCCTAATATCCACTTGATCAGCTGTATCAGGCAGCATTCAAGTGTTCAACGTAAAAACTGAAGGAAGCTTCCAGATCCTGACTCCATTACATAGTACCACACATCCATAACCATCTCCCCACCCGATAACTGTTTGCTTTCATCTCAATACTTGTTTCAAATATTTATTTTTCCTGATCAAAAAGTTATTAGGATAACTGGTCAGGGTATCTAAACTCAGAACGTATCTACTACAAGATTGAGAAATGCAGTAATTCAGAGAATGACAATCTAAAACCACCCCTTAAAATCTCATCTCATTTTCTTCTCCCTTTCTGCCTCAAAAGATTGAGTCTGCTGCTCCAGAAAAAGAACTCTGCAGAACTGAGGTTTTAACACCTCCTTCAAGGACTATGGCAGAGACACCATGCAAGAACAACTAGGTCCCTGCAGGGGAAACATGCAGGGGTTTTTTCTCCCACTGAAGCATGAGCCCAGTGACCTAAAAAAGACAATAAAAGTGAAAACCTACAATTCTGCAAGAAGGGAATACTCCAGATAAAAAGGCCCATAAGAAGCATGTGTTCCATTTGTGGACTGGGATGAGGTGGCAGGTGAAGCAGGCTTGGTTATTGGCACAGCATTCTTTGGAATAGAAGGCAACTGTTTCTTTGTAGAGGCTCGCAGAGGACTGGTTCGCAGCTCTCCACTTGAAGTTTTCTCTTCAGCATCCGGTCTCTGTTAAATTAAAGGAGAACCACAAGATCTCAGGCTGTGTTTCATAAACATAGGAACATATCTTAACATAGGTACATATTTTAACACAGGTTTAAACCCTGCTTTGCTAATTACAAGTTAGTTCATTGAAACGTATCTTGGGTTTTGGTGTTCTACTGCTTGAAGGGGTGGTGGTTAGATGTTTTTTTGCATTTTGTTTTGAAATAGACTTTTAGTCAATTAAACCCAGCCTACAAGAACAAAAGTATTCAATGGTGAATAGGAAATCTGCAGATTAGGACAAATGCTTAAGGAGGCTTACATTTATTTAGAACCTGAAACCAGACAGTATACAACATCAGCTTACAAAGTCAATCTATTTCTAGCACACAGTGCATCAAGATAAATCATTTCTACTGACAAGCATCCTTACATTGCAGACTTCAAAGACTCTTTAAAAGTAGTGTAGTAAAACTGAGATAAAAAACCCAAAGTTTCACATATTTCACTTTCTGCTTGTGCTTAAGACATCAACATTCCACTTGGAACTGATCCTACAGCCCACTCCTACTGTGGGAGAATCACCACTTGGCAGTGATATCAAGTTTAAATACTTTAACTATAGGAAATTTTTTATACCTTTGCTTCCTTTCTTAAAAGGAAAAAAAACCCCAAAATACTGCACTACATACAGACCCCAAAATCGTTCTGTAGATTGCAAAACAAACTTGCAGGGTACAAACTTGGGCTTATGCTCTGTGTGGCTGACAAAGCCATGATTTAAGCTGTAGTGGAAGCTCCACAGACTTGGACTATGTCACAAGCATCATCGCCAAATTTACGTAGCTTGTCCTCATACTGAACACCCGAGAAGCGATTAAAACTACAACTATCCTGCTTTTATTACTGTTACAACCTAAAGCACCAATAGCACTGTGGGGGCACACTTTTGTCACATGCAATACCTGGCTAAGTTCCATATAAGACAGTAAACAAATGCCCTAAGAGAAAAGTGTTTCAGCCACTTAAACAAGTTTGTTTCACATTTAGTCCTTAAATATGCTTCAGATAAGAAAAGTCAACAAATTCTGAAGTAGACTCCATCCAAAGGCACATTCCGGTTAACGTAGCTCAAAGCTAGTTTATACCAGCTAGTGATCACAACCCTCAGGATAAACACACACTCCAACTCTATTTGCAGATCACCTGATGGTTTTTTCCAGAACAGCTACCACCCCTCACAGCATGACAACACTTCCTGGCATCCATTCATTACATACCTTGCGCACAGAACCTGTAGACATGCTCCAGAGAGTGTTCATAACGTGTATTCCAAACGAAGGGCTGCAACTGGTCAGTGACTTCAGAGTATACTCAGGCCTTTCTGATTTACACCCTAAAAGCACACAGAATGAATATCAGGACTCAACATATAAATAGGATCCCGATCTAATTCTGCAGTCAGCACTATATTTCTGTAACTTCAGAAGAAAATTTCACATAGTTAAGACCAATAATAGTTAAAAATGCCAATGCTCTCTTATATGTTACACTCCAGAACAATAACATGGCTATTTTTGCATGTGAATCCCTGTCCATTTTGTGCTACAAACATGTTCTACATATTCTGCATTCCATGTTTGTCTTGCCAATGATTAAAATAAAATTATCTGTTGGCTCAGCACAGTCAGGAAAGATCCTCTCCATGTGCAAATATTAAAGTTATCACCTCACCACTTCAGTCCAACACCCCCCAGCACTACAACCCTGCAACAAGAGAAAGCCATTAAGTGTTGTCCCTCACATACACTGTTGACTTTGCACATTTCTAAAGTGCCCCAGTTCGAGAAATTCTCTGCCATTCCCAGTGACAGAGATGATCCGCCCATTGAGTTCCATCATGTATGTGTCATTTTGTTTTCATCTGCCTTGGAACACCACCAGAAACAGACAATGCCACAGAACACAGAAGTTCTTCTGTAGCTTATTCAACGGTTTCATTACAAGCACTAAGGTTTAGTGCTCTTTAGATCAGCAGTTCAATAAGAAGGATTTCAACAATACTTGGGAGTTTCAGTGTGTCATCTGTGTATGTCCTTGTTCTTCTTGCTTTTCTTTTTTTGTTTGGTGGGGTTTTTTTGTTTTGGTTTTTTGCTTGCTTGCTTGTTTGAAAGTCTTCCTATTGCTTGTGCAAGAAGTCTCACCTACAGCACCTCTTGTCTGGCACAGCCTATTCCCTTCACTACTCTTCCCCCTCCACTTCTCCTACTTTGCCTTCTCATTCCACCTTCCCATTTCTGGCTCCATCAACAAAGGTTTTAAGGCCTTTCACTTACTCAATTTCTTTAATAGAAATGTACAACATTGACCAAGGCAATTAATGGGATGTGAGAGAGACAGAGCCAATGGCACAGGCTTCTGCTGTGGTCAACACTACATTTTTCCATAGTAAGCAAGGCATTATCTGTTCACTATTGGTTTAATTAGTTCATAGAGAAAATGGTAATGTTATGAATAAAATCTTCCTAAAGGTAAAATAAATGCCAATCTTGTTAAAATTTTTTTAAAAAAAAAGCCAGACAATTTATCTAAAGTCTAGAAATAGCAAATATTTAAAAGAAACTTTAATATCAAATCACAGGTAGTAGCCTTCTAGGCTACGTAGCAGCCAAGCATTCAAAAAACTCAATATCTTTCAGAAAAGTGATGAAAAAGAATTAATTCCCCACACAGAAATCATCTCAAACATTCCAGTATATGTGACTGGTATTTTCCCCCTTCAGCAGCGAGTGTCACATCATTCTGAGCCACTGAAAACAGAAAGCCAAAGCACAGCTACTGCACTGGCATGCCCTGTGACAGCAGGGAGATGTTTTCACTTTTCCTCATCTCTTGTCTGGAAAGCAGAGTCACGCCAGAGGGCTGTGCCACAGGCCTTTTCCATCAAACCCAGCCAGACTAAGACAACAAGACACTGGGCTAGGAAGGTACGAGACATTTCCTCAGGAAACTCTGGTGTAACCAGAGGGTGGAGGAACTGACGCACAAAGAGCACCTGAGTCCTTGGCTTTGACAAGAGAGAAAAGTGCTGGAAGCTGAGGTACAGGCTGGAAGACAATTAGCTGGAATCTGGAGTGATTATGGGGTTGGGGCGGGATTATTTACTTTCTTTGTTTGTTTTGGGCTGGTGGTTGTGTTTTCTTTTTACAACTAGGTAATATAAATTGCATTATCCCAGAACCAGAGATATAAGGAGTCCAGCAGGACAAAGAATGGTATGTGTATGTAAAAACCAGCCTAACCTACTCCCAGTGAAAGAGGGAACTGCTCTAGAAGCTTGGCAACTGGTGTTAGATGAAGTTCAGTCACTAGATCCATCTTATCAAGATGCCTACTAACAGGCTATTAAAGGCAAATACACCATTATTTTAGGTCTAGTTAAATTAAAGGATAACTTCCAGAGGTTCTCAAGCACAGACATCTTTTATCCAGTTGCTTGCCAGTAATAAATCATACACGGTATTGTCCTAAGCTTATTGTTAAACTGTCTCCAGTCTTATTCACCTGTTAAAATGCTGTTTATGATGGAGAACTAAAAACTTCACAGGATGAGCTTTCTAGATGAGGGCCATTTAAAAAGCCTTTCAAGGTGTTTTAAGAGTTTATTACTAATTACACTGCTTCTAGCTATGCTACATGGAAGTGCAGAATGGTAGCTTTAAAGGAAACTTACCCACAGCTGCTTATGCTCTCTAGTACCTCCACAATTTACCGCCCATCATTAATGACAAAGGTGATTAAAACAAGTACTAAAAATAGCAACAAAGTAACAGCACATTTAAGTTGGACTGCCTATCCTACTTCTCACTATGTCTGCAGCACACAAAGGAGAGTCATGTCCCCATATCATTAAGTGGAATTTCTAGGCAGTTTAGTCATTCAACCTTACACAGGGCTGTGTCTCTCACAAGGCACCCACCATTATGGCACCTTATGGTACTGTAACTACTGAAACCATCAGCTTCCCAAAAGAACCCAATACACTCTCCTCATTTCATGAGAAGGGAATAAAAACATTCAAAATCATCTCCCTCTCTCTTTTCACACTGTCAACATTCACACTACCTCATCCAAGAAGAGGCTTGATAGTGTGCCACTCCGTAGTACATTCTACTAATTTCTCCTACTTTAAGAATAGCAAGTAACAACAACCCTCCTGAGCTGTCCTCCTCCCACGTGCTTTTTACGGCTATCTCCTTCTCTAGTGTTGTTCTTCTAGTTACAACAGCACTTAAAAAAAAGACAGAACACAAACTTGTGAATAAACATTACTTCAAATGTTGCTTCTTGGAAAGGCCTTTTAACTTCCATACAGCACCACATTGCTGGGACCAAAAGCCACCTGCTGCCAGGCACAACATCATGTCCACTTTCTGCAGGTACACAACACGCAAGAGCAGTCAAAGCAAGTGTAAACTCATACAGTACTTCAATAGCACTATAAAATACTTCAAAAAACCAAAGTTGTCGCTAGTGAAAACTTAAGATTTACTTTGCTTTTGCACCTTTTTCTTCTCTACACCAGGTATTCTCATTAAAGACCTCTTATTTTACCTCCTGTCAGTAGGTGTCATATCTCCCCTGTCACCAATAGTTATTAGATCAAATGCAACACTAAAGCAACTTGACAAAAACTTTATCTGCCTGGAACAGAGCACTCTTCTAAAGATTTTCTGGAAACATCAACAAATCAAAGGGAACCACTCCCACACCTGAGAACAAACTGAGCTACTTCGGCACAGCACTGCAGAACAATGCAGGTTGAACACATATCATTATGTTGTCCAGCAACAGTAGCTGGCAGTTTACAGTGGAACTTATTTCTCCTCAGCACAGCCACTCTTGATGTTCCTCGGACCCAGGGACCTCTCTCCCCCACACCTGAATGTGCCGGACGGCACGGGAGCCGCTGGCGGCTGCGAACAGGATCACTGACCAGTCGAGCCTGTTCGCCAGCTCTCCCTCCGCGGGCGGGTCACACCTTCGGCACCCACACCTGCTGCTGCGACTTCGCTCCTCTGACACCCTTCCCTAGGAAACTGCCTCCACACGGCGCGGGGGTGCCGGCAGCGGGGCCCAGGGGGGCCTATCAGCTGGCGGGTCACAAACCAACAGCGGCCCCGCCGGGCTCCGCAGCGCCCAACGCGGACCGAGGGTCGGAGGGCGCCGGGCCTGACCCCGCTGGCAGCCGGCCCAGCCCGGCCCGGCGGGGTGTGTGTGCCCGGCCCGGCCCGGCCCCGCAGACAGCGCTGTGCCGGCGGCCGCGGCTCCGAACAGGCACAACGGGCACAACGGCCCGGCCGCTCCGGGCGACAGGTGCCAGTGCGGGTCCCGCCGCCCCTCAGGGCTGCCCGCGCTCCCACCGGGCCGGGCCCCCCTCAGTCACTCACCCGCCCGCCGAGGCTCCGCCGCGCGGCCCAGGCCC
>JAWWEW010000020.1:9498374-9513331 GCA_035583185.1 Anabacerthia variegaticeps
CCAGGCCCCGCCGCCGCCGCCGCTCCCGCTACCCCCGGCACAGCCCCATTCGCCGCCCGCCCCTCGGGCCGCACATCCGGGCCGGCCCCCTTTGCCAATCGCCGCCCGGCGCTCCCGGCCGGGCCCGGCCCCGCGGGGCGGGCGGAGCCGCCGCGGCCGCCACTCAGCGCTCGGGCCGCGCCTGACGCGACGGGGCCGCACGGGCGCTGAGGGTCCCGCCCCGCCCGCGCCGATTGGCCCACGCGCCTGTCCGTCTTGGGCGGGCGGACCAATCGCGCGGGTCACTCCCTGCAGGGTAACGCAGAGAGGCGGGGCTTGGAGGAACGAACAGCTCTTATTGGCCGGCGAGGCGCGCGGGGACGCGCGTGATTGGCTGGCGGGCCCGAGAGGCAGGTTGTGGGCCGGGCTAGGCCCGGGATAGCCGGGATAGCCTGGGAAGGTCCGGGGTAACCGGGGTAGCCTGGGAACGGCCGGGATAGCCGCGATAACCGGGATAGCCTGGGAACGGCCGGGATAGCCTGGGAAGGGCCGGGACACGGCGTTCCCCATCCCTGGAGGCTCTGCTGGGCTCCAGGAGCCCCGTGTCCCTCTGTTCCCGAGGAGCCCCGAGCTGGACACAGCGCTGCGGATGAGCCTCCCAGGGCGGGGCAGAGGGGCAGGATCCCCTCCTTCAGCTAGCAGTGCCATTCCCAGGGCATCCCAGCACCCCGGGGATGTCTTGGCCACAGGGGCACTCTCATGGCTCACTCAGATCTCCTCCTTGAGTTCCTATCAGCTGCTGGTACTGTCGCCGAGCAGGTACACACACACAGTGTTCATTTGTGTCGACTATACATACACACAGATATCCATACAGAATCCACTTCTAAAATCTGCTGAAGGAAAGAGAATAATAACAAACACCAGGGGTTAGTTTTTATTTGTAATTGGACTTTTTGTGAGCCCAGTAGAACAGTTACAAAAGTGCTATACCAACTCTGAAGCAATTTGTCAAGGTTTGGAAGATGATAACAAAATCCATGCTATCTCAAGTATAAAAATTACAGAAATTTAAAAATCAATGCGTACAGGGTGGATTTATTTTTGTTCCTGAGCTATAAGCAAAAATACCATGCTAAGGTTATCATTTTGTCTCAATTATTGTAACCTTCTCCTATCTCCTGTCCTCAAAATGTCACCTTAAAGTCCTCAGTCAGTTAATAACGTTATTATTCTGGGCAAACCACTGTCTCAATTTTCTAAACCCTTTGGCAATTTCCTGTTCTTCAGTGTTTCAAATGCAAGCTCTTTGCCACACCACTGAGGTGCTGCACAACTTCCATTTAGGCTCATATCCTAAATTAACTTCCTTCCACTGCTACATGAAGTAGCAGTCACCTCTTACCTTCTTTTATTTCTTAATCTTTCCTGCTATTTGTTTTCTTTGCCCTGCTCTAAATCTCTTCCCACGAGCTCTCCTTTGAAAGTTACATTTGCAGAAATCTTTTTTACATGGTTACTGCCATCAGTGGGCTTTTCCCTCAAAGTGTCTTGCTCTGGTCCTGATGTTGCTGAGGAATGAAAGGCAATAATGAAATCCTCATGTCCATGTCAGGCAGATGTCATAGATCTTCTGCTGTAAAATTCTGGGCTTTGAACAGGTGTGACGGGGCCAGAATTTCCCCTTGTGGTGTCGGTGGTTTTGAGAAGAAATTTGAACTAAAAAGAGACAAAAAAAAAATAAATCAAAAAATGGGTCTGTAATTAGCTTGGGCTCGGCACCACTAGATGGTGTCCTGCAGCTGTTCTAGTCACATCTCGGAATCCTCGGGCAGGTAAGGGACAAAACCAGGTCCCCGATGGAAGCACATCATCTGCTGCGTGACAAACACAAACCATCAACCCGAGTGCTCCTGCTGCTTCCCCACCCAAGTGCCCACGAGTTCTACGGCCAGGCTAATAACAGAATTCTGACAAATAACCTACATAACCACACAAAATCTTACCTCACTTGGTAACTACTCATATTAACCTGATTTGTTTTCTTCCTAAGAATGCAAAGGTGAAAGATGGCATTGTCTCTTTTTCAAAGTTAAAAAGCAGAATTAGAAACATGGTTAAAAACCTGGACCCCTGAACATCTTTTTTGTACTTTCAAGTGCAATTCCTTTGTGATTTGAATACTATAAGTACATACAATCAGCACTTTCTAGAGCAATTCAAGTAAAAATAAAAGGACTCAGGCAAACAATTTAGATTTTTATTGAGTTTCTTTTTTTCCTTGGTGAAAATGGTGTATTGCCTGATACAGGGATTGCTTTAGGTATCTCCATGCTGGTCTCTATTTGCATAATTGCTGATAACAAGACATATCCTTTCAGCAAACAAAGAGAGAAATTATCAGGTCTCTAAAAGACATTGATAAACGTAAAAGACTATTTAAAAGTGGGTGTTTTCAATTCAAATACATCTGTGAGGCACTGAATGGAAGCCGGTGATTCACAGTGCACAGCAGTCTAAGTTATCATAAGGAGGAAGACATCAGGTCCTGGTTCTCTCCTCATTCTGAAGGACAGTTGTACAAACCATATCTGAGTAAACCGTTTGGAATAGATGTTTGCTGGTAAGGCTGGAGCTACTGAATGGAAATGCTGTCCAGATCTGTGGTTCCTGTAACCTGTGCTGGGCTCTGAGCTGCTTTGGCACACTGCTCTGCTGGGACTGGAAATAAAGGACTGTTTTTCACCGTTTCAGCCACAGTGAGCACATGGCAAGCCTGTTAACAAAGTATAAGAACAAAGAGATCCAAATTAATAAAGATTAATTAGTTGGGGTTTTTTTTCAGGAATAAGATTGGAAATTAACAGCAAATCAAACTCCTAGCTTACCTTTAACAGTGTGATATTTCTCTATTTTCTTAAAACCAAGCATAAAGCTGGAAACTTTATAGTGCTGTCCGTTAATGATTTACTTATTTTTCCTGTTTTTTTTATTACAATGAAATTTCTAGAATGGATGTAGCTGTAGGTGCACCAATATAAAAATGCTTTTGACTGCATATTTATTTTCCCTGAGGAAGAGGTAAGATGAAACAACACTAACTGCATCATCAGAATTTGTTATTTAGTTCTTAGGGTAGAGTTACAGGATATACTGTTGGTCTCTGCTCAGTCAGCAGCAAACTCACTCTTATAACAGAAGGACAGAAATATTAAATTTATTTATTCCCCATAGGTACCCTCCTGTCTTCCTAGACTCACTTCATATGAAAAGAATATATATGTATATAATATTTGCAAATATGTATATTTGCGTGGCTGTCAGTGTGTTCCACAACATGAGAGATTGGCTGTACTAATGGTTCCTGAATAGCAGAAGCTACTATCAATGATTAATTAAAGATCAGATCATAGCCTTCAAACTACACTTTTTTCAACCTGTCTCACATTGTGGGAAAACTACATTAAACATTTAAGTCTGAATGTATTTCAGAATCCTTAATTTATGAACTAGAAACCTTAGTTACTGTGAGTCCAACTGTGTAGAATTCAGAACCATGAATCTTCTAAAATTGTACAGTACTCCTTTTATTCCTTTTATATTTGCTTACCTAGTAGTTCTTGTTTGAATAGTGAGAGTTACAGTTCTAAGATGAATTTTGATTCTGCACAGCATGATTTTGACAGTAATTTCCTGTTTTGAGGAGAGGAAGGACTATTAACAATTTCTTTATTTAAAAAAAAAAAGTTGACTAATTGACTCTGACTAATTGGCTAATTATGTCAGAATAAATCCCATTAAAGAAGACTTAGATCCCAATTGCACTGTTTTTCTACTTATGAGAATACTTGCTTCTAGGTAAAATATCCCAGGAAAGATAAGTGAATGAGAGGCACTCAGTTTATTAGTCACACATTTTGAAAACATGTTCTTTGGCTATCAAAATCATGAATCCTCTGTTTGTAAATGCTAACATGTAAAATTAATCTTATAACTACATATCCATACAACTTACTCTTAATAGAGACATTTTCAGGACAAAAGCCTATGTATTTAATTCCTACCTTCATGTCTACTGGTGAATTAAAATTCCTCATTTTACATTTTTTACAGCCATTCTTTGAGGATTTTTATAAGGTGTGAATCAGACTAATTAGACTTACAGCTGTAATTACTGTTTCCTTATGAATGCACTTCTTTTTTTCTCAATACCTTACTTTCATTGAACATTTTGCATCATAATAATGTAAAACATACTTTTAAACAAATATGTATGTAATCCCATACCCTCAAGAATAACTAAGATTACAAGGTAATCAGATTGAAGAATCTTTTTGAAAAATCAGTTTTGCAGAGAATAGTCATTAAAGTGAATCTGTGTGAGACAACTTTGGCAAATCAGTGAACACAGTCCATGTAAACAACCTTTGATCAGCAGTTTCTACAATATCATTATGAACTCCAGTTTTTGCTGTAATGGTGTGATATGATGAGTGAAAGGCAGACCAAAACCAATTCATAATTTTCAGATGGAAAATCACAGTTAATTTGTTGACTGAAAAATAACTACATAATTTCAGAGATGATAAGACATAATAAAGTAGGACTGTTTTTTTCTCCACTCACACCTTGAGCCAGATTTCTACACAAAAGTCACTTTCCTCCTTTCATCTTCTTATTACTTTCCTGGTAAAGTGACATATTAAGAAGGTATGTAAGTGGTTGGTAATTTTAAAAAGCTGCATATTTAAAAAACTTAGTGGATGACTGATCAAAGAACTGCATATGAAGAGTAAAGACTGGAGAGAGGGAGGGTGCATATGCAAAGGAATCTATCACAGTCAATGGGAAACAGCTATGAAAAGCTACCAAAGATTGTGCCTGCCTAGCTCAGCTACTACAGTTCCAAAATGAGATCATGTAGGGCTCTTTAGTCCAGAACACACCACTAAGAATCAGAAAGATCTGACACTTAGAAAATCCCAACCATGCGAGTCAGCACTGGGCTCCTTGCTTCAAGGGAAGAAAGAAAAAGCAGGATATGAACATGTCATCTAGTAACCTCCATGCAGAAAGAAATGTGCTTAAATGAATTGCTGCCACCGAGCATTTTATTTTATTTTTTTTTTCCCGTTCTATATTCTGTATATACATTTCTGGGTTAAACTAAACAGTTTAGTAGATAGTACTTATTTATAAATAGAGAAAACAACTACTGCATTAGGTCTTTCTAAAGGTAGACTGTACACACAGGTTAAAAAAGACCAACAGCTCAACATCTTCCCACAATCAGGGCATCCTGGCACCTGGGGTAGACATAAATGTGGTGCAGTCACTCTTT
The DNA here is from genome assembly GCA_035583185.1 of Anabacerthia variegaticeps. Taxonomy (NCBI): domain Eukaryota; kingdom Metazoa; phylum Chordata; class Aves; order Passeriformes; family Furnariidae; genus Anabacerthia; species Anabacerthia variegaticeps. The sequence goes on from JAWWEW010000020.1 coordinate 9,503,695, forward strand.
CCCTGGAAACAGGCAGACAGCAGCTGGTTATGTCTCAGATTTGTTCTCAAATTTTTAGGCAACAGCAGCTGAACTGATGGATGGTGTGGGAAAACAGAGTAACATTTTGGTTCCACTGCAAATGGATCCCCTGCACTGAGCAAGGAGAACATTGGCTCAGATGACTGACTGTCTTGGAAATGCAACTGGACTGAGGATCTGGCTATCCAGTTACAGCTGAAGAGCCTCAGAAAAATGAACATTGGTAGATGGAAAATCAAATATCTGCTCAGTAGGAAGAAATTTCAAGTCACATGAGGTTACTGTTAACTTCTACTGCACCATGCCCAGGATATAGGAACTTGTCTGCCTCTCAGTTTGGCCTATTCATAACCAGTTTTATCAGTCACAGATTAATGTTTTAGGGACATTACAGACCAATCAAAAATATTGACAAAATTCCTATTAACTTCAACAAGATTTCAGTAAGATATTTATTCTATGAATAAGAACTTACATTGGCAAAAAGACCCCAAAAAGCTTCAGTAGAATATCTCTGTCTGCATCTCTTTCAAGTGGCCTATTTTTTGGCTGAATTTTGATAGCTTTTCTATGGCACCTACAACCTTTTCCCTGTACGTTAGTATGAGCTTGTACCTCCCATCCAGTTCTGTCTGTTTTCTCCAGGTAATAATTTAATTCCATCCTATCTTGTGTCCATTTGACAGTTAGCAAATCCACAGAGGCTGGGAGGTTTAATTTTTCTTCTTTTTTAAGGGACACAAGTAGTGTCTCTGCAGTTTTGAAATGTGACTTGGCTGTTTGTGGGTTTTATTAAACAGCATTTCATTCTAAAAAGCAAGAGTGTGAACTGAGATTAGATTTAAACTGAGTCTTTTCAAACACCATGAGAATTCCTCTGTCAAATAAAACTTTCATCTTAATTATCCTTAATAATTTCCACTTTGCAAACATAAGGTCCCTTAATGCCTTTGGAAAATGAAGATTATGAGAAAGAGACTACAAAGATAAACATGTCTCATTTTGCAGAATTTTAAACACCTTCTTTCAGATAATAAATCTAATGTTAATTAATAGCAGGGTATAATATTAGATTTCTCTCTCTTATGAAAATCCTGGATAGAATGTTCCCCAGTGCAGTATTTTCTGTGTTATTTTATATATTGATTCAAATTTAAAGCAGAGCATATTGCTGAAAAATGTCAAGTAACTTATTCAATAGTCAAGCTGTGAACTACTGTCACAATTTCGTTAATTTTCGTTATTTCATTACAGACTGTGTAATTATAAATTATTTTTTTATTTTCAGTACCTCTGGAAACCCTGCCCACCAAAGGTTTGGACACAGGCTTGTGCTTTGAGTGTTTGAGCTGGACAGAAATTCCCCATTTTCTTTAATTTATGACAACCCCAGTCTGTACGTCTGTGTGTGCACAAGTCTGTGGATCACATGCACAGAGTGCTAATTCAAACACATCAATACCTCTCTTAAGTAATTATGGCAGCTGCACACCAAGCTAAGCACCGAATTCGTAGAAAAACTACTATTATTTTTACGTCTGCAATACAGAATCCAGTGTGCTAATTTGTCTGAAACTAAGATATCTCTACAACAAAATACAGGCAACTATTTCTTTCTAAGACTGTCACTACTTCCCACTGTAAATTGCACAAGCATGCTCTCAAAAAGGAACATGCAGTGGATTGTGGACAGAAAGAACAGGAGCCAACATTCAAACAACAGTAACCCAGCAGCTGTACTCCCATGGGAGAAACCATCACACATACAATAGTTACAGTGCTTAAGGATTTTGTTTCAAAGCAATCTTTAGGGCTTGTTGTTGAAGTTTTCTGTGGCTGGCCTGTTTAGAAATCTGCTTCAAAAACCTACCTACTGTTTACTTAGCAGAAAATATTTGTAATTTGCTCCTATTGACTAAAATGTCATGGCTTAAAATTAGCTAAGCAGATCTGTATTTTTTACTTCCACCCACTCCCCAAAAAATGCCAATCAACTAAAAAACCCCAACAAGACCAAAACAATAAAAAAAGTAAAAAAAAAAACCAAATCCAGAAACAAACATATGACCAGGCAAAATAAAGTTCACTACAACTGTTCATGCAGATTAATATTTATATATCACTATAAAATTATTCCTTACCAAACAGTGATAATAGATAATGTTTGTATCCTGTGTATAAAGAACTTTTGCAAGGCACTTCTGCATCCTTGAATTACAGAAAAGAATGAGGTGGGATTGACTCTCTGGAGATTGTCTTGTCCAATTCTCTGCTCAGAGCAGGGCCAGCTGGAGCAGACTGCTCAGGGTCACACCCAGCTGGGGTTTGAGTATCTCCAGCGATGAGAGACACCACAAACTTTCTGAGCAACCTGTTCCACTACTTGACACCCTTCACAAGGCCTTAAGTTTCATGATCTGTCCATATAGGCTACTGTGTAGTAGTAGCAATAGCTGGTCTGTAGTGAGCTGCTATTTTGGGTCAGAACACAATATGAAAGCAAAGGCAAATTATGGAAGAGGACAGGGTGAAGAATGGTATTCTACAGGAAAAAAAAATCATGTAAACTGTAACAGCTATCAGTGGTGAAAAGACTTTTAGTAGTTTCAAACTTGAGAGAAAAAACTCTCATCTCCCTTTCCTGCTCACTAGATCTCCAACTATGAGTGTTTAACTACCTGAATGAAATTTATGTGCTTTTACCAATTTCCTTTGATGAACATTTTGTTATTAGGGAAGGATAATGAGAGTTCTGAGTTGAAATAAATCTGCACTGCCATGTGTGTTGTAGGAGGGGAGTAGGCAAGCTCGGTCATGATGTGGAAGCAGCCTAAGCAGGTCATGGCATGGCATCTAGCTAGAGTACGATTCTGATACCTCCACCCCACATTTCATGTCTGGGATCTATACAGCACTACAGCACATAATCCAGTTGAACTCCATGGCACAGCCTGTCCTATTTAGAATGTTTTATATCCTGGGTTGGTAACACAGCTAATACATTTTTCCCTAGGAAATAAGTTACAAGTATAGTTGGATAATAATAATGTTCAATCCATTCCACAATGGTAAATAATGATCAAGATATGTAGCCAAAGGATGATCACAACTGCTTCATAGATATGCTCATTCAAACATAAATCCAAACTAAATACTAAGTGATCCAGAAAAGAAGAAAAGCAGCCCTTTCTTCTAATTGAAATAAAAAATTTAAAAAACTCCAACTAAACTCCCTTAATATTAGCTGCCCATTACAACCGCTACCACTCTGAAAAAAAAGGTTAATTATATACCAAACACTGCTCAGATATCTTGTATCATTACTTATTTCTGATAAAAGCAAAGAGCTCTGCACACATAGAAAGCTGGGGAAAAGACACATTAAGGGTTATGTTCATTTGGCTAAAAACTACTGAGAAAGAACTCAATTACAAGATAATAAAAAAAGAGCAAAAATGCTGGGAGATAAATATCTTTAATCTAGTGTGGAAAGCCATAACAAGAACCAATTTCAAACAAGATATCCAGTAACTATTCTAATAGTGAGAGTGATTAACCACTTTTGCTACTGAATGGAGTTATTTCATATTGCTTGATTTCTTTAAAGTGAGTTTGAAAATCTCACAGCATACATTTTTTATCTGGCTACTGGGTTCAGTGTCATGTTGACTGGAGTTGTAATGGCCTATCACAAAGGCTGGAGGTGACGTAGTCCTTTTAGGGACTCCTGTGAGTTAATGGCTCTTCTATTTAAATGTGAACTTTCTGGATTCAGGCTGCAGAAGAAACCATCCCCATATTACTATTGCAGCTAATCACTCTCTCTATATCTGAATATTATTGGATCAAGTTTATACAAATAAAAAAGATATCCTCAAGTTCAACAGCCTTGAAGCATTAGCACTTCCTCTGACTTACCAAAAGAGTCCCAGTTAAGCTCAATGCAGGATGCTGAATAAAACAGGAATGCTGAACATAGACATATTCTCTCATAGGTAATTTTAGCATGTTTTTAATTTTATTTAAAATAAAACCTTAAGTACTTACTGTTTGGAATGCATTTAAATGCAGAAGTATTTTAGGCTCCAAATGAGTATGCCACTGAGGTGGAATCACCCCCAAAATATGGGATTGTGATTATTATCACATGGCAGTGACTGCTTTATTAGCTGTGTGGTGAAGGAGCCAAGGTTTGTGTTACACGGACAGATTCCTCGTCTTTACTCCCACCATCCGTCATAGTGGAATCTGCTGGAAAATGGAGTACAAATCATTCAGGAATTTACAACAGTCAGTTGAGCTAGTTCTATGCTATATCATTTCTGGAAGTGAATGCCTTTATTTTGCACCCTAAGGGCTGCTCATATGCATAAATAGCCCCCCTTTTTCTCCTTCTGAATCACAGTGTCCAGCCAATACAAAAAAGATTATGAAGTATGAAAACCGCACGTATCTCCACCACAGAACAATAACAAGATTTATACTTTGATTTCCTGGGAAATAAAAATCGTAGCTATACTTCCTGTCAGCCCATTCCTTTGAACGTGTTCTCTTCATAATTTGGATTTTGAATCAAGTTTAAATGGCAGTTAAAAATCGTATGTGGCAGTACACAATGAAATTTAGTTTGACAGCTTGGACATCAAAACTAAAAATAAATGACTTCACATCCAAATAATAAGTAATAACAATGTTAGCCTGCATAAGAATAGCAGGACTGGATTCAAATACAATATTAATTTTAGGGATATGAGTGACTAGGGAGAGACAGAGGCAAAGAAACAAATCCTTCATATAGCAATAGTCTCTTCTTATCCCCCAGGCAACTGGCTGCCTTTCACCTCGGCGGCGGAGCAATTATGTGGCATAATGACTGCAGTGCAAATAAGCAGAGAGATTTTATTAAACCAAATGAGCAAATCATCTGCGTATTATTGCGATTTGATTGACAGTGACAAGTGTCGAGCAGACACGGATGTGAATATGATAAAGAAGCTTGCAGGAAAGCTCTTGATAATGTTACTCTTGATAAAGTTGCTCTGCAAACCTCTCTAAGTAAATAAAGGGGAAAGAATATGATGCATATTAATTCGCATAGTTTGCAACCTGCCACAGGACTAGAGGAAAAGTTGCAATAGGTTCAGCACATGGCATTTCATATGAATTCTAAAATTGCATTTATGAGTCCCACAGACTTTACAATAATATATTAATATTAAAAGTAAAGGTCATTCCACATAACAGTTAAGCTGCCTGAGCTTCAACCTTTATATCAATAACAGATTCGGGCTGGGGGCACAAGGAGGAGGAAAACAAGTGGAATGATCTGAATAAATGTAAAATGTTACTTAGAAAGATTGCTGCCTTTTGCTGGGATGTCCATTTACACATTTGTGCTTTCAGTGGACAATTCCATTTCTGACAGGCTTGCCATTCAGAATGATGAAATCGATACCTTTCGTATGGGAATGTGATTAATTGGCAGGGGCCTTCAGGGCTCCATGTAAGCCACTCTTCCATTAATGATTGCCTTATGACATCATAGCTGCACAGAGTGCAAAGTTTCACATCAGTGCAGACCGCGTGGAACTTGGCATAATTACTTTTGGCACATGGAACGAATTAACCAAGGTGACTGGGAAGCTTTGACAGCAACACCCATGGAAGAAAAGCAGCGGGGATAAAATCTCTAGTGCTGTAACAGCACTAACATCATGAATAAATTTGGGCTTACAAGTTGAAATTGTTTTAGTGGATAAACCATGTGATAAATAGTTCTCTTTCCTCCACTCCTTCATATTTTTTATTACTTTGAATTTGAATGTGAACAAGCCACAGCATTATGCCACACTTCAGTGAACATTCTTATGCCATCAAGAACCATCATGCTGAAGATTTTCAATCTTTGAAAAAGAATCATATCTAAGAGGAAATGCTCTTGTCATATGAAGTACACTGTAAAATGTGGAAAGCATTTCTGATTTATGTTCTAATACTGATTTGAGTGTCTATTTGGACATATTTCAAAGAGACCAGCTTTGCAAAGCCCTGCATACTCTGAGCTGATTCTTGTGCTCAGCTTTAACTGTGCAAGTAAACTTCAGCAGAGGCATTCAAGAGCTGACATGCTCAGAATAACTGAAGCTTGATAAAAAATACTTCAAGACTCTATAACTTACTGACGTGAAATATACCACAGATACATTTTCCAGGATGTGAGCCCTTCAACTCAAATATATCTGGCCTTAGATTCTTAATCTTTTAAATGGGTAAAAGATTTAATTGTTCTGGAGTTCTTACAAAGCTTATTGAGAATTCCTGGCAATCAGTGCACCATTATTGGCCTTTGTAATTGCTGTTAACAAAACTGACTGTGCTAGATATGGATTTTACCACAGTTCTCAATTCTTATGCCATGTTTCCCAAATGGCAAGTGGTAATTAGATGTGAACTGAAGTCAGCAAGTTTACTCTTAAAACCAGAAATATGACAGATAACTGTTAGGAGTCTGTTGGTGTACCACACAATTTATATTGATATTAGATATTTAACTTGGGGATGCATATTACAAAATTTTAACAGTACATAGGAGAACTTAGCTGCTGTTATGTATATAAAATAGTTAGATACCAAAGTAATTTTTCAATGGCCTTCTTTTTTACCATGCAGGTTGAAACTGTTCCAACTTGCTGTTTGTGGACTAATCTTGGTCACAAGAAAATGGAAATATATTTTGAGTAATTTTTGCATCATACTATCTAAGCTTAGGATCACAAGCTATCAGTCATAATCTGTGTTATATATGATGCTCTGTCACCGTGCTGTATTTATTATAAGGACTAAGAGTTATGTCTATAATAATAAAAAAATTGCCATTGTAAAAATAACATAGAAGCACTCAAACCAAATGGTTCCATTGCACTTCAGAAATAATGAGATATTACAGATAGAGGAGGCATTGAATGAATCCCTCTTTGGGCAGGATCACAGTATTTGTTAAACTAGGCAAGAATTTAAGACAAAACAAAAAAAAGCACAGTTAAATTATAGTTTATGCAAATGTTGTTCATTAATTGTGACCTGTAGCTCCGCCCCAGCTCCAGATAGTTCAATAATATCTCTAATGATGATAAGTCACAATTAGTTTCTGTTTTACATGAAAAACTGAAAACTCTAAAAGGCAAGTGCTAGGTCAGGGTTCCCTGTTAGCTCAGGGGGTGAAGTGATGCTGCCTTACGGGTACCCCATTGATAACTCATCTCGTGTGACCTGTGACAAGATCCCTGCCCGAGGTAAGGTGGTATGGCTGGAGGCATAACAAAGTGTGTGAGCAGCACAGGCACTCCAGCCAGGCTCCAACATTCCCAGGGATGGCCGTAAGGGAGAGCACCTTGCTGCAAAAGCTAATGCAGAGGTCACAGACAATTTGTAAACCCAAGCAAATTGGCATATATCTTGTGCAACACAGAACAGTTTGCAAAACTGAAGGAAATCACAGAACAGACCGTCAGATTTTCTTTCGACCCTTTCATCCTTCCCAATTAAAATACCTTTAATGTAGAATAATCACTAAAAAAAACCCAGCTGAACCATAACCAACATTGGTCACTCTCCTAGAACCTATCATTTATTTTGCTACATTCTGTGATACTGACACTAATGAACTTTAATAGAGATGAGATTTTTTTTTAATTATTATTATTTTAGAAAAGAAATTAATAGGTTATTACAGAACTTTTGAGAAAGTAGGAGACCTAACAATTCAACTGCACAAAATATAAACCATAACTGCCTCCTTTTAAGTTTAAATTAAGTTGCAAATATTTGAGGAAAATCTACAGAACAAAAGGATAAATATGTGGCTTGGAAGGGCATAAAAAAGTACATAGAGTTCTAAAATGGACACTCATTACCAGCATTCTACCTCCAGCAAAAAAGGGGGAATATTCTGAGATAGGAGAGAGCCAAATAGGTAAAGTGATCGTGTCTTGAGTGTCAGCATTGCCCTTGTGTCCATCTGGGACACAGCAGGGTCCACGCTCTGTCTCTCAGTCATAGGTTTGCACTCCCTGCCCCACCCCACAAGTTGTCCAGATTGTGGGATGACAACTTAGACAAGTAAATCCTACTTAGATAATTTCATGTCAACATATTAAACTCGTGTTTCGTACCAAAATCCCCTAACTATTAGAACTAATATCTCAAAAGAGCTCAAGTAGGTGGTTGACAATAACAGTAAAAGCGATTTTTTTTTTTCCTTTAATTCAAACACTCAGATGGAGGAAAACATGCCTCAAAACCAATGAACATGCAATTCTACTAAACCCAGCATATGCTTAGCCAGTGGATGCATTTCTGTTGCTCAGGGTGGCACCAGAAGTTACATGTGATATTTTTCATTCTCTGCACTGGTAATTTCTTGGTCATTTACCTCCTCAATAATAATGTTTCGCTGAGTAAAATAATGCTTTAGGCTTTAAGTCTTAAAGGTTCTTCCCCCTTTGCCCCCCTCAGTAGGATGACTGATTTCAGCCCTTTAGAAAAATAAGCTTACTTATGAGACATTAGTGGTATTATTGCCTCCTTTAATATTCGTGACAGTCTCCAGCAAATGTATCACAAGTTGGCATTTATTAGTGCTAGGCACAAGTAAGGGGCATGTTATTTGATTTGAATAACAGCTTGGAGCTACAGTTTGAGTCCAGAAATATATTAGTCAGAAACAATCTCATTTAATAACACAGAAACTAATAAAAGAAAAGTATTCCAACTGATTCAAAATTGAATTTATGAATATTGCTTAGCAGGATTAATGATCAAAAACTGAACCTGTTTGTCATGTTATAACAGACTTTTCGATTTAAATGCAAAACTAGAAGTCAATGAGTCCAATGGATTGTATATTGCTTTGAAGAAAACCAGTTCATTTTACACATAAGCTTTGAAATTGGCAATAAACTTTAATTACAGGGTCAGATAATCAAATTATAATCAAATAGCCTCACATAAAATCTGTGTTTGAAATTAATGAGATACAATTCTACTAGTCTGTAATATTGTACCTCTGAAACTTACTAAAAGACATTTCATTTTCATTTAAAAGTCACCTTAAGGACTTTTCCCTGTTTCTTCTGCATAGCTCAATTTTATTTGGAAATGTCTCATTTTTAGACCACACAGTTCTAAAGATTTTTGCATATGGAAAAATCATTTGTTATTTCACGGATTTTTTTTTATTGATAATAAGAATTTTAATATAGCAATATTAGAAATCTTTCAAGTAGATGCATATTTATGCATTTTTAGAGAAAGCCACAGTTCAGATAATAAAGCTGTATAGTTGTTCAAATGCACATACTTATTAAAATTTTCATTTAAGATGAAATTTTGGATGACTGATCTTAACTTGCAAGTGCAAACATGTATGCTAATGTACACTACTGCATAATCTATTTCTTTTCTGAGCTATACAACCATCATAATTTCTCCTTACATGTCTTACCTTATTTGGAAGAAGAAATATATCTTATATTTAAAACAAAAGATAGAGAGAGTAAATCCAAACACACTCTGGCTTTCCCAAAGATTTGCTGCTGTGTGGCTTCAGGCAAGTCCC
>JAWWEW010000020.1:9513431-9560383 GCA_035583185.1 Anabacerthia variegaticeps
AAAAGATAGAGAGAGTAAATCCAAACACACTCTGGCTTTCCCAAAGATTTGCTGCTGTGTGGCTTCAGGCAAGTCCCTCAGCTCTCCCCTGTAAATGGCAGACACAGCTCAGCACAGCTCCAGTGCAAGTGCACTGGCCTTATCACAGGACCTTACTAATTGCATGATGATTATCAAAATAAAGATGCAAGATTGTTGGACAGGTAATGCCAGACCTCATTAAACATGCAACCATAAAGGTACAGAAAAAGGCAAATACTCCTAAAGCTATTATTCCACTCTACCTGAGCTGTACAGGAAGATGCCCCACAGGTCTGTAGGTGTGGGGTAGCTCAAATGTCTTTGGATCAGTCGCAAATCATTTCCATTTGCCGAGAACTGAGACCATCCACACACTGTCCTAGTGTAGATCAGCATCTACTCATGCCCTAAAACTCACTTAATTCTGACTTTTTTGAGAACACAAATGAACTTTTAGAAAGTCAAAGTAATATTACAACAATTCCTGGTGATTCTTGCCATGTAAGAAATAACAAAGTAATTTCTTTCAAATCATAACAAATTTTTACGAAGTAATTGTCACAATTGCTCAAAATTGCTAATATCAGTGATTATGACAGGTCATACTGTGAAATATTAAGTACTGAGATTGGGTTGGAGCTTTTGTAATTCATAGTTCAGCCTTGCAGTCTGTCCCAGATTATGTGTGAGAATACGCATCATATTTGGGATAGTTTTAAAAACTCTGAAGCAGTGGGGATTCCATAACTCCATTTGTGAAATTAACCTACAAATTTACATATCTCACCATTATCAAGTTTCCTGTCATTCATAAGTGTGATCTTTCTTCTGCCAGTCTCATTCCTTCAGAGGAACAGAAATAATTATCATCTTTATGTTCACACAATTAGGCAAGTTAGGCAGGCTAATACATTCAAGCCAACTAAAAACCAACCACAAAACAACAGAGACAGCATATGTAGTATTAAAACCAGAACTTACTTCTGTTTGCTGATAAGCACAGTTTAAAATGTTCACATTTTACTTGGTATCTCTACCTGCCATGGATACAAATGTCTCATGGTTTCAATCATTATAAAACTTCATCCCCTTTATCTTCTGTATATATATTTATCCAGAAAAGATAAATCACAGTTAAACTTCTGCCTGTAATACATGTGACTGGAAATGAGTGAGAAGTACACATGCATGCTAAATATTCTTCCACTATGGTATCAATAACAATTGAAAGTAATATATTAAGGCCAAACATACAACTGCTTTAATTCTGGTTGAAGTCTGTACATCATAATGCTTTTACACTTCCAGTGTTTTAAAGCCATATGTCTGTCCCCACCTCTATCAGTTCCTCAGTGATTTATTTCCTTTCAGAGGACAAAAGCCAATAAGGGCAAATATACTTCATCTAGTAAACATCTGGAAAGCTGCAAACAACTCGAATTGAGCTTGACAGATTAACACTGCAAGACAACAGGTCAGGAGAAGTGACAAAAGAAGACACAAAGTCAAGGACTGACCTTGCTCGTGAGACTTTTCTGAATTCATTTGTACAGCAGCAGTTCCCTGGATGCTTTGCACGGTGGAGACAAAGTCCAGTCAATGTTAAGGCCTTTCCTTCAGATGGTTGATTTCCACTCTAATGGTGACAATTTAGATTGTTTCGAGTCATGCTGGTTGAAGTGTACTTTTGATGGTGATTAAGATCAGCAAGATCTCTCAAAGAAAAAAAGGTTTTCCTACTTTTTCAACTCCAACCTCTCAATTGCAGTAAAATTAACTAATTTAGAGGCATAGTTTAGCATTAAAATCAGAGTTACCACAAGCTAAATATTAACAACAGTTTGGGGGATGTAGAATTTTCTGAGAAATAAAGATGGAGGAGAAAGGATTTGTGAAGGTCTCACCTGTGTCACAGTGCTCAGGTGACACTGCAGCTCTGTGCAGGGACTCTCATGCAGTGGAAGCACAGCCTGGAGGTTACAGGCAGCTCACTTTTTGCCAACAAAGAATACCAACTTGTTCATTTTGTACAAAATTTCTTTAGCTTTTGAGGGTTGTTTTTCACCTATTCTGACTTTTACAGAAAAACACACGTTTTGGATAGTAATTCAAGTTCTTTCTCTATGAACACAATTCCAAGTTGTTACTATTGGACATAATATTACCCCATTTTTTTTAGCCTAAATTCTATAAAAACACACAAGCAAAAAAACCCATCAAAACCTGCTCCAATAACCAAAAGTTTACTAACCTCCGTTTTCATTTGAAAAGAAACAGATGCTGAAATCAGGTGGTTTTTTCCTTTAATCCTGTGTATTTATAAAGAACCTTGAACAGTTTTGAACAGATGGAAATTGTTTCTTTGCTTCTTCCTTCAAAGTCTTTGTTAGTCAGCACATCATACAATCATTATATTGACGCAATTTTACTGAAATCCTTGTTATCACATCATCTATTCCTTATGAACAACTCTGAATAAAGTCTTGGGACCAAATGTATCCCATCCATTACTTCTTATATATATGTATCAGTATTTTATTGGATTCCTCAAAGAAGTCCTGCTTTTCTTTTTCCTAGGACTGTAAAATCATGCTTGGAAGCACTGTAAAGGGTACAGCTAAGTGTCCTTACCTGCTGGACTGTTTTAATTCTTGCAGAAATAAATATGATTTTAATCTACATGTTTTGTACATAATCCACATTATTTACTTTACTTTTTAGGAGCTTCATCCATGAAAACACTATTTTTTTTTCAGTTCACTACCAAACACTGTATGAAAACCCTTTGCAAAGATTTTGTTCAGCCTAGTGGTCTAAGCTCTGTTGATTTCCTCTCTCTAGGAAGAAATGACTCCACCAAAAAGATGGTCCATCAAGGTTTGGTAAATTCCTGATCTGAGTCCCTTTGTAAAGTCCCTTTGTAAAGTCCCTTGTCTGTCTCTAAAGACTAGGGAGCCTGACAAACTTCCTAAACCAATTTAAGTTTTTAACCTCAGCCCAAGCACCACCAGCTTCTCCTTGGTTTCTTATGGGCCATTTTGGAAAAACATCCAGATTTGCCAGACTGTGAGAACCTCTCCCAGGTCCAAGCATAATGTGCAAAATGTCAAGGTTTCTGCAGTCCAGCATCTTAAAAATCATGATCTTGTCTCCTTTTCCCCAAAAGATTAAGTACAGTCTGATATTACAGGTACCCATCACTGGAGTACTTCGTATTTCACATTGTGAACAATGAACTTGCATTGTGATACCTCAAAAAGATACTTTCCCAAGTAAACAGTTCAACAACTGCTTCTTCATAGGTAGCATAGATTTCAATGTTCCACTTTCAGTTTCAGCAACTCATGGGTCTAGAGTAGAAAAGGCACTTTTTTGCCTTTTTTCTTTTCTTTTTTACCACTTAATCCTGTTTATGTAAATACTTGCATCTAGCAATCCAAATCCCATCCAAATGCAACAGTAGCCTTGCCATGATTGTGTTTCAGTTTTTGGCACAGTGTGGTAGATCTGTAGCTGCTTGGAAAGTTTCCCTCAGAAATACCTGACTCTACAGAACCATTGAATGAGATGCATGGTCTACCCTGATCATAAATTTGCAAAAAATACTCCTTAGCCCTAGTCATGAGTTTCTTTTGCAATAATTTTGCTGTGGCAAACTCCTACCCCCACACGCCCTCCCCCTGACCTCCCACCCTGGTGATAAGCAATATCTCAACCCCTTTGTGTTCCTGTGTCAACACTATCCCCAAACTGTAAGTGTTAGCAGCTGTGCACAATATGAAGGGGGGTTTGAAACACACAGAAACTAAAACAGGAGCAATCACAAGAGCCTCTTTGACTCTCAAAATGCTAAATCACACACTGCTGATCATTGAAATAGTTTGCTTTCTGTACCCAAGTTATGTAGTGGTTTTGCTGTTCTGGCCAACCTACAAATGAACTTTTTGTAATAGGAGGCCTAAAAATTCTGAACATATGTGAGCATCCCAAAAGTTGGCAAGTATTGGAAATGCTCAGCTTTCCTTTCATTATGAAAATTTCTCCTTGCTGATTGTATGCTCAAAACAGTTTACTTGTTTTAAAATCTAGTCACATCTCTTCAGATTGAATTTTAAATTCATACTCTAAGGTTACTGTGTTTATAAATGTATTGGTTTCTGCTCATCAAAATTTTGGATACCTCAAAATAAATTTTAGAAAGTTTAACAAAAGTAGAGTGCAACAGTGTTCTGTAAGCCTGTAAAATATGGTGACACAACAACACAGTAACTAAGAACTATCACTTTAAACAACCACAGACCTTGTCCTTCTCTATAATAGGCTCTTTCTTTTCTTCCACTTTTTCTTCTAGTTGATAGTATGTTTTTTATAAACCAATCCAGAAGAGCAGGAGAAATCAGCCACAGTGTTAAGAGTACTGTCATGAGTTAAAAAACCCCAAACCAAAACCCATGAGAAAACCCTTCAAAATTATTTTACTGAACTTCCAATAGTTCACCAAACACCCAGTACTGCAAACCTTTTCTTTAGTTGAGTCGTGGTGCTTTTTATGCCTCTCCGAGAACTGTAAAGAAATATCCCTTCCCCCTACTGGCAAATGGTGAGATAACTGTAGTAACAACTTTCTCCCATCTCTTCAGACTTCTATTATCTCAGCCTTGCTGATTTGGAACACTAGTCCTGATTTTAACAGGGGAGTTTCTTTAATAACTTTGCTGTTCCTCATTCAAGTGGGGAGCACTGCAACGAAACTAGTCTAGAGAAATACTTTTGTGACAACATCCAACACTCATTTCTATATAATATTTTCCTATAGCACTATTTCAGTTATTTAGTTACATTATAGTGCCATAACTGTTTCTGTATGTTATCAGCAGCTCAGGCTGAGGATTACATCCAATCTATTTTAACTCAAGGTCAATAGTGGCTAAAAATCAAAAGTATACATGAAGCCCATTAGTACATTTAGATGGTAAGTACTGGAATGGTGTTCATCATCAGAGGAATGATGTTCTTGAAGAGCCTCTCAAACTGAAATAGTGAGGCACCAAAAATCCTACCGGTTTTAAAAATGGAACTTGATAAATGTGTGAGTGCAATTATATGACAATATTCCCCATACCTGATAACCTTTAGAAAATAGAATTACTTGAAATTCCCTACCAGAATACTGGCATATATAGTCAATGTAACCTTGTCTGCTGCTTTACTGGAAATAATGAGAGATCAGATCCTTTAACTGTGGCTGCAAAGCAGCTTGAAGGATGCTGACCCCAATAAAAGGAGAGTTTATTATGGCAAACTTTGTGAACCAGTGAAGCCCCAGAAGCTGAGAGAGCTGCCATCGAGGGTAGAATTTGCTTCCTCAGGACTGTAGATGGAGCCCTAACATAAGTAAATACCCTCTTGGCAATACAAGTTTGGAATTTCATAGAAAATATTTAGAGGATTTTCAGCATTTTTACTTACTGAGATTTTAATTTTCAGGACAAACAATGTGAGAGTCCCACTGTTTTTCTGGTTTCTCAATATGCCAAACTGATTCAGCTCTCCTCAAAAATCCAGAAAGACAGAAAAGTAGTTGTTCAACTTTTATTCTCCCCCACAGTTATCACCTAATCTAACCTTCTCTAACAATTTCTCTGCTTAAGGGCATCTCTAGGGCTGCCAGGCCAGCTGAATTAATTTAGAAAATGAAATCCAAACCTGAATAGTCTTATTCACCCCCTGCACCCATTATTCCTTTCATAACTTGATGCTACTGTACTAAAAGGCAAGGCAACAGCACATCTTGTGGATTTCATTGTATTACATATAGAACATACCGCTGAAATATGGACTGTAGGAATCCTAGTGAAGAAGGAGGGATCTCAGCACCATCTGAGTGAAAGATGTTAGATAAAAGAGGACCTATTTATAGGAGTAAAATATGTCTACAGTTATTACTGTGGCTAACAATACAGGGTTCATCAGTATAATTAATCCTTTCCTTCCTGTAACTCACTTGTTTAAAAACCAAAGTATTTCTTGATTCCTTGCAGCAAAACAAAACAAATAAGGAGAAATATCAAAACAATACGCTCTCACAGTTCTCAAGATACTTGTCTCTTTCACGCTTTAAGAAACAACTGATATTACTTATGTTCTAGAAGTTAAAATACATATGCAAGGACGATTGCATTGGGTTGGTTTTTGGCATCCAGGATAGAACATGGAGAACTATAACAACCACAAACAGTTTTAGAACACTACTACTCCTTTATTATTATTATTTTATTTTTAAAAGTTAGAGAAAAACCTTAATTTTATATCACGATTGGCAAATCTCAGTGGTTCTAAAAGCTGTGTATGAAAAAGTTCTCGTGTCCAAAGGTCGCTCTGGAGAGTCTGAGAGATAAAAGGGAAGGAGCAGCACAACTCACAGGCAGAAAGTGCTGCACTTTAGGATGGGTTTGGGTCACTTCTTGACCAGCACACAAATATATACAAACCACAGGTGATTTGAAAGATAACTATCAATTGCAAATATTTTATATCCCTTAATTTATGTGCAATGAATGGGTACATGGGTTTATTTTGAGACTGAGTATAACTTCTGGTAAGTACATGTGAAACTCCCAGTTTTACATGCACAATCATAAAAATTACTTTTTTTTAGTATATGTTCATGACAGTGAATCTCTGATTGCACAGTAAATTAGTACAATTATCAGTTCGTGTTACATTATGTAATGATGGGACACGTATCCCAGTTTGAACCAGCCAGTACTTCCAGGTTCAATACACATACACTGAATATGGACACAGAAGTTGTCCATAGAATTCAAACTACTGTTTAGTTGGGTCAATTACACATGCTTTGCATTTCATATAAATTGTATAATTAATATCAGTAATTGCCATGAAGATGATTTTCAGATTGAAAATTATTTGCTGATTCAACTAACATGTTATGTTAATACTAAAAGCTCTTGGGAATATCTAGGTTTATTGCATGGTAATGGTTTATCAGAAGATAAACATGATATATCTGATTTATTATTGTTTCTTTCAGTTGGACTTGGACTGTAAATGTACTAAAGGTTAAGAATATATTATACTGATGTGCAGCTTAATTTTGTTAATTTGCCTTATTTTGGAACAAACTGTTTTATAGCAATGTATAGAGACATGATTTATTTTAAGACCAAGGAGGTAAAAGTTATTTTCTCATCACTCAGAAAATTTCCCTGAATGACTGATAATAACCCTCTTCAGTTTCTTTAATTTCTTTATTCAGTCATGAGACAGAGTTATCTGGTAATTTTGACATATGATTTTTTTTTTTTTTAAATCAAAGAAAAGCAGTCTGTACAGATGAATGATATTAAATTTAATCTATCCAGATGCTGAACTATGCTCCAAGCTATATTGTATGAAATATCAAAGATGTCTGTTTAAATACAATTTTTCAGATTCCAGTTGATTAAAATAAAATTAAGTTGCTTTTAAAAGCTAACCTGTCCAAAAGATGCCCAACAAATTCCTGTCTGAGCTATTTATTGGTTTAATCGGTAATCACTTGGACAATACTGTCTAATAGATGTAGACACTGTTTAACATCAAGAGGTCTATTTAACTTTCTCTCTTTATAAAGATGAATACAGAAATGAGCAGAGAGAAAATGAAGAAAATTGGTCAGGTCTGTCCTATGGTGACAGAATCAATATATTTAAACCAGCACAACATTGTTCAGACAACTCCCCTTAGAGCTCCAGTGTTTCAGAGCAGTTATTTGAGCTTCTTCATGACATGGATCACATATGAGAAGTAAGGAAAGTGGATTTACCTGCAGCATCTTTGGGTGCCTGTTGACCCCCAGACTGAATCATTTATCTGCAGCTTTTAAACCCTGGAGCAAAAATGTTACATAATTAGATGTAACAAGATAATCTCCTATTTCAAGAAATTAATTAGCTAAATAAAAGTATCCTCTAACTAAAACAGTTCATTTTATTAAGATCAACATGTTATGTTATTTATTTATTTAATAACTCTGCTAAGGCCTTTTTTAATATATGACAGTACAATTTGTTTTTGGGTGTTCTGGCTTACATTAGATAACCACTTTTGGATTTTATGCAAGACATATGGAAAAATCCATCACTGATTTACTACACATTTCCACACACAGTCAAGCTAATATCTGATCACTATTGAAGAGGCAAAACCCTGCTTGGCAGTGAATACTTAAGCAAATTTCCAAACACACGGATGTGCACAGAAAGCTTCTGATAGCCAAAATACCAACCAACACACTGCAGTATTTACTGAGAAAGATAACAGAAAATTTAAATTGAGATTTATTTTCACTGCAGAAACTACTTCAACAGAAGCAATTGCAATAAAATAAAAATATGGCAACAGCTACCTCCAATACTTTATATAATAGATTCTGAGTTTTATAATTTATCTATATTGATAACATCATAAAAACCTTTTCTTTTGCTTTTTTTTTTTTAAGAGCTCTAGAAGATGGCAGTTCTGAATGTTAGTCATGAAGACAAATCCTTAGTTGTCAATTAAATCTTTTTAATTCCATTCACTCTCTTGGGTGACTATTTGCAGTTATCCATACTGCTGCTTCCAAGAATAAAAGGTAAACACTCTGCCTCAATACTGTTATCAACCTTCTGTCCTAAAATACTTATTTTATAAATTTCAGGTAGGTCAACAAGACTAGTGTTAGTATGGCCACAGCAGGTGGAAGGATCTTCACCCCATTCCTATTTTATAATGTGTTTTATGAGACTCTTGACATGTTACTTCAGAGACTGTTAGGAAGAATATACTGCAAAAGTTAGTGTTTTCTGAAAGAAAGATTTAATTATTTTCACATTTAATTACAGACCAAGCTAATAATTTTCAATTAGTACGAAATCCATCCTCTCTTTAAGGACACATGCATTTTTTTTAATTAGGAAAAAAAACCAAAACAACAAAACAAAACAGAGGCTGCTAATCCCAGTTTGGGAAGTATTTAGCTGCAGAGCATAGTTCACATATGGGTTTGCACTCTGATTATATGAAAATGTGAACAAAAACTATCAAGGAATAAAAAAACAACCCAAAAAGTTTTCTAACAAAAATGGCAATAAGAAGTCACCTTTCTTCAAGAAGTAGAAGCAAGTATAAAGCGTTTTTGATGAGCAGATCATCCCCTTGAACAACGGGGGAGCCCACTAGAACAGAGTATTTTAAAAGCAAAATCGTGCTTTTTGATAGATATTTTCTGTCGTGTACATAGTAGTTAATCCATTTTTTAGCAAGATTAGCTGTCAGATTAACACATTATCCGTGTGAGTCACAGTTAGTCCAAACCAAGGATGTGCCTGAAGAATGATGTGCACCCACATGAAGGAAGGTTTACCGAGACTGACTTACACCACCACTGTGGAATGCAAACCCTGCCTTTTTTTCTTTCTTTTTTTTTTTTTTTTTTTTTAAATAATGCTTACCAGAGCTCTACAAACAGCCATTCTCAATTGCTGTATCATGCTGAGTTGATACAAGCCTTGATGTGGATTTTAACATCCATATGCAGGCCTTGCATCTGCCACACACATCCATGCGTTAACTCCAGGGCATATATGCCTCTATTGTTCTGGACAATATACATTAAGATGTTAAAGAATTTACTTCATCAAAATGCTCCTCAAATACATTGGTTTTATCCATTCAAGAGCATTTTATTTCTTGAAAGCCAAGTTTAAGGAAACTCAGTTTCATAACATATTTTCCTATCAATCCAGGGAGCAGAGATGGAAGCTTTCTCAAGCAGCTGAGAGGTGTCAATATCCCATTTAAAAAATACATCCTGAGCATATGTACCTATTGCTATATCTATCAGGCACCAGGTAAAGAAATATAATAGGATTCATTTCATCTCAATTCAATGATGGACATTTGGAATAACTCACTTTTGGAGACATCATCTTATTTAGAGATTGCACTATGTCACTGCAGCTCAGAGTTAAAAGCCTTTCCCCCACCAACATTTAATTTCACAGTTTTTACTCTCCACTCTTATTCAATCTGTGGCTTTATTTTTCACCTCTCAGCAGGCCAACAAAGCCCCTTTTTTTGCACAGGCTGTTATCTGTACCTTTTTATGATCTTTGAAAGCCAATAACCAAGCTTAATGAAGCTAAAGCCTGCTCTGAAACAAGCTTTGTTCCACTACGAGAAGATTTGGCAAGAAAAGGAAACCTTCCCATGGAAGCTTCTCAGAAGACAAGTCACAGCCAAACATTCCCAGTGGTGTCTGAAGGATCTGAGACTTCCATGTGTAGTCAATATTTGCTGTCTATAGGAGCAGCCGAAAGTAAAGAAATAAGCTTTCATTTTCTTGCCTTTGGCTCTTTGTATTTGGACATGAACTATCTAAACAGGCCTGGCCCATCCTGCAGGCGCGTGGGCCAGGTGGTCCCCCATGGGCAATGAGCAGCCATGTGTGGGCAGGAACTGTGTGTTTATAAGCTAAGGACACTCAGCCGCCAGCTGAGCACAGTTCACAGCTACTTATCACTAGAAAGTCTGCACAAATGATCAGACTGAACTCTCAAAAAACAGCAGCGACAACAACAAAACCCCAAAACTAAACCAAAAACTTTGTATTTACAACTGTATGAAGGAATTGAATTCACTCAGAAATGGGCAAACATCAGATTTTAGACCAGTGACACTGGACACAGAACAGATGATTTCATGCAAGTTTTTGGACCAAAATTAACTTGTTTTTAAACAACTTACCAATTAAAGTCAGAAAATATTCTAAAATTAGATTTAAAAAAAAAAAGTGAAGCAAAGAGCATTTTAAAGAAGCAGTTTGGAGAAGCCAAAAGTATTTTTTCAAGTGGAGCACCTAGTCTTGCTTTTAGAGCCAAGTGCACAATAGGAACACAACATCACATATTCTTTGTCAAAGCAATGCAATTTCTCATTGCATGAGAATTTGCTTCAAGTCCCAGGTCTCTTCAATGTCACTAAAAACATTACAGGAAGAAGCAGGAGAAATTCCAGTCAAGTGTTATTCCAATCATTCACATCCACAGCACTGTAAGAGGTAAACACTGAGGTAACTGTCAGAGGCCCAGTACTTACGATATTGCTAATGACAAGTCATTCAACATATTCAGCTAATTAATACAGATGTCCCACGTATCTCACATTCTCTCCAACTCTAAGTAACAACATCCCACAATCAATAAATTCAAAAACAATAACAGAAGCAGCAAAGAGGGATCACGTTAGGTTTGAAGATTTCCCAAATTCATCAGGAAAGTAGAATCCCTTTTAGACCAAGAAGAGATGCAATACTGCCCTGTAACTTAAGACTAGTAGCTCCTGCATCAAGCATTTATCTCCACAGAGAGAAATAATAGCTAGTAATTCTATTTGTTCTTTGTTCTAAAAATGAATTATTGGCAGAAATACTATCCCAGTACAAATGTTGATGCTATTTCATCTTGATAAATGAAGATAGTTCCTGCCCCTTTGTTTTATCTCCAAAGCACCAGTGTAAAGGTGGGGAATAATCTGATTTAATGTAGATGATAATGAAATAGTAGAACAACAGATGAGTAATGAAAACTGACAGGTTCTGTATGTGTTTGAAGTAAAAGGGGTTTTTTCGTCCAGTAGAAATGTTATTTGAATTGTTTCCCTTTATTTCATTTTACATTTCAAAACAAAATTCTTTTCTAAGTAGACAATAGGAACCAAAGCAAGAAACTGTATTAAATAAATCTCTAAAAATCTATCTAACAGGCTTCAGGCTATGCTCTACTTTTTCTTTCAAATATTTCCACATAAAATCAGATGTTAACTCTCTGAGTGAACCCATGTGCAAACTCTTTATTCATCAG
The DNA here is from genome assembly GCA_035583185.1 of Anabacerthia variegaticeps. Classification (NCBI taxonomy): domain Eukaryota; kingdom Metazoa; phylum Chordata; class Aves; order Passeriformes; family Furnariidae; genus Anabacerthia; species Anabacerthia variegaticeps. Next base: position 9,525,359 of record JAWWEW010000020.1, read on the forward strand.
ATTAATGGCTGTGGAGCAACAGGCAACTGAACACATTTCCACTCACATAAGGTATTCATGACTTTCCAGAAAACTTCACATTATTGCAACTACTTTTCAGTCAAATATGTTGCATCTAGAGAAGAAGGAAATAAATTACAACAAGGTTTAATAGGAAACTACAGTAAATGTATTGACACAACTAGAAATTTGTTTCTTTAAACAGGACCTTGTTATTACTTTGACAGATGGATTTTTGCCTTGCCATACATTTGAAATGGAAAGAAAAACCAGCCTTTTCTCTGGGATACTTCAGATTGCCCAGTGTAATGTCTCTGTTGGTTGTTGCTTTCATGCTGATCCAAGGCACAATAGATAGAAGAATTTAGTCAGGTTCTGTGCTATAGCAGCTAAGGCATATGTTAGGGTTGAAAATCTACAGGACGAAAACAGGAAAATGCAAAAGTCAATATTCTATATCACACTTGCATTTATACTGCATATTAGTACATGCTTTTAAATTCATGTCTTATCTCAAATATCTAGAGGTATATAAAAAACTAATGGTAGGGTTTCACTTCTGGTCACTTTGATCAACAGGAAGATAGCAGATATAGAAAAGATAAAACATGCTGGTGCCACAAGAAGAGCACTGAACTCAATAACATTTGATGTAGAGGTGATAATATAAAAGTGAAATTAAAGAGTGACTTCAATTGTGAGATGAGAGGAAGTTCAAACTTGTGCAACACGGTGGTTGCTTGTTCAAGTACATATTTTCAGATGTACTGAAACTTCAAAGCATATGTAGTAAACACTAAATTCTTGAAATGATAACAGTAGCTGAAGAACATTGAGAGTGGCAAGTCAGCAAACCACAGAGTGATAATTTGATTACTGGGTTACCGAATAGTGAAGTTCCACTGTGACCCCAAACTTCAAACTGTGTACAGTTTGTGACCTCTGGACTGCAAGGAATTCAACAACAGAGAACCTGAGCTGTTAGAATACACGAGCTGCGTTGTGCTTCAGCTTCCATAATGTCAGTTCCCAATTTCTATTTGATCTTTTTCCAGTTTAAAGGTATTTGCTGTACTGTTGTCACAATTGGGACTGGGCTGAATGCATTATGTACTGCTGAAGAGCTCTTTAGAACACTGAAGAAGAAGGCCTAATAACCAGGAGGCTTAATTTCATGTTCTGCTATAAATGACTTATAATCTATATTGTGAAATCACTAAGAGGACCAAAATAACAACAGCAGGGAAAGAATATGTAACACATCCTCCTAACATTCTCTCACTCTGCCCTTTTTCAGCTCAGGGCATTTCTGAGCCACAAGTGGCTTCTAATACTTCTAAATAGTTAAGCCCCTATGGATTTCTGTTCCTTAAGCTTTTCCTGTTGTCCCCCGTAGGCATGCAAAGCTTAACATTTAGCACAACATCCAAGGAGAAGCTGCCTCCTGGTTGCTAGTCCCTGACAGTGCCAATGAATCCTCAAAAAGGGAAACTGATCTACAGAAGTTAAGTAGGAGCAACAGGTACTAGGACTGAGGAAAAGAATGTGTGTTGCCTTCAACAATTGCCATCATCCCTGCAATCTTAGTCCTTGTACACTCGTGTCGCCACTTTGCCACTGACAGATCCTCAGCTTCCACCAACTGCCTTCAGGCAGTTTTTTTTTTCCCCTGCTGCTTCTCTTTTCAAAATGATGTCTGTGTGCTACACAGTTTGTAAGATACTTTAAGGATTCCTGGCTGGAAATTGCAAATCAAAGATTGGATTTGAAAAAAACCCCACTATTTCATAAAAATATCCGACAAGAATGGTATCTAAAACTTAATAATAACAACAAAGTAATAAATGCTAACAATATCAATGTGATACCAGTTGTCTTCTGCTACAAAGTTATGTTTGGCATTTGTTACTGAATCATTTAAGATCCCTACATGCAAATTGTTCTGACAGACATAATTTGAAAGCATAAACATTGGCAATTGTTTTGTTACCACTGTAGTTGTTTTCCAATAGCATTTGTGCAGTGTAAATAGGGACAGATAAATTGTGACCAGGACAATGCTTTACAAGCTTCCCAGAAGTTTGGCATTTGTGATTAATTTCTCCTTGGTATTTAAATTATTTATGCATGTAAGGATTTTGAACAGCTAATTTGCTCTGCTGACAAATTCTCAGGAAGCATCCAAAGGTAGTTAAGCTGAACTAACTACTGCTTTTTAAGGGATAAGCAAAAAGGGAATTTTCAGTATTCTGAAAAGGTATTAAAAACGTAAGAACTTCTCTATTTGATTACTTCCTAATGTTTAAAGCTATTTGTGCAAACAAAAAAAAAAGTTCTGAAATGGAATGACACCCTGCCAGTGAAATAAGAGGTCAGAAAGGGGTATTCTGCAGCAACTAGATCTTGAAAATGAGTATTTTAAACAAAATCCCTTTAAAGTTTCATAAGACTACCATTGATAGAGATTCCTTCAAAATTATATTTCACATATATGGAATTAAACACCGCTCAGTAACTTTTCTGTTAATTACACATTTCTTTTCTTCTGTTTGTAATCTCTGCTTTCCCCTCCTTAACTGGCTTTTCACCCTTTATCCAGCACTTGGACATTGAATGGTAGAGTCCCACTGTGCAGAAACCCATGAAATTTCCATTGCAATAAACAAGGAAAAAAACACAATAAGGCCATTATAATTCCTACAATTATATATATATACACAATTACTGAAGGCAAGATCTGATTCACACTCAGGTACAAGCCTAAATAAAAGTAAACAGATCAATTAATTTAAGTATCTAATAAGAACAAGCTTTTACTAGTGCAGTCTTTGAGCTCATTTTCTTCCTGCAACATCTGATCTTGTATGCACCACACATCCATATGGAATTCTAAAATTTAGAATTAAATCATGTTCTTTAAAGAAACAGTAGACAAACTAATCTGAGATGTTGTGAATTGCAGTTCTATCTGCAAATATCACATTGGACAGTAGGGGGCAACTTTCACCCACAAGTGGTACTTTGTGCATTCTGACCCAAATATAATGACATGAAGTGGGTACTTTGAGTACTTACCCAAGTTTACTGTGTGATCTATATCAATTTTGTAAAATGGAAAGTTTCATTTTTAAATTCCCATTTTCTTCTCCAGGCAGTATGCTGAGGAAATATCTGGTGTATATACTAGAAAAATGCTGCAAGATAAAATAACAAACTACAGTAAAGAAAGCTGCTGAGAAATGAAAGAGAAGGACAATTATATGACTCCGGTTTGCTGTCATGGGATTTGTGAGAAACCAATCTCATAAAGATTATTTTTCCACACTTACATTTTGATAAAAAATTCTTCCTTGAATAAGCAATTTATAAAAGCAATAATTTTTAACACCCTAAAAATCAGAGCATGGATTAATACAAAAGTTGACATAAATAGCAAAGCATTTATTAGTGATTGTAATATGCATAATATATTATGATTAATAATATTTAAGAATAAACTGGTGTTCTATATTGTGTATCAGGTTTTGAATCAGTTGAAAAATGAAAAGTATTTCTCCTGACAGCAAATGCTAAAACCAGGCATGCTAACAAAGGGAAAAAAAGTCAGACATAAAGTAGTACTTTTTCAAAGTGTGCCTCACTAAATTATACAACTATGATTTTTGGATTACAATATTATATATGTCATTTAATATGCAACTAACTGATTTCCCTCTCAAATTTATATTTCATTTTTAAAATTATCAAACTGGTAAAAGTAAAGAAATAAAGTAGCACTGAAAACATTTTCACACCGAAGCTAGTCAAGTAGAACAATAACACTTGTAATAAAACCAACAGAACTAGATTTAGTCTTGATGCGTGTTCCACAAAATGAAGTGGTTAGGCCTAAGGTGAATCTTTAGCAAATTTTTGTAGAACCATAATTTCAAGTGAAAGATGTCAAATAATGGGAAGCAAATCAGACAAACCTTCACACTCCATTTAAGCTTCAAGCTTGAGAGTAAAATACATTGAATGTCAAGCTGCAGTAACAAAGTGAGAAAGTGACTGCAGACCTTTCTCCTCAAGTGCCCTGAGATCCTTCAATAACTCAGGCAGGTAACTAAATTCCTGAGCCTTTGTTAGGGAGTCAGAATAACTTACTATGAATATCTCGTCTGGTTTTAAACCCAAAGAAAATGCACTGTGCATTTGCTTTTCTCAGTGATGTAGCTAAAAACTATTTCTCTAAACATAACCCCACCTTAAAATACAACTCTCCCATTTCACTTAGTGCACTTAAACTATTTTACTTAATAGACAGAGCATAACATAAACAAGGATTACAAGATGTGAATAACATCCACCCTTCAGCAGTTCCTGAAATGAAGTTATATTTTCATGTTAATACTCAGAGAGCATGTGTGTAACTGGTAAAAACAGTACTACTTTACAAGCAAAATTAATCATAAAAAGCATAGTAAAAAAAAGCAGACCAGACATTTTACCGCAAGAGCTTACTTGAGATTACCTCATGATCCCATAATTTCTGATGTTTCACAAATTACTGGGTGGGGTGGGTTTTTTGTTATTTGGTTGAGTTTTTTTGTCTTTTAAGCTAAGCCTGAGAAGCATCATGCTGTTTTATTACTGTGTTTTGACAGGACTGAACTCCAGGTGAAACCAAACTGTTGGTTTTCACCACCCTCTTTTTCTCTGCCCGGTATTTTTCTGTCTCAATGCCCTTTCATGAGTTGTGTGCCAGGACTCAACTTCCAGTTCATTTGCCTACTCACTTGTATCCCAGGTTTGCTATCAAATGGACAACAGAAGACGTGGTTCATCAGGCTGAGGAGGATCACCCTGGAGGGACAGCCAAACAGACTGTGAAGTTCAGTGTCCTTTCTCTTCCCTTTTCATGAAATAACCTATATGGGACAGACTTGCTGCTAAGTGTCCTTCAGAGGCAAAAATGCTGCATGGGTTTATGGAAACCTTTTCCTAATGTAAAAGCTTCAACAAATCAGACTCAATACTAAAACAGACAAAGGAACACAGAAAAAAACAGATTCACACCACACCCTGCCTACACCGCTCCAGGATCCCCACCTGGGCCTTCCATCCCCTCTGCATCTGAAACCAGACCTGTTACAGGTGCTGCAGAGAAGCTCAGTGGGAAAGCTCTTTGTACAGGATACCCACTTCTTTACAAATTCTACCCCTGCTTTCCCCTTCCCCAGATGCTCCCACAGCAGCCAGGCTGTGTCCAGGTTGTCTGTAAATACAAGGATTTTCCTCAATGAGCCTCAGCAGAAGTGGAAAATGTTATGGCAAGATTGCTCATCCTTTCTGCTTTCTCCCAGCTGATGGGCACCAATGTGTAGGAATTGGCTTAAATACAACAGCCACAAGCAGTTATGCTCCTTTCCTCATTAATTGTAAAGCCTCATTTCCTCACATGGTAAGCATGAAGACAGAAGGGAAGCTTCTGAAAATGGCTAAGTAATTTCGACTGTCTTTTGAATAAAAGCCTCTCTGTCACCAATATTGCAAATGATTTTATTTGGTACCTTTTCAAGGGTTCCTTCTGTTGGGAGGGAAAGAAGCTTTTGGAGAAATGGTGGAGTTGGACAAGGTAACCTCCTGTGATCCTGTGATTTTTGAAGCACTCCAGTTACAAAGAAAATATCTGAAGCCTATTGAGTGCAACAGGAAAGACATTCTGAAAGATAATATCTACAATGACAATATGGAAGTAACATAATCTGTTGCCCTCTTAGCTACAAAGTAATTCTTAGACATTAATCTCTTTGCTCTACATCTTTCTGTGCTCTGTTTTTTTTCTGTTGTTTCTGGAACTTGCCAAAAGTTCACCAAAATTTGAAAGAACCAAGTACAAGAACTAAGGTTATGGGCCTGATATAATTTGGACTTCCAATTTACTGCAGTGCAAGGGAAACAGAAAAAGTATTTTGATTTATAGCAAGGAGTTCTAACCTGAATGATCCTATTCTCATCTAGTATTGTGACAGAACTACTACTGTTAAGAATCTATAAGCATTTCTGTTTGAAAGTTTGGAGTCACTTATTCCCACAGACATAATATCCTCAACCAGTATCTGATCATTTACAAGCAGCTTTTCTTTGAAATGAAACTTTTCTAGGACTGAGTTAGACCTTGATGTTACCAAGTGTTGAGAGCTCGAAGTATGATTCAGCAAGGACCCTGACAATAAGAAAACTTTTAAATACCTCTAAAACCCATAGATGCATGATTTAGGCATTTGGTGATTACAAATTAAGACTGAAGCCTCTGTTAATGTGACTTCCAAGGTCATGGCCAGTGCTAAGATTATACTACAATAAGAACAAAACCACAGGTCAAATTCTTCCTTTGAGAAAGTAGTCTGATGAAATCAAGTTACTCAGAAGTTGCCTCATACTATTTTGAAAGATACAAAAAACATTAAAATTTGTCATAAATACTAAAAAGGAATTAATAAAAAGCAAAAAGCAGTTCACATGGAGCTGATTGTGCCACTTACTAAGACCTATAACATAAACAGTAATGTTAAGGAAGTCTTACAAAAATTCTCTTTTGGAATATCTCGAAAAAGTGATTGATAGATCATTGTCATCACCTGCATAAAGACCTGTCTGTAATTGAAATATATGGCTCTGACACATGAAATAATGTTTGCAGCACAGATTTAAATCTGTATTTGAACTTCTTTCACAGTTCCAACACCAAACAATAAAATTCAATTTAACAGCTAATATTTAGCCTTGATATTTTTGTAGACTTCTTGAATTATGATAATGTCTTACTATGCCTTGAAATAATAAAAAGCATTTTAAAACAATACTCCTATTAACTTTAATAGTGATCTATGAGGCAAGTAATTATAAATTTTGCCATGTTATTTATATCTACTCTTATATAATGAGATAAGCTGTGACTTACTCTACAGCAAGATTGATCGACTTCACAGAGAGGTTACCTGGTTCAGGTAACTTCCATCCCTAGGTCAAGGTTATAGAAGGTTAAATGCAACATTTAAAAAATATAGTTTTTCTGAGCTAAAAAATTTTCCATCTTGATAAACCTACCGGGACAGCTGGAGAATAGCAGCTATGACACCACATCAGGAGATACCCCAAGCTGTAACAATAAAAGGGAAAAGATATAAAGTAACAAAACCAATCATTTCACTTTGCCATTTCATTTTATGCAGCGCCACTCTTGAAACCAAGTTACATCACTGAAAAAATTTATCTATTCCACAAAAACTAATGTTGGGTAACAGTTGAAAGTATGGTAGTACCCAACATTAATATGGCTCCTTTGTCCCTCAGTCTAAAAAGCACATAGATGTAAGTTTTCTTCAATCTATTCACTGCTAAAATCTAGACAAAATAGTACTAGGTTACATTTTCCACTTTCCCTTCACAGTGTAACATTTAGACTCAAGATTTAAGAGCACATTGGAAATACAGACTACTTAATGCAAGAACAAACCTTTCTGGTATGATCGCATGTTTATGTTGCATAAGATAATACAATCCATCTGTTGGGAAAATCCTCGCTGAATTTTATATCTGCTTTAGCAAGAAACATGAAGAGAAATCAAGATTATTTTTTTAAAACCCGAAACTGAGTAACAGTGAGCCTTACAAAGAAATATGTCTAGGAACCTGAGGCAAATTATACATGTTAATGTTGGAGTCACTGAGAACAGTTAACACAATGTAACCAAATGTCAACTGGAATATTTTGCAGTAACTTACTGAAGAGGTCTGTGTTTAATGAATATATGAACCCTTGGTTTCTAAGTTTTCAGCTTCAGATGGCGAAGATTAAGTGCTAAGGGTGTTACTGTAAATGTTTAAGTGAGATAAACATCACTGATTTTCTAATTTTGCCACATGGTTTATTTCAGAAGAAAACAAGCACCAGTTAACATAGTTCTCCTGCAAGTCAGTAAACAGTCGCACACGAAAACTCAATACAATTTGCTTCTTTGTTTATGTGCAGGATATTTAGTTCGGTTTGCAAAGTATTAGAAGAATAATAAGAACCTCCTGACAGAATACCACAACTAAATTTCTAAAAAGCCACTCAGTTAATCTCAGTGTTGAATCTGGCTGTTTCGAATTATTGTAATGTATAATAACAGTCTTATTGACAATACAGATGCACAGAGCCAAAAAAAGCTAGAAATAGTGGCCAAAATGATGAACTAAGTGCCAGCCCAAATGACAACAAACATATGGCCATTAACTGAAGAATGGAGGGGTTTAGGAATGCAGCTGTCTGTGGTCTCCTAAACCTTCCAGAGGAATGAAACGCCACGAGGATTGGCAAAGTCTGGATGAGAAGTACCACTGAAGATGGTAGGTCCTAAAATGGAGTCAACCAGCGGATCATGTTGGAATTCAGAGATTTCTGTGGTCAGAATATATTCATTCCATTGGCCTCATAATGTACATCAACAAATTAATATTGTATGGATGTCATTTCAAAGCCTGCTGAAGACGAAGAGCCATTACTGAAGCCATTAGAGCACAGATGGTTCAAACTATATGCAGATATTCATACTTGCATTTCTGCATTATAGCAGGGTTTTTTTCTGTTGAACTGTAATGAATTGTCTCATAATCTATTCCATCTTCTTGCCATTAGCAGGCTTTGAATGTTCACAAATAGGAGCAAAGAACTCATTTTCCAGAGCTTTAATCACACAAAGAGTGAATGCCTAATTCTCTAAATGAAATGGTCTGTGATCACTGAAGCAGAGATTTAATATATCACGGCAAATTAGGTAGATTTTAATAAATTACTTATCTTTCTGAATACTTTACATATGCTTATGAAGAAACATAGCCTGTTTGCAAACAGTGGAAATCCACAGTCTATAAAATCCTTTGAAGAAAATGACAAATAAAAAAGTAAATTAAAAAATTAAATGTATTATATCCTTGTTCTCAAGAGACAATCCTTTTGCAGCATTGATTCACAGCTCCATTAAAAATATCAATTAAATCCTTCACTGAGATTGGTTAAAAGCTGTAAAATTAACTTTCCATGCTAGACACTGGTTATTCAGATACAACAACTTATTGTATGTGTTTGATGTAAGTTCTAAAAGTGACAAAATCCAAATGAAAACACAATTGCCTGTCCCTACAGCCCAAAGTAGGTGAAGCAAAATCTGACACTCTGGCTTCTTTTTGTGCTTTGACAGATGTTGACTGAAAGCAAAATCTTCTACTGCACAGCAAATTATTGTGCCTGCCCTCCCCCTACTTCAAATTATGGTAACCATAAACAGCTGATTATAATGTTAGTAGAAGGGTAAAAGTTATTTAAAAAAAGGTTGCAGTAATTTAATAAGTCCTGCAACTAGCCTAATTTTTTATATTTAATTGATAGGAACTGCATGCATCAAAGAAAACACATACTGAGATTTAATGTGCATAAAATGGATATTAGCATTTTAAAGAGGCAGATTAACACATTAATCCAAGTAATTTTCATATATTGCTTTTAATAAAATCTTCACAGTATAAAATTCTTAATGAGGCTAATCACAGGCATTCCATTTAGCGGGGTGATTAGGGATAACATAAAAGTATTTTTAATCAGTTTTCTAAGGCTTATGGTTTTTTTATTAAAAATTAAAATTTTGACTTGCATTTTTATTACTGTTTTATGTAGGAAAAAATCTTGAAAATGCAAATAAAGCACATCGTTCAATCATGTAGGTATTAATTATTTACAAGCCGCTGTCCATTGTGGAGAGATTCTTAGCCTTAAGGGGGAAATATAAAAACAAACAGACTGAAAAGTATACAAAACTTTACAACTACAAATCAAGCGTCCTTTCCATATAAATTATACATTAAATATACTGTAAGAATTACAAAGATCTCATCTTTGATGCACTATCAAGCATGTATTTACAGTGGGAGAAGGAACTTCTGCAGGCAAACTTCCTTTCATGCCTCGTAGTCATCCTCTCGCTCCTCGCAGACTGAGTGGAGGGGCTTTCACTGTTCCTTTGAGCTCCCCAATTACTGCACCATCATCTGCTGAACCAAAAACTAGAAAGGGAACATCACAAAACAGCATTAGCAATTTCATTTAAGGCTTTGCTTTTGTTCTGGTGATTTTCCATAACGTTTGGACAGATTAAAGGGTACCTGGTACATGGAGGGGAGAAATAAATAAATAATAGCAAAATCTTCCAGTTCAGGCACTCAGCCTACTGGAAACTGAGCCCTCTGAGAACTAGAATGCACATCAATAAAAGTATTAGTGCTCGAATTACCTCTGAAATAAAGAAAAACATTAGTATAGTAATGATATATAAATTAATATATAATTAAATGAAAACTACATAAATTAACCCTTTTTCTCAATATGTAAATATGAGATATGTCAGGATGTAAATTTAAAATCTATTGAAAACATATATGCATATTTATAAATAGTTTTAAGTAAAAAATATGCCTATTAGTGCATTTTTTACACTGTGTGTATGACAGGTTCAAATAAGCCTGGACAGTGATTAGCATTTAAACAGTAAAATGTTCTTTTCCAGTTGGTGCAATGCAAAATTATTTAAATTACAAGCTTCTATGTGTTGTAAAAGAGCGAGGTATAAACAAAGATGGTAATTCCCATAGACTAAACTATTTAACTACCTTCATCTCTGTGTATGTGGGTTTCAAAGTAGTATTTTTAATTTCTACTTTGCAGAAATTAGCTGACATGATTTGAAATTGCACTCTTTTACAATATCTAAGTAAGCCCAGAGGGCCAGAATCTCTGCTGCTGTGATTAAAACATGCTGCTAAGTCAAAAATGACTTTCCCAGTCCTGCATAAAAAAGCAACGAGGCTGCCTAACATGACTTTAGAAGGAATTTAAATAAAAACAAATAATCTTGACAGCATATTTTTTCAAAGCAAATTATACAGCTGACAAATGGCAAGGTTATGCATTTAGTATATAAACGGGGTTAAGTGCTCTGGGACATGCAATGATACTCCATGTTACAACTTCTAGGCTGCTGGGACAACTCAGATGAGGTTTAGAGAAGAAAAAACATGGGATAAATCTTCCATCATTTACTCTGTTGAAAGAGCTATTATAGGACAGATTGGATGTTATTCTTAGAGATCCAAACCATTCTGCATATCCTTGAACAAATCACTCCATGAATTGTCAACTTCAAGAGCAGACTTCAGGGGACAGTATTGTTTTTACTTATAATAACAGTAGGATAACTGTAATTACTGATATCAGGACATTAATTCCATCTTCTCAGTTTTCATATTGTCATATTATCTTTGAGACATACTGTTAGATGTCTTGACTATACTGTTTTTCATCCATCCTCTTGCTAAGTCATTCACTTAATTGCTTCAAATTTCAGGGAGGCCACTTTCACACAAACAGCAATGAAAGGAACAAGATATGAAAAAGATAAATGCTTGGAGTCTCAAAAAGAATGAAGGAAGTTTACGGTATCTAAGAATGAGGGGAGTTTATGGTTTCTAAGAATGGCTATACCTTCATGTGGTAGTGTCCTATGAATTTCCCTGTGTCTAGGTTTATTCTTTTTCCCTCAAACCAATATCAGCCTCAGAGTATGTGTACAATATTATTTAGGAATTCTATTTACTGTGCCATTACATTGCATTGAAATCTGCATCCAGACCTGAAGAACTGATCCTTTTCCAATGACTTTGTCCAAGAAAATACACTGACATGTTCTTTTGCCATGACCTGACATATATTAATGTAAAATTCATTTAAATTCTCTCAAAGTTCTAAATTTTCAAAAATATGCAATGTCGTGATGCAATAGAAAAAAATAACTGTACAGCATCTGCAGGGAAGGGCAGAAGTGTGGATAGGAAAAAGAATAAAAGTATTATATATACTATATATACTATATATATAGTACTATATATAATAGTAAAAGCTATTATTATCACTTTCATAGATATAATGCACATAAAGTAAAACTCAGTTCAAATGCTCCTCACAGTATTGAAGTAGTTGTCATTACAAAGTAATGCTTAGCTTTTGACAGAACAACAACTAGTAACAAAAACCAGTCCTTCCTGTCATAATAATTCTCTCAGACAATGATTAGCACTTTTAAGAGTTTTGTGAAAGGTTAATTTCAAGGGTAAAAAATTATATCACTAATCAATCTTCTCAAACAGGAATTATGACAGTGGGAATTATGGCCATAAAACACAGAATAAAAACAATCTTCCAGTGAGAAGCTACAAAATACCTTTTTGGGGGAGATGTGTTTTCATACAACTACTTGGAGAAAAATTATTGGTGGAGAAAAGCTTAAGTGGTTCAGCCACAGTAAGAAGTGCATCAAATCTGTATACTGTTTTTCCAGGGCATGGAGATTTGATTCTTTGCATTTTCCTTATCGTGCTCCTGGAACTTTGATGCAAAGTTTCAGTATTTTAGCTACAGCACAGCTGCAAATCGTGCATGATAATGGGAATGGATAAGAAAGCCTCTTTCTTTCCTCACCACTCAGCTCCCTTTTGCTCAAGGTACAGGAATTAGACACAGCAGTGGAAGTAGCAAAGTCACATTAGCCTGGCATTGCACTAGGGCTAAGGGGAATTCTTGCTCTTGCAAAGGGTACTTGGTGTGCTCTGCAGCCACTCATGGGGTTGGGTACTGGGGGAGGAGAGGGGCTGTTCACAACAGATTGATTCTCTTCACTGAGCTTTATCATAGTGGGGAAAGATGATTTAGACAAAGAGGTAGGAAGAAAATGGACACTGGCAACCATGTCCCCGATACCATGGGGAACAAGAAACTCTAAAGAAGGACATTTTCCTTTGCTATCTATGAAAGGACCAAGGAACCTTCTTGAGTCTTCTTATCAGTGTTATAAAAATGATCCTATGGCTCAGGAAACAGAAGATTGCACAACTCCTACTTGCCTCACCTTGCTTTAACAAGTCCTAGTGAAGGTTTGGTCACAGTCTCTTTCAGGAGAGTGCTCCCTCCAAGCTGCACCTTACCAAAAGCACAACATTTCATACTGTCTGGGACAAGCTTTCAAATGGAGGACACAAGCTGGAGGTACTTATGACTAAGTAAGATATAGGCATTAGCAAATATAGAATACTGACATAAATTTTAATCAAACTATATTTATAATCCCATTACAATCAAGTATGTTGTACAAAACAGAGAATTACAGCAAGCGGACATGTCTTTAAAAGTTCTTCAGTTTTATGAACGAAATACTATGAGCTGGGAATGCTCCTTGGCTTTGTTTTTTTTTAAACATATTTTAAGGAGTAACAGTAGTAGACAGTTTTTGTAGACTTCTGCAAACAAATGTGCAAGCCATTAGTAAATATTAAAGAATTTCTTATTGACACAATGTCAAACAATTACATTCATAGTAACCCTTGCAGACAAAAGAAGAAATTCAACAAATAATTTTTAAGCTACAGAAGTTTACAAGAAAGTGCTCTCTAAAACTTACCATCTATGTCTTGTTCAATGGTATTTCTTTGCATCTGGAATATCTCTTTCAACCTCACCAAAGCAAACCAGATATCTTCACATTCAACATCCTGTTTATCATCCAGAGGATCCCTGACCACGTAAATTTTAGGATAAATGCAAAAAAAAAAAAGAGAGAAAAAAACTATTTTACCTTCAAAAAGGGTTGAAAATCAACTTAAAAAAAAAAAGGAAAAAAAAGCAAACCCACATTCTATTTTACAAGTGGAACATTAACAAGAATCTTTATCAATTAAAGTCAACATTTTCCATTACAAGAATAGTCTAAGACCCTCTCTTTAAAAACTTCCCTTCTTCTTTAGCATTAGTTAGCACAGAGAGGTTGTAACTATAGATCCACAGCCTTATAGAGCTGTTTCATTTTTCTTCTCCCTCCCCATCACTCTGTGGTACAATTCTGGTCCATATGGCCATACAAAAACCTATACAAAATATATGATTTTCCTTCATGAACTTAAATTACACCCACTGCATCCAAGTATGGCTTTCCTTTTAAACACATAATTCCGGAATTGTGTTGGAGCTGACTCGAGTTAGTGGCTTGTGTTGGGGCCAAAAACACCGAGACTGACAAAATGACAGGAATTTAGAGCTAACATTTGGTATGCCTTGGCAACAGTCTTCAAACGGTGAATGTTTCTGAGCTTTACAGCCTAAAAATGTTACAATAAGCATAATTTCAAATGGGTAACAATCAAGTTGTGTAAAATCCAAATGTAAAGGGAAGGACATGTTAGACAAAATATAATCAAATATTCCTAAAAAGACTTTAAACACAAGAACTACTACAATGTGTTTTTATAGTAATTTATTTTTGTGCATGTCTATTACTAACAAATATTTATTACAGAAAATACACATGTAAATATTTGTCACTAAATCCAGTCACCTACTGAAAATATGTGTATTTAAAAAATTTTCTGGAGGCAAAAAAACTATCACAGCTACTTCCAACAGCAGGTGGGGCTTGACTGGATATAATTCATTTAACTTGACATTTTGGCACAAAGCTAAGCAGCAGCAATACTGCCCAAACTCAGTCAAAAAGAAAGAAATACTTAGATGTGCAAGATAAATATTAAATTGAATAAAAACAAATTAAAAATTGGAAGAATAATTTGATAAAACTGTTGGATTTTGCAAACAGATCTGTTTTGTTACAATTCAGGGTCAGCTAATCTCTTGGGGAAACCAGTGCAGCAGTTAAGACAGTGACAGAAGAAGAGGAGATTAATGCTGGATTAAATTTTATCACTTAAGGGTATCAATTCTTAACGAAATTTTCACTAAAACATAAATTAAAAGCAGGCCTAGTAACATTTGGGACAGCACCTTACAGCCAAAGGGGAGAGTCATTCACACAGCACCCTGTGCTTCAGATCAAACACAGGTATTTTACATGACTAGGTCAAGCTTAAACAAAACAGATGAAATTAATAGCCCCTCTAACACCTTATAGCTCCAATATGCCTAAAAGATGACAACATTGGATTAAATCTTTGCTGCTAAGCAGGAAGGAGGAGTTTCACACTCTGAATTCCATGGGAATACTCCAACTGGACTGCAAGAATGGTACGACGATCACTTTGAGTTTTGTACTTTTGAAAAACACTACAAATGCTTTGAGAGAATATTTAAATATTATATTTAGCTCGCTTTAACTT
Organism: Anabacerthia variegaticeps; assembly: GCA_035583185.1. Taxonomy (NCBI): domain Eukaryota; kingdom Metazoa; phylum Chordata; class Aves; order Passeriformes; family Furnariidae; genus Anabacerthia; species Anabacerthia variegaticeps. The sequence goes on from JAWWEW010000020.1 coordinate 9,540,593, forward strand.
GTCTTCTTCATTTACCAAAAGTTGCAAGTGTTCTGTTTTCAGGCTGAACTGCTTAAAAAGACATAGTTTTACCTGTCTTAGAATCCACGGCACATGAACAGAATCCTCATCCTGCTTCAGGGTGTCTCATCTCACCTTAACACTGCCTTACTTCTGAAAGAAACTTTGATGGGAGTTGGTATATCAAATTCATACTAGCATTTCTTACATTAATAAAGGTATGAACAGTGGTCCTCTCCCATACTTCTCACTGAGATCCTAGTCTTTCTCTCCAGCTCATTTTCACATTTCTATAACACCAGTTACTCACTTCCTTGCAGGAATCCCAAGCTTACTGACAGAATAATAAGAAATTTTGACACCCTGGTAAAAGCACCACGTGGGAAGATATTTGCTAGCCACTGCAGGAAAGACTAGAGAACTAAATGAAACTTGTCTGACAAAAGTGAAAAAATAGTAAGTGCCTTCAGTTTAAATGAAGCAGAAAAGCCTGAACAATTATTTATTACTGTGGTTAGGGTAACAAATGCATTCTCACCAGCAGGTGATTTAGAGTGACTGGACAAAAGTTCTTATGTAGGCCAATTTGATTCTAATTTTTTTATTCCAAACATCAGCCATTTTTAAGCAGCAAGCAGAAAGCTTTGTGTGTTAATACAGTATATTAATGTGAAGCTAACACTATACATATGCTCGATTCTCCCATAACATGGATGCACAGATTTTCTTACTTTGGGGAACAATGACTTCATATAGTCTGTTCCTTGGAGTAACAATCATTTCCTACCAAGAAATGATGCACCTGTCAGGATCAGCCTGGAAACCTCTTGCATAAACCTGTTCACTCTTGTTATCACAGCAGGGTGACTGTTCCACGAGCGGGTTCCTCCACTCCTCACACACGTCTCTCTTGGCACTTGTCAGGAGAGCGCATGCTCTGCTTCCAGGTCTCAAACACTCCCAGTGCAGGCTGGCAGGAAGAATCAGGTAACTTGCTCTACAGGACCAAAATTGCCATGCTCTTAAAATGCTGAAAGACAACAGTGGAAGGATAAAAAATAAGTATGACACAGTTACAGAAAGTTAAATGGAGTGCCAGAAATGTGTCCTGTTAACTGATTTAAAGACTGCAATACGTAAGTAAATAATGATGGGGTTCAGATGCTGAAATAATAATTTTTTGTCTTTTTTTTTTTTCCCAAAGTTTTACAAATACTAGCAAGTATAGGTTCCTAAACTAAATAAGGAATTAGAATGCCTATTATACAGAAAACAAAACAAAACCACAAACCAAAACGGCTTCCCATGTCCCACATCACAGCTAGAAGAAAAAGCAAGTGTTCTGACAAAATCTCCCCGATGATAGAGACAATGACTGCCTGAAAAGGTAAAAAAGATGCTTGCCAAAAAGCCCCCTATGCTCATATATTTTACATTTTATCTCTTTCTACTTGGCTACATATTTTCTTGATTTTTATACTGAATATTCTTGTATTTTCTACCACTATGGAACCAAATATGGAACCAAAATCAATATTTCTAGTGAACACTTGATTCCATATCAATAAATGAAATTGAAAGAAAAGACAACTTTGGTTTTGAAATCTTATCTTTAAATGAACAGTAAACTCCACTTCAAACACATTTTTTTTAGATTGAATATTAGAAAAAAATTGTTTACTGAAAGAGTTGTCAAGCCCTGGAACTGGCTGCACAGGGAACTGGTGGAGTCACCAACCTGGAGGTATTTAAAAGTGTAGATGTGGCAGCTGGGGATGTGGTTTATTGCTGGGGCAATGGTTGGACTTCATGACTCTGAAGTTCTCCATTCTAAAAGACTTTAGGATTCTATAAAAAAACTATACTCTCCTGTATAAGTGCCATGTCAATCTACATTTATCTATTTGTAAATGTAAACTAAAAGAGTATAAAGCTGTGATATCTATTATTTTCAGGGTCAAATTGGCTCTGTTTCAACTATAGAATTAGGCTATAGTTGCATCTTTGGCTTAGCAGTAATTTTATGTATTATATTAATGTATTTTATAACACCTGAGAATATTTATCTTTTCCAAGATATATTCATTAAAGTGACTCTACTTTTGGAAGAGAAAAAAAAGCATGTGATGAATCTATTTATTTATGTTCCAATATGGATCCAATCATTATGAGTATCATTTCTAACAACATTCATTGTGACAAGAAAAAAATAAATTAATACACTACTTAATATACATACTACACTGTCTATGCTCTATAATCTGGCAGAGCACAAACACTAATAAAGTGTCAGGCTAAACCATCTGCAGGCAATTTTCAATGATATTTATATCCTTGATAATTTGGTTTCCTGAGCTTTAAAGCATTAGTTTAGTTGAGTTCCTGTTTCAGCTGAAAAAGCTCTGATACTAGTTTGTAAAGCTTGTGATAGAAAACATGTGTTGATATAACTAGGCCAGGTTTAAAATGCAGAGAGTTGGAAATTTTTGGTGTATGGGCAGAATCTTTTCATAGATTTTGTTTCTTGGTGGTCCTCGCTAGGATAAAGTGGGGAACTGGACTACTGGTGAACTTCCTGCCTTCCTGTTTAGTCAAGGCAGAATTGAAATTCCACCCCAGGCCAAGCCAGACCCAGCAACAACTGCAGAAAACAACCTACCTGGCAACACAGAGGACAGGACCACAATGGCATGTGTAGGAGGTGAATGCTTCTGGTCAGAGAAAAAACCCACTGCTGTTATCTTACCTTGCTTTCACCTTAGGTTTGGAAAATATTTAGTACAGATATCTGAGTATTTATAGGAGAAACTGCAGCACACAGAATAGCTATTTTACTTTGCTGAATTATCCCTCAGAAACAAAAAAATTAAAAAGAATATTTTATTCTCAATATTGTCAAATATTAACAGAATATATTTTAGTAGAATGTCTTCTGCTTGCTTATTGAATTATTTTTTTTAAAAAATCTTCAAACCTAAGAATGTTTTGGTATGATATTTCCATCCTAACAAGTAATCATTTCATGGTGTTCCCTGCTCCATTTCAGCAAAACCCGTTTTCTGGCCAAGACATGAAATTCAGCTATAGAAGGGAAATGAAATGAAGGGAGATCACTCTTTCTTACTGCAGAGTGAATCAGTAATTTCTGAACAAACACATGTTCAAAAGATTTAAAAGTAACTTCAACACTTCAAATACAATCAGCAGGTATTCACTCTTCCGTGAATTAAATCAATCTTTAATAATTTTTCTATTCTAATGAAGATTGACCTTTAAGAGAAAACAGAATCAAAGGATGTAATTTATACTGTCAAAGTAATGCACATATGCTATCTCTATTAAAAAATTTGAGTAAGAACCAATCTATTATGAAATTATTTATTATTTATTATGAAATTGGACAAAATGAATTTATACTCTTTCTCATATGTATTAATATAATAGCTATATGTGTGTGTATATATACATATATATTTGGAAATAGTAGGGCTAAGGAGCACTTTCTGCAGCTCTCAGACTCCTTTTCGTACTACGAATTCAGAAAGCAACAAATGTACTACACTAAAATGGGTAGAAATGTACTTTTCAAATTCCTTAATGATAGAATACTAATTATAAAATCTCTGTTTTGCAAAAAAAACCCCCAAACTGTTAAAAGCAAGACAAGCAAAAAAACAAACTCTCAAACCAAAACCCAAACCGCAGCACTAAACCAACATTAAGTGAGGCTGCAATTTTCTATCCCATATGAACCTACTCTGGGAAGAAATACGATCAGAATGCAGGTATCATTCCTCACCAAAACAAATTTTTTTCTAGTTAGTTAGTTAGGTATTAACTTCTCAATAGAGACAAACAAGGTGATCCACAATCATTATTTACAAAGACCTATAATAGTTTTTCAGCACTACCATGTACCTGTCAGTGTGTAGATCTGGCTTTAGAAGAACAGACTTGAGATACTCTTTTTCTGCACAATTATCTGCCTTATCCACATTTATCACTGCAACGCAAATCAGAATTAGTATGAATTGTTTTTCACCTTTTAGAAGAATGAACATGAGCAAAAGAACAAAGAAAGATAAACATTTCTTTCTTTTTTCTAAGGAGAAACAACAATGGTAGAATCAAATTTGAAAGGTCATGTGATCTAATGGTGTGTCACTGTCAGGTTTATGTGCACACTGTCAAAAGAGATACAAGCAGCATCTAAGCATGCCACGCAGCTGTCACTTTCTGTTAATGGCAATAGCAGTCATGATTTTAAAAGCCAGTGGTCTTTATTGCTTTGTATTTGAAGTGATTTACTGTATTTTCTTCCACTGAGGAAGCTAGTGATAATGATAATGTATGGCAGAGTGCTTGTCCTTTTTGACAGCCTCAGTAATTTAATCCCCCTTCCCTGCCACAATATTTCAATAAGAGAAACCTCTAGACCAATGGACTGGAGCAAATCCACAGCCTGGGGAATGTGTGTGAGTGCTCTGAAAGCATTTCATTGTTTTAATTTAAAATACAAACACAAGGATCAGCTTTTAATTTTCGTACTATTAATACGGCCTACTGTGAAAGTTAGCCTTGGTTTGGAAAACATATTAAAAGAATGAGAAACAGGGTTTTAAGAAATTCCTTAAGAAGTTTTGGGGCATGTTATATTACAAAAGTAGCAGATTTCTTGCACATACTGTTGATGCCCAAAGATTTTTCTTTTCTCCCATTTTAGGCAACACTAGCAGTTTGCTACTATCAATAAACTACTGTGAAAGATTATAAAAATTGAAAAAGTGTTAAAGGAATCAATTTTTTTAAGAAAGAAATGCAACTGGAAAAGTTTTGATAGGACAAAACTAGAATGAATATAACCCTCTAAGAATCAAACATGGCTCTTCATTTGTTTTCATTTGTTTTTGAGGGGAGGTGGAGCTAGAGATTTGTGTCATTAAATTCCAACATTTTTAATATTCACTTTCTTCTAGTTACTTCTCACTGTACTCACAAAAGATCTTTATTCCCCACATCACATTAAGGTTTCATTTTCCTATGCACTGACAGAAATATTTAACATATTTCCCTGTCCAAAAGAAACTTATTTGTATAAAATGAAAGTACCAATTCTACCAAGGAGCCGAGTATTGGAATACAGCACCATGAGCAGAGGTGGAAGGCCTAAATTCCTTTTCAGAGGGCTTTACTGAAGGATCTATCTCTATTAATGTCCTAGGAAGCGCACCTTTCAGAGCTACTGCTTTTCCACTTTCCTCCGAGGCTGCTCCTCAGCTCTTACTTGGCCAGCAGAACAGCTCCTGGAAATGGGTTACAGGCAGAAAACAGCCCAGCTGCTGAGTCACTCAGTCAAAGGAGTCTCCAATTTGCCACCTTTTTCTCTACTAAAGGAAAGCAAAGCATTGGTATTCTGTCTTTGAATCTCCACTTTCAACTCATAATTTCTTACTTTCTTAGGTTAAAAGAAGCTGTTATTGTCATCTGCTATTCTTTTGGACATGTGGATGACTTTCCACATGTGCTGCTCTCATTGCCAAGTGCTCCTGGGGCCACCACAGGAAGTGATGGGGAGGCAGCAGGGAGACAGATGGACAGCCGGAGAACTTCAAAGGAAATGCCACATCAACAGATTCTTCCCTTTCCCATAAGCATCCCAAACGGAATTTCCTAAGTTTACTAATTCTGTATCTAAAACAATTTAAAATGAAAATTATTTACAAACATTAAGAGTTCAAATTCATTTCATTCAGTGGAAAGATCCACACTAGTAAGTAAAACATTCGGCACAAGAACTCCATTCAAGTTTGGGGAAACAGATTAACTATAGTGAAAATATATTTTCAGATCCTGATGAATAACATGCTTTCGTATCACCCCATAAGACTGCCTGAACTTAAAATCATAACATTGCTCCAAGGCATGGAACATCTAGTATTTCTATCCAATTAATTGCAAAAATAATTCAAAATTAACTTGTGCCAGTTTGCACCTAAGGTTACAATTTTGAAATTAGTCCTAAAGAAGCACTAAAAGGTGAAGATTACAATGACCCTGGAACCTTGTTGGACATCTTTGCAATTCAAAACATTAACACAGCTGTTCTGTTATAGCGTATTCTTTTCATAGCTCACATTCTACAAAACAGCTCTGTGATGAAGCTGTTTCACCACAGTGAAGAAAAAAAAGCTTCACAGTGTTGAGCTTTAATGGAGAAAAGCAATAAACACATGGAAGTGTAACAATGTTTTCTGATGCACAGCCTTAACATTTGAGTTATACTGAGGAATTCACCTTTGAAAATAGGGATATTCAGAACTTTATTTACTAAAAATACAACCCGTGATCTTTCCCCCACCTCCTGTTCTTCTGGTCTACTTACACTTGCACTTCAAGTTGTTCAAATAGCCAGCTGTTCACTTAAGACAGAAAAGTTTTCAAAAAAAGAAAGCTTTCCAATTAAATTTCACATAAAATCTTTGCAAGATGTCATAAATCTACTTCCACTGCCTGTTCTCTACAAGCACTGTATCCAGTGAGAACAACACATTTCAACCTTTCATCAGTCTTGCTTTCTAGTCATTTTCTTGCCATCTCAGCACTTTCACATTTAAGTCTTGTTATTTAGTAAAATAATAATGTTTTTTATTAACAGCATTTATGAACTAACCATAGCCTCACGATTTAAATAATTGTGACCCTGACAAGTAAAATGTCAGTATGGTCAGTCATAGAGACAACACTTAATGACACAGGGAGTCAAGGGGTATACAGTGCAATCATACAGTGTATGAATTCCCCCATTCAATACCTTGGAAGAAAGAGAATGATCTTCTAAGTGTTCCTGGTGAAAAAGTCATAGTTGAAAAAAAACACTTTGTCAAGTTACATGCTTGAACCACCTGTGAAAATGGAAATTCATTGGATCTTCTATGTCCTGATCAATGGAGCTCTACTACACTGTTTTTCAGTAAGATTCTGTTGATTTCCTGGTATCTCACATGTCAGGCAATGACACCGAAGAGTGTGCAAAAGGTATGGAGAAACTTCAGATGTTTTGTAAGTGATGAGCCTTCTGTATCAGTTAAGATGATTTTAAAACAGTCAAGCTGTTTCAGTTATAGATCATATAAAATGCTTTTTTGTTATAAGAATTAGTGATTTTTTAGATTACTTATGGACTTACCCTGATTTTCTCCATGCAAAAGTCTAAAAGGCTATTAGGTTCCTTCTAAGCTCAAAGTAAATTTCTTTCTACCCATGCAAATCTCATTTTTATTAAAGAAAATATTCAATTAACCTCAAATATTCAGCATACTCAAATCTAATTAGACATGAATAGGAGATGCAGCAAAGCTATAGTAAACACACATGCAGATTTCATTACTACTATCTTACTGGCTTCTCAACTGGCTTTATCAAAAAGCAGACTCATTAGGGTTTTGCTCCCCTATATGCAAAGTTAATCTTGAGTAGAAATCAGATGACAAACTATCTAAGTAAACCTCTGCAAATAACAACCACATCAGTATTATGCTGCAGAATACAGTCCTGAAGCAATTAAGACCAAAAAACACCTTTTGATACTGATTTGTTAGGATATTTCGAAACAGTTCCATAATTGATATTTAAGCAGCAAATAGAAAAATCAAAGTTATGAAGCCAGGTTAAGATTAACAGAAATAATACAATACAGCACTGCTAGATTGGAAAACCTTAGGAATCAGTCTCTACATAACACAGCTTTCAAATATCACAGCTTGAAACAGATTGAAGTTTCATAGTCTTAAAAGTCCGAAATGTTATTCTGTATTCATCACAACTTCACTGTATTTTGCTAGTTTAACTTTGCAGAGTAAATACTTAAAAAACTAATACTATGCTTAGACCATACCTAGAAATCAGAACATTGTGTAAGAATTTTATACCATCTGAATGCTTGTGGTATTCAAAGCAATGACAATTCAAGGCAACTTGACATGCAGTATTAAGTATTATGAAGTAAATAGCAATGTATTAGTATTAAACATGGATGAATAATTTCCCACTTTAAAAAGTTCTTACTAGAGGAACACTGAGTATTCACAAGTGAGGGTTAAGTCCAATTATATATTTTCTCTTCCAACTGTATTTTAGTTGTACGTGGTTAGATAGAATGCCTATTTTTGCTGTACCACCATGTACCAACAGAAAACTTAGTTGATGATGATCTTTTAAAAATACATGTATTTTAGTTATGTATAACCTAATTTTAGAAGGTATGTGCTTCCAGCTTACTTAAATTTATTGTAATGTCACCATTGCATACACAGGCCTACTTCACCATTTCATTTTATGCCTAACAATTGCATCCTTACCTCATTTCTTGAAAACCTTCAGCAGTATTTCCCAAAATATTTGGGAAAAAGACAAATACAGCCAGTACAGAGACAAATGAAAATATAATGTATAGGAAGTAGGCTTTATTCCAGGCATTTTCCTGAGACAGAATTGAAGGGACGAAACAGGCCTGCCCAGGAAAACATCACACTCACCAGTGCTATAGTGACTACCTGTTGGTTTTGGAAGTGCCAATGGGGTGTCCTCTACAAGGAGATCATTTCATCTGCACTGTACACGCAGCTGCCAGGTTGTTTCATCTGATCTAACTCCTAAATTGGTATGACCAGGTGATGTAACTTTAATCCTGCTTTTGTCAACTCCCTATTTAAAAACTAAACACTAACATAATACAAATTACTTTGTGTTTCTTGAAGTGTTAACACAAACCACACATACATCCATGTAAGTGAGTAGCTAATTTGTACAGTTAACACTGAGCGATTTTGACATAGACACGAGGAGAATGTAAAACCCCAGAGTCTGCAGTTCAGAATACTGTTGCAACAGCTACTGATTTATATTTGATGCTTGAAATATTTTTGCCATAGTCATAATCTGCTGGGGAGAAGATTAGGTTATGGCTATCTTTATGTACAAATGCTATCTGAACCACTAATTTTAGCTGCCATTATTTTTAGCTACACAGCAAAGTGATCCTGTAACTGCTTGAAACAGTTTCAGTAATATTAGGTACCAAAGTTTTCCAAATGGAAGAGAATTGTTAGTGCCTCCTGCAGAAACAGTTCAATAAAAATCCATCAAGTCACAAAACAGGCATGTAAAGTAACTGTATTTATATGGAATTCAACTTCATATACCAAACTTGCCCAGTTAAATCAAACATACCTTTAAAAGTTAAAATTGACAATAGGATAATAAAGGTAATACTCCAGTTGTTCTTCACCAGAGCCTTTTCATGTTATCTTTAACTAAGATTACATTTTTCTCTTCCTTATAAAACTGTTTCATAGTGTAAAATTGTTTCAGAGTGTTTGGCAAGGTCTAGAGCATTGTGTGCAGATAAGTTGCAATAAGCTTTATGTATTTAAGTGTGAATGTCAGACTCGACAGGAGTCACAAGTACTTCCTCAGGTAACTGCAATTTGAAGAAAAAAAGCTCTATGGGTTCCAAATTGGAGTCTGTAGGTGAGCACTGAAAGATGACACTCTTCAAAGAGCAAACAGAACATGCTGGAGTATAGAAATGTCAAAAATATTTTTTTTTTTACTTCTTTCATTTCTTTTCAAGTTCATAACTTTATTAAAAATATTTCCGCTATGTGGAAATATTTTGACAATTTTTGATTGTAAACTGAAATCAGTTGAAGTACTAAATCATATTCAAAAGATTAGCTTTCTAGACTCAGTGTTTGAACTGCAAGTCAATATTCTAATTTATTATGGAGATAGCTTACATTTTTCCAAGCAAATTACATAATTAATCAAATTGAAAAGGAGGAGGTGTATCCTATTGTAAAAATATCCATCATATAGAACAATTTCCATTGCTGTCAAGTCCTTTCAATATTTGATGAAGTAATTTTACCCCCTCCATTCAAAAGACATTTCCTTTTATTATGTATCCTAAGACACTTTAACTAAAAACCCAAATCTGAATATTTCAATAAGGTTGTTTTATTATTCAGTAGATTCATGGAAATTTTACTAGGATGACAGAAAAAATTCCACACCATTCTGTCTCCACTAATACAGGTACACGGCTTCAGCTGGCAATATTACTGGGATTAGCATAGAATGATGAAATATTTAAAGGAATTTTTTTTTCTAAAATCTAATAAATCAAATGACTGCCAAATGTCATTAAAGTGATGGTCTCTGACTTGAATATGCTTTTCATATTCAAATTTGAAAAGAAAGAGATGAAAGCCTGGAAAGGTTACTCAGTTTCAACTAATAACCTCAAGCACTCTACATTCACATGCATAAAAAATGAAATTGGCTCTATTGTCTAATTTTACTTCAGAAACAACTCTTTTCTTCTTGCACTGAACAGATGTATTAGCATCTGTATTTAAAGGGATATGCTGAGTGGTTTTGTTCGCCCCAAAGTATTTAACAGCTATGTCAGACTAGTTTGTACACAGACAGTAGCTTATGAATCAAGTCCAAATACAATATCCTGTATTATAAAGTATTCCTTTTAAATATCTTAAAATTTGTTTGACATATTTAACACTTGTAATTGTATACAGTAGGCAAAGAATATTACACTTTTTCTAGGCTAGTGGGGTAAATCCAGGTATTTTGCTTTCTAACTTTTAAGGAAGCAAATAACTGAGTCACACTACTAGAAAATTGCAAGAAAAAATAATAAATTACCTTGGAGCTTAAAAGTCAAGACTATTTTTGAGTCCCAGTTTTATTAATATTAGATGTTAATACAACGTCTACAACGAAGAACACAAGCTGATTAAAAAAGCTATTTACAAATAAAAAATATAGAACTACTTAAGAACAGCAGACCTAGCATGCCCTATTTCACCTCTAATACAAAATCACTCACATTGTGTGGCCATGCTTTAAATACATATAGCATCAAATATATGATAGGAATTAATTTCTAAAACAAGTATTTATATTTCTATGTCGCAGAGTGAAGTATGCTATTTAAATCTTTTCCTAACTTGTTTTTTTTTAAGCCCTGGTCTCATTTATTAGGTACTATATAAGTGAACAATTGAGAGATTGTCAATTATTGTCCACAAATCATTCTACTTTAATAGGAATAAAAATTACTCTTTACATTTAGAATTTAAAACAAGATGCAATGCAAAATTTGCTCTAACAGAGAGAACGGGCACATATTAAACCAAAGAATATTAAACGCTTTCACAGAATCTCTCTAAGAAACTGGTTCAGTGCTTCAATTTCAGGTGAGGAAACAAAACCTGGGCAAGATACTTAGTCTATGTCAGAATTGTTTCTCTACTATTTAATACCTACTTTTTGTAATCAATGCTACCCAGAGAATTGGAAGAATCACTGAACTCCAACAAGCTTTAGGATCTGGGTAAGTACTAAATGCAGTGGACATTACATCCTTGAAAAACTCAAAATAAAGGGAACTTCTAAATGGTAAGACCAGCTTGAATCCTATCTTTACCAACACTCAAAAATATGTACACTTCAGTCCTTAGTTTTGTATATTTATTTCCACTCACACTTCTATTTCAAGCAGAGAGCATATAAGATAAACTATAAGCTACTCTCCACTTACCACAAGTAATCATCCATTTACTGTCAATACTTAATCACTATCAATATTACTTGATTGACAAATACATTTATTGAATGACAAATTATCCTCTTCCTCTATCAGGTGTTGAATTCCTGTGATCATCTTTTCAGCAATGTCAGAACAGAGCCACAATGGAATCCTATTACAAGAATGTCAATGTAACTCAAGTATTCAGAGACACAAACATTATTCATTAAGTAATTATAATTAACAGGGCAACATATAATCATATACACATACATATTACATGTATACATGTATACAAATACATATTACAAAGAATTATACTAGTCCTGTATTCAGTGACTGTTCACCTTAAGAACAACATCTTCTGGCATCATTTAACAAATAAACTAAATTTTTAAAATCTGTATTTGAAAGTTACTCCCTTTAGGGAAAAAACCGACCTCATAGTATAGGAAGAAAGCAGAAGTATCAGTTTAGCATTTTCATTTGTTAAGAGTGCATCTGTAGTGAAAAAAATATATTGCACAATTTTAATTTAACTTTTCTATTTATTTATTTATTATTATTATTTATTTCTGGCACAGTAGAATCAAGTCAACTCAGTAACCCAGGGTAATACTGAAAGCCTAAAATTTTAGTTCTCTAAGTTCCAGTTAGATAGTCACAAACCAACGTTGAACACTCCAAAATCTCCCTGCAGGACACCAAAGGCACTCAAGTCCTGCAGAAGAAAATAACGAGAAATGAAGTCAGCCAAAATTTAAAAATTACAATACAATGTCCAAATAATTGTCTTTTTTTTCAATGAGTACAGATATCACATAGGAGAAAATGCACTAGTCAAGGAGTTGTACAAAGCAAGCATAATAAAAGCATCTATTGCTTTGTTATGCACAGGTTTTATGCTTTACACCTTCTCACATTTCCACAAACAGGTTTCATTCACCAGGAGAACCACGGGCAATTGGTATTGCTTTTTAATGGTGTTTAAGAGAGATTTTCATGTCAAAACTAATTAGAATTTGAGATCTTAATTTACAGGTACAGGTAATGACTGTTGTATCAATAAACTGCTATTAGAGCAAGAGAATGCACTCATGGTATCTGCAACAAATGAGGGACCTACAGAAAGTAACAGAACCACCACCGAATAAATTGGTTTTGCCAGCAATTACCTTATGGCACATTTTAAGACAACTTGGAAGCTGACAGCGCTAAATTTTATTGTGATAAGTGAATGCTATATAATCTCCTGTAAGAATACAGCAAGACATGGCGGGGAGGAGGGGATGGAAAGACTTTTTTAATTTATTTTTTTTTAAATATAAAGACCATGCCAAAGAAAATGCAAATTCCCAGTTTTGATGTCTATTTTGAGGATCTGAAACAAGGCTTTTAATCAATGTATTATACATCAAATTGATAATGTTAACTTCTGATTATTCAAATGTATGAAATATTCATAGAGAACTGTCCAAACTTTTACATTTCTCAGACTTCTTTTCTCTATTAATTATCATGCCTGGAAGCTTTTTAGTAAAAGCAGCAGCCATCAGCCTGACTGAACCTGACAAGCTAGCAAGGCCCAATTACACTGGCACTCTGTGGCACTTTGATGTACTGGAAACGAAAAGAGATAGGGGCAAATTGTATAGCACATTATGTTAATGACTTGATTTAATCCAGCCACTAAACTTTATGTAGCCTGTTAAAAAAGATGCTAACACTAATTATGCCACTTTGGAAAGGAAAGAAGGGGACAAGCATTTCATACCGACAAAGTGAAGCTCATAAATGTTGTAAATGAAATGAAACAAAATGAAGTAATCTATGATTAATCATACATCATAGACAAGAAGAAAAGAGAAAGAAGCAAGTGGTAGAGCTAAGTACTGGAAAATCTGTTAGATACCCTTTATGATCAACATATCTAAGAAATAACCATGAACTGTCTAATTTGCAACATGCAAAAAAACCCCAGTATGATCTTAAATGGCTTAAACACTTTGGCATACAACTCAGATTTATAGGATAATTAGCATAACGATCTCTAAAAATCACAAGTCTTATTTACAGTGTTTGATTACCAGCAGGATATTTATCTCAAAAGATAAAAGGCAGTGATTTTTAATCTTAAAAAAATACAAATTCAATACCAATTTTGACATGCTGTAGTCTATAATTAACCCAAGAATTCAAATAAACCAAGGCATATTTTTTAAAATCCAATTTGTATCAAACATGACGTCTTAATAGTTTATAGCTTTTATTGTTTTATCTACCCTTTGTGAACATGCATTTTATTACCAGAAGAAGAGATCAATAGAGAGAGGTAGAAATTGATGAACCTGAAATGAATCTAGACACAAAATCCTCTCAGAAGTGTTCTTAAATAATTATGACAAAATAAAATACAGGACGACTAGAGGAGTATAGAACAAGTGTATTACAGTTTGACTTACTCGTGGTGAGCAGCAGTCATTTTAGTTCTCAAAATTACAGGTGAAAATTTTTTAACATTTTGCATATAAACACTGCAATTCTTTCTTCAAAATACCTCCTGTATCTTTCTGAAGCATAGACAGCAGATAGCATTTCCAAATCCCTTCTACAGCTTAAAAAATAAAGGAGCAATATTTCTCATACAAAGAATTTCTTCTTGTTAGCTGTTTTGCAAGATGCCTCATGCCTTGAGAAAAACATTTAAAAGAAAAAAATCAAACTACCTCTAGGATATCACACTGCAGAACATTAAAAACCATGAAGACTGATAGGATCTAACAGTACACCGTTGGTCCTTTAAAAGAAGGCTAAGACAGATCAGAAAAGTATTAACTGTTAGAAGTACTATAATCCATTTTAAGTAATAGGGGTTTTTTTTAAGACTGTTTAGTCAATATTAGATCTGAAAGTATGAAATACCTTTTTTTTTTTAGAGAGCTATCCTACTTAAATCCTGTTCAAAGAAAAAGTTCCCAAATTGTATTATGCTGTGTTAGTTTGTATATATAACTTCATGCTAATTAATTGCTGGTTTTGAGAGTAACAAAACATCATTGGTGTACCTGTCCACAAATAATGATGTACAACTGAAGTGATTGGATACTGTGCATGTATAACTTTATAGAAAACTGATGTTTGATACAGCAGAGCTACTCTTAGAGGACGTTAAGCTTAAAATATTTTAGTGTCTTGCCAAGTAATTGCCATAAACACTCTGACTCAGCTGCTTAATATTTGGGGATACTGGACTTGAAATAATACCATCATTGCTGTCAGTTTTTATTGATTCAACAGGATCCTCATCTTGTCTATCATCTTGATCTGAAAAAGAAACATTAAAAGAATCAATGTAGTTAAACCCCCCTGCATTGTGGTCCATCTGAGACTTGCTGAGGAACCTGATTACAATATATTTGCTTTTCTAATAAATTTAGATTAAATGCCAGGTAAATCTTCTCTTCCTTCCAGAAGATTAACACAGCAAATCTATGACCTTTTGAGTCATCTAAACTGTATATAAAAATATACTAGTGTTTCCCAGATGAAAGTTGAGGATTGGAATGATATAAGGCCTGTGATGAGCTGAGGTATGAACAACTGTTGGTTTTACATAAGAACATGGCCTGAATTTGTGGATTTTCACTGACTGTGTCTAACACCATGCACATGTAAAGAAGAACGTATCTTTTTTTTAATAAAAAAGTGATTCTGTATGCAGGTGGATTATTTTCTAGAGCATTCAGGGTTTTTTCTCTGAAGCAAATTACTTATAAGCACAACAGGGATTCGACATCACGTTTTTCCAATTTTTCCAATGAATTCTTATGTAGAGGCTGTAAACAAATGACCATAAAATTTTAGCATTCTGCTTGTGCTTTTACTTGCTATTGTGGACTTGGTTTATTTCACTGATAAACAGTTTAAGCTCAGAGGCGGAACAAGATGACCCGGCTTTTATAATCTTTAAATAAATCTGCCTCTAACAACTTTGTCACAAATATGATAAGACATACTACCCCTCTCATTGCCTGAAAGGATTTCAGATATCAGCATTGGCTGTTATCTGCAGACAA
Organism: Anabacerthia variegaticeps; assembly: GCA_035583185.1. Lineage (NCBI taxonomy): Eukaryota > Metazoa > Chordata > Aves > Passeriformes > Furnariidae > Anabacerthia > Anabacerthia variegaticeps. The sequence continues at coordinate 9,556,277 of JAWWEW010000020.1, forward strand.
AAGGAGCATATTCATTAAAATAGTCTTTAGAACAGCATAGTTCTAAGGGAGAATATAAAGACATTTAAAATAGAAGCCAGGTTTCCTTTAATATTTTATGAATCTAGGTCAGATACCAGATTTTTGCATTCAATTACAATACAGTTTCCATTTGGGAAGAAAATAACACCACCATATCCACCACCCAGCTTCAGCTATAAAGTACACCAGAATATAATTTCTGTCATGAAGCTTCTCATAATGAGGCAGCTCCCACTGCTAGTAAGAAATGCTTAAGAAAATGGAAAGAGACATAGATTTATTAAGAAAATACAGTTACTTATTCATAAAAAATGAATTCTACCTTGTGGTTCCAATTCTTCAGTTATTTTTGTCTCGTCTCCAGAAGTAATTGATGTTTGGTCAGCTAACTGCTCCTCTGACAGATGTGAGAGCTCTTCTTTCTCCTGTTGAATTTCTTCAGCCATCTCCTTCACCTTATCATCTGCTAGCCTTTCTTGTTTAACCTCCTGTATCACATGCCACATAAAAAGATAAACTTACAGTCTTTATAACACTCCTTGAATAGTAAAAGTTACTGAAGCTCAGAACTTGAAGAGTTATGGCCCACATTCATTATACATAGCCTTTAAACAATGGTATTGCTTATGCAGCACAGGAAACAATGAGAAGTTGTCAACTGCAGTAACAAATAATTGATACAGTAAAAAGAAATTCTCTAATGATGTGTATTTGTGAAAACATAACTATTATAATCATTTGGTACCTGTCAACATATATACAGCCTCTTAGATTTCCAGATTCATTTATATTTCAGCTCTTTCAGTTCTACAAGACTCAGTTAAAAAACAAAACAAAACAAAAAAAAACCCCCACCATCACCTTATTCAGTTAGCAATTTTATAACTTAAATTATACAGTGTTTTCTGTTTGAAAAGCAAACTAATATCATCTAAAAAAGAATCAGCCTCGCTACACAGTACAAATGTGTTATCTAAGGTAAAATATCTTTAGTGCATAACTTACTCCCTTCCTGCTTTTTGAGTTCAGTTACATACAATACCTCGTCAATGGATACAACATTACAGGGCTATGTCCAGAATGGAAACTTACTGATGACCCAAGTCAATCATCTTAAATGCTATAAAAGTGAGGGCCCTTGAGCTCTCCTGGACCACAGTGGCTGTACCTGCACCTCGCCCTGGATGCAACACCTCCCAGCTCTAACAAACCCTCAAATCTGAGACACTTAAAGAACCATCACTGATGGCGAGGCCTGGGCTGACACCCCCCATATCTTCACTTTCCTCAAGGTGCAACCCTTGTTTGTTAGGAAACACAATGGGATTTGATGTGATTAGTTCACTGAACCCATGGTAGGTACCTTTTAGGTTGATAGGTACCCGTACACACATAGAAATAGGTGCACACATCATTTTACCTATGTGAATTGATTAAGGTATGAATGCTACTATCTCACATCTACAGTTAAGTCATTGCTATATATGTAGTGAACCCTAAGAAATTGTTTTGTAAATGTTAAAATACTCAATGATTAAGTGTTGCTAAAGTTTTTTGCACCCTTATCTTTGCATACATATCTTGGTACCCTTACTCCCCTTTGCATTCCTGGCTTCAGTGTAAATCATTCTAAACTGCTTCTAATTTGACTTTCCTTATATGCTTTACCATCTGTAGTAACAGTGAGCCTCACTGCACTCAGGCATATTTTCACAAATTCATATTAAACCCTGCTTTTGCCAAAACCTTTGACAATATTTCTTGAAGTGGCCAAATCACTTGTTCCCGATACATGTTTAGCTATATTCCAAAGTTATCCCATTTCTTCATCATTTCCCCTTGCTATATAATGGCAATTTTTAGAGGGAAGGATGAAGCTGCCTGGATCAGGAATCTATTGCCTGATTTTCCACGTTCATCTTAACTAATGGCCTATGATATTTTCATACTCATAATACCACTTTAAATCTAGCATTGCATAGTCAAGTCATCAGTAACAACTGTCAATCCTATTAATATAGCTAAAGGCATCTTTATTCATTTTAGTATCACTTAAGGGCAATTTTTCAAACACTTGCTGTGGTAAAATAAAATGTTTAAATATTTGATCTGGTACTAGAAGTCAGTAGAGCTACTAAGAATCTTAATGGTGAGCACATGATAACAGTAATTCACTATAAGTTGGCCCACTTCATTCCATTAAATTGTTCACAGAAACACACTTTTTAAAAACACACAATTGAAGAATCAACTCTAAAAATAGTTAGTTTACTTCCTTCCTGAGCTCTTCTTTCGTAAATTTTATATTGGCACAGTATATTACACTGTTGAGGTGAAAAGATAAAAGACTGCAAGGTCTTGAATATTCTCTAAGAATGAGAAAAACATATGAAATAATCTGTTCAGTAGATTACAGGAAGACTACCTTGTTTTAAATGTATATAGCTGTAAATAAAAGTTAAACACATAAATACATACTGAAAATATAAAAATATTCTGAATTAATAAAGTTGAAAAACAATTAAACACAGCCAACGGCTTCATGTAACTTTGTAAAGTAAATAGAATAGTGGCTTACGATTTGAGAAAGACTGTCAGACGGGCCTCTTTTCCATAAGAACTTTCAATGTAAGGGAGAAATACTGAATAAAAATATTAATCCAACAGATGAAGAATAAATACAGCTGAAATTTTATGAGCCTTGTATAATCTGTATTTGGGTCAATTTTTGTACAAATGTCCACTTAAAAGGCAGCTTTGAAATCACCAACAACAGAAACTACACTTTTCTGGGCAATATTCCTGAACTCTAACAATGGTATGACCTTATATCTTGAGAAAAAAATTTTTTTTTTCAGAAATATACCTCTTTCTACTTTGATCTCGTCAAGGATTTCAATTTTGTCTGCTAAATCAGATTTGATAGCCATCTTTAGTTTAGCAATTTGCAGTTTCAGTTGCTGTTCCTTTGATTTCCATTGCTGTTCCTGGGTCATACAGAAGACACTGCAATAAAACATATGGCATGCGAAAAACTTTCAGAAATGAGCTTCGACAGAAAATAATAAAGAAAAAAGCTCTTAGTGGCACAGAGACCACTGTCATCATGTCTTAGGAATTAAGTAAACACATGCTGGTCTGCTGCTGTTGAAACCAAGGCGCCTTTCTCAGGCTGCGGTTAAAAAACATGAAAGAGTTTGGGGGATGAGCAAAGGAACTGGCCTTAATTTAGAGCTCCAAAGTCAAAAAGTTGGCAGCATGCAACATTTGCGGGACTAGAAAAGGAATTCAGATGCATATCCCAGAGTAATCCACAACTCCAAACCTCAGCAACTGACAACTAACAAAACCATTCTTTCCACATACAAAACCTCTTAATGTAGAGAACTGGGATCATCCACCTGATTTCTTTTAAATCTATGAAACATGCAGAGCCTCAAGTCAGTTGCCTGTTCAAAGAAATGTTGACCACAAAGTGACAACAGTTTTCTCATACTGTAAAACAACAATTCTGATACTGATTAAGAAGCACACATTTAAAGTAATCTTTCTCCTACTTTATGAAATAAAAAACAGAGGTAGGCAAAGAAATTAGAATAACTATTTTGCCCATAACACATTATTTACTTGTAAACTACCAAACTATGTGCAATAATGATTGCAGGGACACAGAATTAGAACTGCTGAAACCACAACAAAATGTGTAACTCAGATTGAAAAAAAATTAAGTACATTACAGAATTTACAGTAAAATTCCCAGTAGGCAAAAAGACAAAGCAATGCAATGAGCTTTCATATAAATTAGACAGTGAGTGCTATGGTCTTCATATTATTTTTCTTCAATACCTGCATTTTTATTGACTAGAAAAATTTCCATCTTCACCAAGCACAAACCAGCTTATTCACTTTTGTATTCTGTGCAAAATCAAAAATTGTAGTTTCTTTAAAAAACTGAGTCAGTTCTTCAACATTTCACTTTGGTGAAGCTCATTAGTTAGCAAACACTGTATTTTTAACACATTTATATATGCAAAATCTTCTGACATATCTATCTATCTATCTATCTATCTATCTATCTATCTATCT
>JAWWEW010000020.1:9560483-9584474 GCA_035583185.1 Anabacerthia variegaticeps
TATCTATCTATCTATCTATCTATCTATCTATCTATCTATCTCAACTTTTCTCTCCCAGGGATCTGTGTAACAAGCCTTGACCACAAAAACAGAGAGGAGAATGAAATGTTGCAAAGGGACAGCCTGAATAGGGTCACAGACTCTACATGCACACTGAAAGAGTTCTGAGTACCTACCAGTGCATCCATATCTAACATATCTGAAGAACAAAAATTAAAGGAAAAAATACTATAGCATGAATTGTCGACTCTAAAATATATGGCACAGATTTATATCCCTGATTTGTGTTCGTCATAAAACCAGTTCTATTTCTCCATACTTTGCCTTTTCCTCATACTGTATCTAACCTATTTACACAGGTCTGGGGCTAGAGCATCTTATAGTGTGACTATGTTTTCACAGCGTGCATGAACTCAAGCAATGCTTCTAAGTCCTGCAGTAATATATGCTTCACTCTCCTATAATTTTGAAGATAATATGCAGGGAATATAATGCACTGAATGGACTATCATTCCACATTATTGCACAGGTACTGAAGAGATACAGTGTGTTCTCCAATGGCTTAAAGTTTGATTGGCACCCATAAGGAGAGAACTGATCTCATCAAAAGAAGAAATACCATCAGTCTGCACACTTCTGAAAATGTTTTCAAGTTTTAGTGACCACAATACCTAGTTATATGTGCATTCACTGCCTTTAGGTACAATTACTTCAAATAAAGATGTAGCTATATATTTCAGTTTTTCAGAAGACCATGGCAGAAATAAGAGTTACTATGCTGATAGTTCAGAATGCAGATGCTTAAATGAAGAACATTAAATTTAGAGGACAGGTTTTATCCTAACCTATTTAACACTAATGTTTATGCCAATTTGAATTGAGTCCTCTTCTGTTGCTTTCTTCCTTTGAATTTTAAGATTACTTTTACTTGAATTCATGTGGAATTTCTTTTATATTTACTGTATTTCATTGGAGTTGGAGCCATCTGTGTAACTATATTGGTCAACCACATCTGGCACCATTTCCTTTGGAGGGAGTTTAAGCATTGCTAGATTTGCATTACAAGGTCATATGAAAACAATTCCTCCAAACCTTTTATCCAAACGAATTGTTTTCTTGGATACTGACTAAATAATAAGAGTCAACTGACAAATTCATACTTGTTCTTTGCAAACTTTTCAGATCCAGTTCTGCAGTCTTGGCTTTGGCAAAATTCCCATCAACGTCAAATACATTTCCTAAAAATAACATTAGCAAAGAATGAGTTTATGCCTCTTTTCCTCCATCAAAAAAAAAAGAAAAGAAAATAATTATTAATTATCTGGCAACTGCAGACACTGCCCTATCCACTGCTAGCAATGGGTGAGCTGTAGTACAGTTGCATCGTTCAAACAGGCAACGGAAAAAGCTGATCATTAAATGGTGGTTATAATGAAACGATCCATTTCTCTTCCCAATTTATTGTTACCTATACAGTAACACTGAATGACGAAACGCGAATCAATGTTTAAATGGGAGTATATGAAAAGACAGATCATTTTAGTATGAGAAAAACTGTATTACAGATTACTGTGTTTTTAATTACATTTCTTAAGAAGTAATCTACTATTTAAAGAGTATTAGAACAAGTATGGAAGCTGGCCTGTGTCAACAGAACAGACGAAATACAGCAGAGCATGATGAAAGTTTCCACATACATTTACTGATATGATGAACTGCAGTATGAACATATTTACATGGGTGCACACACACACAATATGCACATGCACGTTCCAGGATATGGTTTTTAAGATATGAGATACTTAAACAGAGAAGATATACCCTCCATGCATTACAGTTAAAGGTTTGGAGGAAGTATCTATGTGGTAACCTTAGTAAACTTGGTTCATGTAAAATGTATATAAAATATGGAAACTAGGAGGTAAAACTAGATTTAAATGGCTATAAAATTACGAGAAAAACCAGCAGGTTTGTACACCCTTACTCCTTATACATTTAAGAAAATGATGAATAAGCCACTTGACTTTTAGCCCTGTATCTGGGTGACTGTTAATGATGATACAAGTCTCTGAGAGTCTCTAGACAAAGAAACAGAAGTGACTGACTTGAGCTGCTGAGTAAGACATAATACTTCACTGTTCTGTAATTAAATCAGGTTGAAAAAAAACCCTAAAAAACTAGCAATATGTGATCAACAAAACACGTATTATGATTTTTTCAGGTAACAAACCACTTGTTTATTATCAGAATTGACACGAAATCCTATGCTTTCACCTCAAATATTGTCCAAACACTGGTGTAGTGATTATGTGGCACGGGGATCAGGTGTGGTTCACAATTCTAAGAAATGCAAGCAGCAGCCCCAGGTTTTATTTTGAATAGGATAACAGTAAACATATTATAGGTCTTTCTCCTAAATGTGTTCGAAATGTCTATTCACATCTCCACAACTGAAAGGTATTCCATAATTTACTTTTCTCTAATCTACATGTACTACCTAAAGCAGATTCTAGCTCTTGACCACAGCCTCACCTCTTCTGTCCTGTTTGAAATAGTTACTGGTTGCAATTCTTTTTGAAGACAGAGGTACTTTAGCAGGTCCTCTTTAAGTTGCACATTGAGTTCACCATCTTTTGCTAATAAAATATCATGCTTGGTCTTCAAGTTGTTTGAGTCCTATAAAAATGAATGAAGGAATATTCAGAAAAAACTAAAATATATCACACCTAATAGAATGTTGCAACACTCTGCATATTCCAACAGTGGTCTCTCATGGCAGTATTTAATATATATTCTCAATGTGGTCAACAGGAGACACTCTTGATCCAAGGAACCGAAAGCAACTTTCTTTCTGCATGGCCAGGAGAAGGTGGCATTTTTGGTGCTCTCATGAACATTAAACCCTCAGTTCAGTCATGATGAAAACAACCAAGAAATACATCTGTTAAGCAATTAAAAGATTTTGCTGTGGTTACAGTGGTTAGACATGCTGACCAAAAAACACTGCAGTAGCAAGCAAAAATGAATGTTGACCACAGTTATGCTAATCACAGAGCTTGCCACAGCTCTGTTAACCCTTAATTGTAGATATATAATTGATTATAATCCTAATACACTCATTTCCCTACCAGCAGTATTTTAACAAGGGACTTCTGATTTCCGTTTTCATTTACTTCAATGGATTATACTGAGGCCCATTTAACCAATTTTAATATTAAATGGAGGATGCTGATAGACCCTCTATTTACAGAATATTAGCTAATGTTATAGTGCCTACATTCCACAATGCTGTAATAAGGCCTCATTCATTAAGAATTTCAATCACATTTTGGGCTGACTCAAGTTCAAAGATGAATATGGACAAATTATATGGGTTTCAACTGGTAGAAACTGAAAGTAACTGAAAACAAACTCAATAGAGAAGAAAAAATCAAAATAAACGCAAAAACCCCCGCTGTGTTGAGAAATATGTTATATGCCATGAAAACTAGGAATTTTGGATTTTACAGTTATTTGCATTTAGTAGACACGATTCAAACATTCAAATTATTGGAAATGGGAAAACCAATGTATCCACTCTCTTATATATATAAAAAAAGAGAAAACTCACTCATCGTTCTCAAAAATGCATTTTTCACTGTGAATATTAGAAACAATGTCTTCAAATACCAATTTGAATCCAAGGCATGTGTTTCCACTCAGCTGCTGCCAAGAAAGAGGCACGAGCACTTGACGTTTGTAGTAAATTACCAAAAAGTGGCACATGACTTAAAATGGAACAGTTCACTTACCGCTTTCTATTTAAGAACACAAAAAGCCATGTGAAACCTGTCTCCCCTGGAATTTACATTGTACATAGCTCACCCTATGAAAAATTAGATTTGAGCTACTAACAGGAGAGCTGCTTTGGCAGAGAGGATATAGGTATTACACTAAGGAAGGGGAGGGAGGAAAAGCAAAGCAAAATATAGGAACAGAACAACACAGGGAAAAAAGGAATGGAACAAAAATCTAATGTCACAAGTCTTATCTAGCTCGCTAAAATAACAAGAAGCAGGCAGCAGTAAGAGTTTACAAGGATATCTAGTGGTTCCACCTCATGAGGCTAGGATACCTCATAAAGCTCCATGGCAGTTAGGATTCCCACTTACAGGAACTCTCCCACTTCCAAGCCAGACAACTCAGTTAATTCCTCACAATCTGCCTTGGATGACTTTGCAGATCAAATTATTACAACCTGCTAGACCCTTTAAAATTTTAAGACTGAAAATCCTTACTCTGGAGTAGCTTGAGAGAAACGTAGTATGTGGTTCATTTTCACATACTCAGTGTTGATTCAAAATTAAGGACTGTGTGTATTTTTTTTCCATTTATGCAGGCTTATGTGATGAGAGTATAGAAATGTACTGACCAAATTGCAATTATCTCTTCAAGCTGGAGAAATTTTCCTCCCATTGCTGAAAGAGCACTGCTTTTCTCAACCAGCTGTTTATGGACCTTGATCAGTTCCACATTGTCCTGACTGTTTAGCCTTCAAAATTAAAAAGAAATGCATCATGAGTTTAAAAATACATAATTAATTATATTATTTTTGTTTTGAAAAGTAGAAATCTTTTGCAAATCAGCTTTCTACAACACATTAGGGAGAAGATTTAGTGTGTAATACCCAAACTAGTTTCTTGTTCTAAACCCACATTACAAAATTTATGTAAATCAACATGATGACACAGCAGCTTCAATCAATACATCGATGTCTTTGACTATTGTAGAAAACTGTATATGACAGGAAAACAACCTTATACGTAAATAGATTATTTGTTTTCCACTCACTTTTCCACTCTTTGAAGTCTTTGGTGCAGTAGCATACCATTTTATGGAGTTTCCTCTAGAAAGGATGCTTAAAATAATTCAAAATTTAAAGAAATATTTAGTTGTTTTCCCTTACTTCAAACAGTGCAACTAAACCCCATTATTTTCACAGTTTCTTCAAGTATGGGAAGAGAAAGTGATTCTGACCTGTATTAACATAAATTATTATAAAATTGGAATAATCTTTAACATTTGAAAAGGCAATTTCTCTTTCAATATTTACCTATTTTATACATATTGCAAGAATTGCCACAATGCCACGCTGGAGCAAGAGAATGGACTACAAAGCTCACACATCTGTAAACCAGCTGAGTACGTGAAATACTTTCCTTCTATTCTTTAAAATATCAAATGCTATTGTGTTTTGGCATTGCCCAGTTAATTGTCCTTACAGAGAAGATAAACACACAAATTTGAGATATTTCCCCCCAAAATGGCCAAACTCAATGCTAAAACTATCATGTGTCTAAAACATGTTATCTACATAAATTAACGTTGTGGTGAGTATAGACAGCAGCAACTGTCTCATGCTAGCTATTTAAAAGCTAATGTAGTGGCACATTTTTATTAATCTTGTTCCACACATCAAACAAAAGGCTCTGATGGCTTCAAAGGCTTTTTTTCTTTCCCCCCCCCCCCTTCTTTTTTAAGAAGGGGGCTCTTTTTTTCCTTTTTAAATAGAAGAAGGAGCAGATGATAGTGAAATTTATGATGTACAGATGTAAACTCCATGGCTCCTGACAGTCAACATTATTTTTTCAACAGTGAATGAAACAGCATTTGATTTAAACAGGTTTGGAATACTGATACTATGGAGTAAATTCGGAAGTGAAAAATTACTTTTTATTTGGATCATTTCAATTCTTACAATTGTAAGAGTATTTATCTCAAGTTTCTAGCTAGAGAAAGCATGTGCAATTAATTACTTATTTTAGTGCATTACATCAATCACAATCTCAGCTCTCACATTATTTTTCTACAGTACTTTTCTCTACAGTACAAGGAGCTTGCTGCTGAAGAATGAAATCTTTTCAGATTTTGTGGGCAAGGCAAAGTTAATTAGGGAATATTCTGTTGGGAAGTTTTATTTTTCTATAAATTAAGTCACAAAACAGTAGAATAGAATAGAAATTGATGATCTACACAGCCTCTCCTTCCCAGATAGATGTTATATTCTGCTCCTAGAACATCTGTCCAGGTCTTCTGATATAACTTAAAACTAGAAGTTATATACAGATTTAATATAAATTCAATGCTACTTTTCACTTAACCAATATTTCCATCAAACTAATGTGCAAGACTAAAGCTGTACTGAGATAGCTCAATCAGTATTTTCTTTATTGCCCAAGAAGAAAAAAGAACTCTGCGGCAGAACACGGAGACTTGGAGGTAGAGCTGGAGCAGAAGTCAGAAAAAGGAAAGGAGCTAATACCCCTTTGGAGGCAGTAACATGAATTAATGGGCATACTGATCTAGCTCCAGCAAGTCTTCTACCACAACTGCAAAAATAAGGAACATGAACTCTACCCTTCCACTTTAAACCTCATCTTCAAGCTGGACTTAAAAGTCTGAAATGGAGAATGAAGTTAGGAGAAAGTGACTCTTAAAAAAGCTAAGACTGATGTTTGGGGTTAATGTCTGAAGTACACCAAAGAGACAAGCTTTTTTCCAGACCTCTTATCATTTGGATTAAAAGCATAGAGAGTGGGGTCCCCGTAACAAAGCTGGGGACCAGCTGTGTGGGAATGGGGCACTGAGAGCAACCTACACCAGAAGGAAATGATTAAAGAGAGGATCTTGACCTGTACTGTACAAATTTATGCCAGTAAATCCCAGATGGCTAAGCTAATAAAACTGAGGTCTAATTAAACCACATCCCTTGCATCTTGTCTTTGCTTCCATATGAGCAGGACATGGATACAACACTGAGACTACTCTTAAAGAGTCCTGACTATTGTATCAACTGGATCAGTGGCTCACAAACTTTCCCCACTCACACTCAGAACAAGAAAAACAAGCAAGTTAAATACATACCACCACCAAACTTGCCCTCTGTCTGGCAAAATAAATAAGAGGCTTCTCAGCTAATTGTCCTAAACCACAGATGCACAAATGGACAAGATACATACACAGATTCCCAAGCGGAGAAGTAAAGAATAGAACATTAATGTGCGGTACTCATCTCATTTTACAATGAACCAACAAGGATTACATGTTATGTCCTTTCCTTTACCTCTTAATTCTTCAAGGAAGTCAAACATAAAATGGAATAAAACACCCAGCAACTCTCACATTCTAGTAGCCTTTCTGTTGTAAACGATAGTATATTTGTAATAACCAAAACATTAACATTGCATCAATAACTTCATCATCTAAGTTACTAAGATTATTTAAATTCCAATATAAAGTTCTGTATTTGTTTGTCTGGCTAAACACCTACCTACAAATGAAAAAAAGTCACAATCTTTAGAGAAACTGGTTAAATATAAAAAATAAGATGTGAAAATGCAAATATAAGGTTTAGGGTTCTTTTATTTAGCACAGTTTAGCAAATTTGAATACATGTTGTATTCTCTCAAAACTCTTTAGATAATGCATTGTGACTAACATTCTACATTTTAAACTAGGACTGCAGTGCTACAATGCAAATACAGAAATAATGAGCGCAACAGATACTCTTGTCCAGAAATCCACGCATCTAATAGATTTAAATCCAGTCATTTTGCACCAAAAACTGAAAAAGGAATTAAAAACTGATTAGCAAATAAGCTTTATTTCATTTAAAAACCCCAACAAAAGAAAACACAAAAAATGCACAAACATGTGCAAATACCAAATACCTGTTTCACAAATGCATTCTGGGATGGCTTTAAAAACGTTTTTGAAAGTACCACAAGGTATTAAGTTATTTGAAGCTACCTGCTTGCTAAATTATTTTATTTAGAATTACTGTTTTACCTTGAGCACTGTGTATCATACTCATCAAATCATGAGGTTGTGGTTTTGGAGATCTTTAAATTATAAACAGTCAAGCTAAATGCAAATAAATTTTCTACTTAATGTGTTTAGTCTAGTAATCCACAGACCAAGTTTCTCCCTTAAGGCAGAATTAGATATTCCTGAAAGGATCCCCAAATGATCTCTAATTAAAGATGGAAAAACACTGCAGTAATGTCACAATGATCATCCCAAGGAGTACACTGCATATTAACTCAGCTCATGTGGTGTCAGACAGAAACTATAGTGAAGCTGCAAACTCAGTTTTAAAATATTACTGGATTTCTTGTGGGTAGAGGACTCAACAAGTCTCTCTCCTCTGTACTGCTGATGGATCAGTGATTTGCTGTGGCTGCTTTGCTACCTGGAAACTACAGTTATTTCCATCACAGGAACTTCTTAACCATGTAGCAGAATAAAGAATGTTTTCCTCAAGGTTGAAAGTAACCTAATTTTGTTAACAGCAAGTTGATATCAAATGGTGCTACAACAAAAAGCCTGGTGGGAGCACAGTTATTAAGCCCTTTTGGCACCACACAGCTCCTAAAGAATTTCAACAGATTATCTTTGGGCAGTTACATAACTAGATGACAGCCAACTGTATTCTTAAAAGAAGAAAAAGCTGCCAATTGTACCAAAATTCAGTCATAATATATAATGATGAACTAAGATGACCTTACTGGTCACCCAGATTTCCAGTTTTTCCTCCAGTATTCCAGTATCTGCTGATACAAAGAAGACTAAAAATTACATAGAACTTATAAATCTATTTTTGCAATAAAACAATTAGTGCAGACTGTTCTAGACAGCAAGAAAGCAAGTTCATTGAAGTCTCCTTAAATAGAATGTGTATGTATCTATGGTTACAGTTAAACCTGGAGAGAAGAGTATTCCTTCAAGTTCTGGCTCTGGCTCATTCAGCATAAAAAAAACAAATGGGAATTAACAGTTTTCCATGAAGTATCCTAGTGGAAAAATTATAGAACACACACTATTCCACATACATAGTAATGGACATTTTTCAATTTAGTTCCTAGTTTCTTCACTCAAACACAGTAACTCTTAAATACTTATGTACCTTTTATCAGGTTTCAAAGAAGAAACTGACCATAAAGGAAGAAATTCCAGAACTTCAAATATGAACTCACAGATAGTAACTTATGTCAAGTATGATGGATTGTATACAAGTAATTTCATAAATATAAATAAGGATCTGTACTACTTTTTAAGAGCCTGACTTTATTTAAGGATTTTTTTAGATGAATTTGAAATCTTTACTTAAAACTTCTTAAGTTTGCAGAAATATGGTAGTTGACATCGAATTTAGATGTTATCTTCAGTTTCTGCCTGCTGTACTTAAAGAGCAGTATTTATCTAGAGAAAAATGAAGCACAGAAGTTCTTCAAAACAGATTATTTTCAAATAATGAAAAACTCTTTTAAATATTTTCTGAATCCACTGTAGGCGCAGACTGAGAAATTATTTATGATAACAACTTCTTTAACCTATTTAAACTATATAAAGGAAATTCTGAATAGGGGAGATTTACGACTATGTGAATAATTTAATAGCAAACATTATGATGTATTATTTATGTAGCACCACTGATGCACAAAAGAATGCTCACACATAGTAATGGGGTCTCTCCCTTGAAAAGCAGTTAAAGAACTGACCATATACTTCTCTTCCAAGTAGAACTTTGGAAAGGAAGGTGGATCATGCAGTACCAGATCCTTAATGCAATTAAAGGTAATAGTCTTATACTGAAATACTCAATAGGGAGAAAACACCTGCAAAGTTATAAATTAGCAGGTATTATCACAAAAGTGAAAGAAGAGGAGAAATAAAAGAGGTTAAACTAATTCTGGTTTATTGTGAACAGTCTGTAAGCATGTTTGCCTGACGTTGCTTCACTGTATAGCTATTCCTTCAAAAATTTGCTCATCTGCCCTTACAGGCCAAATCCTTTTCTACTATTTGTAGACTTCAAAGTATTAATGAGTATTTAGTGCACATTAAATTGCTTGCTATGAACCTATACCTAAAATTTTGTAAGAATTACATTGATGAATTATATAGATGTTTAAAATTTGCTGACTTGAACTTCGACTGAATCTGTATCAGCTGGAAATTCTCTAAAATGATAATTATCAGCTCCTTGGTTTACTTATGAGAAAACATCATAACTTATTATCCCTGCTTAGAATTATCCATGGCTCTTTGGTAAAACATTTTATGAGTGAGTTTCACCAAACAGAAGAAATGAATAAAGGACATATTCCTTGACAGAAGAAGGAATTTCCACAGCTATATATAAACATTATGACATAGCTCTTCTAATGCTTCCACCATGGAGATTTCCATTTTTCACAATACCTTTGGCTTGCTGTTCCCTGCTCTTTCAGCCCTAGGATGGATTCCTCAATTTCCTTTTCTTTCCTTCTGAGTTGACTCACAAGTATCTCTCTGGTATGTTCTAGCTCCTCAGTGTGTTTCCTTTGGGACTCAGTCACAGTCTCCCTGCAAGTACAAGCATCTTACATCATAAAACCAGGTATTTAATAAAAGAAAAAAATGATTACTCAAGAGAGGAAAAATTTTAGGTGTTCACTTTATTTTCTAGTGAAAACTTCTGAAAAAAATGTGGGTTTTTTTCTTCATGAAATCCACCCGTTTTAACAATTATAATGACAAAAAAAAGAGGAAAATTAAAATAAAAAAAATCATACAAATTTCTTGGATCCTCAAGCAGACTGTCTTCATCTTGGGAGCACAAGGTCAAGTGATTTCACTTCTAATTTCTGAAATCTCATTCCTGAAAACAAAGAAAAGATAATTTTTTGGCATGCTGAATGCAAAAGCATTTAACAGAATAACAACCTCTATATAGTACAAACATAACTTCTATATAGATACCATAAAAAGTACTTTTATACCAAATTCACACAGAAAAATATCATCAGAGTTGCTACAACATCATTGCTGTATAATTCGAACTATAGGTGATACAGCTGTGTTAAAGAGAAGTGTTAAAAACATGTCTTGAAAGGTTTTTCTGAGTATGTTTTCTTCAGTTGTAAGAACCTCTGCCTTAATCAACATGGCCCCAGCCCTAGTTCTGCACAGGACATCTTGGATCTGGATCTGTTCTTATGCCAAGAAAAGTCCTCACAGTGTGCCATATCAACCTTTGGTCTGTATTCCTTGAACCAAGTTGCCCTCTTCTCTTTGCTAGCACTAGGCCTGAATAAATTTATTATAGTCATATCCTATTTTTGCACTGTTAAAACAAAAAACCAAAGAAATTGATTTTGGGAATAAAGCTGCCTAATTAATGATATGAAGTATAAAAATGTAGGTATATCAAAAATGTCAAAACTTGCACTACATATAAAGAAGGAAACTGGCAGAGACAAAAGTACTTCTACAAATGTTCCTATGAAAATAGGAAGGTTTTAAAGTGTCCTTTCCAAATGTAGTAGCCATAAGTAAAGGACTGAGAGTGAGACTGCCTTAAGGGGTAAGTCTCGACAGTAAAAGGCTTCATTATAGATGGCTGCATTGTAGTATCTGCTTTTCAAAGTCCACACATGTGATAGATTTTTCAAATCTGTAGTGCTGTGCACACATGTATCAAGAGACTAGAACAAACCTTGAAATTAAAAATGGAAAAACATGTGCAAACAAACTGCAGATGTGAAACTTTGTTATAACATGATAACACTAAACTTTTTTCATATACTACTTTTATAACCCTTTAACATGTAGAGAAGTTATACTAAGGAAGTCCTATGATTTTAACTATTAGAAAACTTGCTTGGTAACTACTGTCTTTTCAAATCTGTTCTTTTGTTTAACCCTTTCTACTATGGGGTTAATAAAGACTTCAAAGGCAAACGAGTTATCATGACTGTTATAAATAAATACAGAAAAAAGGAAAAAACAGTCTTTGTCTACAGGTACTCTTACTGCCCACTGAGGAACAAAATAAGAGTGTGGACTTGCTACAGTGAAGCAGTTATTAGGGGTAGAGATATAAACCACTGCTTTTTACAAACATGAATGACACCTTTCTTTGCATGCTCCAGCATGCCAGCAGCCTCACTCACTTTGTTGAGACCAGTGTTACTAAAGGATTGAACACAGCTGCGCAGACAACCCCTTGAATCTGGAACTGCTGGCCAGTTGAAAGGAGTCTGCTGAGGAGCCTCTCTTTTTGTTTCTCAGGCCCATGAACTCTTCCTTGAAAATGCTCAATCCTTTCCTCCAGCTCCAGGCCTGACCCGGCCGCTTGGGGCCGCCACCAACCTGTTCAGGCTTTTTTTTTATCATTAACAAGCTGTGTTAACTTGGTGGTCATTCTGGGGAAAATAATAAAAAAAAGATGAAAAAGAATGTGAAAAGTCAGCATAAAAAGCATTCTGTTGAAAGGAACATAATCACTGTGAAGACTTCAGCATAGAACCTGAATAATAAATTTCAGGTTTTGATATAACTATTACTGCCTGTGAAGAACTCTTTGAAGATAATTGAAACCACTGTGCAGCAATCTGCTTTATAGCACTGACAAATAACAGTTTCCTAAGGCTTATCATTTAAGGTTAGTAAAGGGAGGACACATATTTACTCCATATGCTGCTTAAATGTAATTTTTAACGCATGACCTTATATAGGAACCTCTGCATGCTGTTAAGTAAAGTTACTGATTTGGGATGTGGTGGGGCAAACTATAAAAGATACAATTCCACAAAACAGTCAACTATTCCAAGAATGCTAATAATATGCAACATTCCAATGATATATAATTTCTAGTATTTTAGGACAAATATATATTTAATTTCTAAAGTGGCTAAAATATATAGGTGGCCATATTTAAGCAGGTACTCTGGAAAAAGAGACTTAATAGTTCTCATTACCATACTCAAATTTATACTTGGTAAATATCACCAATGTGCTTCAGAGAAGGAACGGTTAGCAGGAGAATATAATTAGATCCAGAGAGTATGGTTTTCATCTGTCTTTAAAAGAATACAAATTTTCCTCAAGAGTTGTACCTTTGATTTCCCTTAGTTTTGATAAACATTGGTAAGCTGGAACAAAAGGCAGAGAGGGCACATGGGGGTGATGTAATATACACGAACAGAAAACATACCCAGCAGTGAATAGAAAAAACTTGGCATATAAAGAAAGAAAAGGTGGCTTTGACGAAACAGACAAGTTCAAGACTTTACAAAATCGGTCGCACATCTTCAAGACCTGTATCTAGTTTACAGGGAATCTATTTTTGAAGGCCCAGAAAGGAAACTGAAAATAACGACACACTTCATTTGTTTAAAGGGGCTTGTTTTATTTTTTGTATACTTCTGGACAGAAGCTTCTACTTAAAAGAACAAAAGTGAAATCAAAAAAATCCATAATAACTTAAGGATGTCAGAGAATGTTATTTGCCTGTAAGCAGGTTTTTTGTTTATTTGGGTTTTTTTCAATGTTCTTCTACTGCAAATTCATTCCAAACTTCTAGTTACAAGGGTTTTGGCATGAGGAATGCTGGAAAAGGAATTCAGCTTGAGGAATTAAGATCCTTCTTGGGCCATCCAGACAAACACTGTATTTTTTTTATTTTCTGTGTCATAAAGCATTAATTCAGGTATTCTAATGTGGACATTCAGTGTAATGTTACCTAAGTGGATGATGAGTGCATTTGGTACATCATCTAACAGAAACACAGGAAATAAGCAAACAATTCATTTGTTCCACTATCTTGTATCCAACAACAGTCTGACAGAAAAGATGGAAGTTATGTCATGCTGGTTGATTTGTTCCTGACTCACTGAATACTGAGTCAACAGGAAAGAATGTTTTGGACTTCATAAAAGTATGAAATAGTCCCATCTAAAGAGGCAATATTTTCAGCTGCCCTTTTATTAATCTGTTCTCTAGTGACCGGACCTTGCTTGGATGCAGAAAGAATTTATTAAGTACAGCACAGTGTGAGCTCAGAGTCCTGGTAGTTTCACGTTAATCAGCCCTCCTGCAATATAGTAACACCATGAACAGTTCTGCTGAGCCCACACTGGTTTGTCAGCACAGCACAAAGTTTAGTAACAAGCCTGAATTTGCTTGGGTACATTTGGGCACACTCTGCTCCCCACTCTACTTGGGACTTCTTCACTGAACTTATCTGTTACACTGAATAAAGGAGAGCTGATTATAAAGGTATTTTAGGGCTAACTAGACAATCACAGAAACTCTGAGATCAGAGTGCAACCTGTGACTGATCTCCACCATGTCAACCAGACCACGGCACTGAGAGCCACATCCAGTCTCTCCTTAAACACCTCCAGGGATGGTGACTCCACTACCTCCCAGGGCAGCCCATTCCAACATCTAATCACCCTTCCTATGAAGAAATTCCTTCTAATGGCGAACCCAGACCTTTCCTGGCACAGCTTGAAACTAATGATGCCAGTCTACTTCTTGGAGGCCAGAGAAGTACAAAACAAAGGGTCAGAATCTCTCTGTAGAGATCATTTTGATTCTAGAATGAAATTCAGGATGAACTGTAAGGCTTCTATAGCCTCTTCTTCAGCTCCCAGAACACCTGTTGTTCTCTGACAGCGTAGCTCTAAACCCAAGGTATCAGCTCCAAAGTGATAGAAAGTGCTGTACCTCTGTACAAGGAGATCTAATACTCACCAAAAATAATCCATCAAAGCAAAAAAAAAAATCTTACAGAGATAACCAGAAATCAGTACAAAAATTAATTCCAAAGAGTGATTTTTGCCAGTGCCTTAAAAAGTGCCCTGAAAGAAATCAGCATGATTTTTGATTTGTTGATAATGCTTTAAAGGGCAAAAAATGTTACTGTAAGCTAAAATAAAAATATGAAACACCATACCTTTTAATTTTCTCCTCTTGCTTATTTGCATGCTGCTTGAGTAAGATGTGGCCATCATGTATATGAAGAATCTTGTCCTCCAGTTCTTCTCAACTGATTCATTGTACAGCTTGTAGAGCTTTCACATTCTGTGCAGTTGATGATTCTACCCAAACCAAGACAACTTTAAAATTACTTTCAATATATTCAACAACATGTAAGTCAAAGCCTGAATAATTTTGAAATGCTGAAAAGAAACTTTTCAAGTAATATTATATTTTCCACTTGTACGAGCCTGTTATTTTTTCAGATTTATTGTCATGTTAATCACTTCATCTTACAGATTTAAAAAAGTAATTAAAATGATACAGCAAACTCTTTACCTGTTAGACAACACAAAGTTAACAGTTTAGCAAGTAACCAGGTGCTTTAAACCAGGTTCCTTAAAAATAAACAGTACCAAAGAGATGCCTTCTAATCTGTCTCAGACTTAACATACTCTCCTGAAGCTTGAAAAGATTAACTCATAATTCTGCAAATTTGATCAGACACAAGATTAAGCCCAGTTGTTCCATTCTTATGGCAGCTGAGTAACATGTCAGAATTGCATAATACTTTTGGTTCCCATTTTGTTAAGTGGATCTGGCCTTGTCCTCAATTCAGCAAAAAAGTCCTTTTTTTCTTCTGCAAGGATGAATGTTATAGCTCAATGACATTTCCAGTTTTTAGGATCTCATAGCAGCTCCCCTCTTATAACAAGCAACTTGAACACAGAATGGGTCACAGCATCTTTCAGAATTTAACCCAGATTTTGAATGGTATTTGAACTTAATTTTGTGAGTGGCAACATCAGAAACATTTTTAGAAAGGAACTAAAGAAGCCACTGATCAAAGTCTGTAACTGTAATAAAGAGCAGCTGGTACAAACCTTGTAATTCTTCAATTCCAGATGGAGTTAAACCTGTATCTCTCACAGGCAGGTCCCCCACAGTTTCATCAGCTGAAACAGGCATGGCTTATCTATGGATAACAAAACTCAAATCAAATTCTTCTCCATCTGTTATTTAAACTGTGAGAGTAGAATGAACTACAATACATCATATAAAATGAAGGAAAAAGTTATGGCAGATTCACTGAAATGACAGCCTTGTCCATTACTGTAAATGCTCTTACCTCAACTGGATTGCTCATAGGACAACTTAAACTTTCAAGTTTAATTTGATGCCAATTTTAATCCATTCATAAAATCTGGTTATTTTGGTTATGCAATAGTCACAATTGTATTTAACGGATGTAGCATTAGCTTTTTAAAGATCTACTTCTGCTGTCTTCAGCAATCTTTGGGCTAAGGTCATATTTCCAGGTGGATGTGGGAAGGGGACCTGTGGGGTTTTTTTAATCGTTTGTGCATTTTAAGACAGGTCAAAGCTTGAGGCATCAGCTGGTAGATGAGTAATGCCATCTTCCACATTTTGAATGGGACTCTTTGAAACAGAGGTGCTGGGGGTTATAAAGTCATTTCAGTGCTGCCTGGCATTCTCTTAGTCTTCTTTCAATCATTGTCATAAGAGAAATTACTTTGTAAGATAGAGTCTTTCCTATGAATGATTCTCATAAATCTGAACATATTTCTTTCTTGAGGCAACAGAAAGCTTAGCTGCATGACAAAGTGAGGTTAAGAAAGTATTCATGTGAGAAAGTACTACAATTGTTTCGGTATAATATATGAACATACTTGCTAACAACTGCTGTTTCTTTCTTGTCTTCTGGTGCAGAAAATTACATGTTGGCCACAGAGACAAGTAATGCTGAAATAGCAAGAAAAGGAGAGACGTGAATTCCTTTGGACACTCTTTGTCCCCCCCCGCCTTATACTTTTCAGGTGACATAAATCCTTAGTGAAACCAAAAAGATCTAGGAAAGCATGGGGAAATTAACAGTGATGCTACTAAAGACTTGCAGCAGAGGACAGAAGTGACACAGTATAATCCACACATTCTTCATGAACTATCTGTTAATGTTATCATACTCAAAACTGCTGCTAAAGCTATGCCCTTCTTCTACCAGGAAAGTCTTCCATCAAAAAAAGTCTCCATATGGTTCCTTATGCTCAAAAGGAACAAAAAGGATTAATAGAAGTTTGATTTCCAACAAGTCAGTCATGCTTTCAATCTTTTGGTTTTTCATCACTAAAATTTATAATACAGTATTGTCCCTCCAATAAACAAACAAAAACCTCTTGTCAGTAGCAATCCATTCCTGGCTGCAGCAAAACCACAGAAATCCTTAAGCTGTAAGCAAACTAATAAAGCAGAGCTGCACGCTAAAACAGCGTTTAAACCATGGCCACATGACATGACTCAAAGTGACAAAATAGAGCTGCTAGAAATCTAAAGTGTCCTTTAGAAAGGTGACACTTTCAATAGTAAAAGGAAGAATTAATTGTTTAATGTCCATTACAAAGTGACATAAACTAAGTATTCAGTTTCCTGTCCTGGGCCACAGGAAAAGAAAAAAACCAAACATTAATTGTTTTATCAAAAAGGGTGCTTTCAGACAGAAATAGTACAAACCTGCCTCCTGGTTTTAGGAAGGCAAAATATAATTACAGATTTAGAATTTGGCCTGGCAATTTATTTACCTGATTAGTAACATAAGAATACCTGTCTTTAGTAATCATTAACAACCACTGTTCATGATCCTTCTTTGAGAGAGGACACTTCAAACAGCAAAGCATGTGTTACAAACACTACAGTTCTTTGGATATTATCTCAGTGTCAATCACAAACATATAAATAAAATTATTTTTCTTTGCAGTCCAGTTCCAGCATTATTTCCAAAAGCGTGTGAGATTTCACCAGAGAATTCTGTATTACTGTTGAAAGCATTTTCAAAGCGATTACGTCTGACAAAACTTTACAGCAACACTGCTACAAAAGTGATGGTACTTAAGAGTTCAGCATTTCCTAAAAGAAAGCATAACAAAGCAAGAGAGATATAAACTTGTATTTGCATCTGGACAGATCTACATGCCATGCTCAACCTCAAAAACTTAAACCAGGTTTTATTTCCATGAAAGGTTACCCTACAGTCACTTCAGCGCGTCTTGTTCCTCAGAATTGAAAGAACTTCACACACAAAGAGAGAATTTTCCCTGTCTCTGGGATTAACCTACAAGAACTTCAAATTAGGTATAAGTAAGAATTTTTGATACAGTTACTGAACTTAAAGAACTTGTAACTTTCTTATACACTGCACTACTTACAAAAGTGATGTATCACCACCTGTATCTGACAATTTACTGCAAAAAAACTGCGCACAACTTTGCAGTGTTATGCAAGGCCAGACAATAATGAGATGGATACTGAAAATTAAGTATCAAAGCTCATGCTTTAGGTTCATATTGTTACAGAACTCACAGAAGCATACTGTTGTCCCAACATCACTCAAACGTAGCAAAACTGAAGAGGGATTATTTAACTTCTCAAAAGTTCTCAGCCAGTGGGGCAAGGAGCGACTTCTCGTAAAGGGATTTCTAGTGAAATATTAAAAATTATGAGTTAACTGTTTCAATATGGATTTTGAATTTCACGAGTCTCAGACATGCTTTTCTCAGAAAATCCCACCCCACTTTTCCGGTAAAGGGAAAATAAAAAAAAAAAGGGAGATAGAGAGACCACCCACCTATGCTAGCCTATGACAAAGTATTCCCAGCCTACATTCTCCCTCTACTGAGTCCTTAAAAGAGAAATATTTGCACTCTATTGGGCTTGTCATCTAAAATAATCTCATTTATTACTTGGTGGGACTATACACACATATCATCTTTCAAACATCATCTGTTGCAGTGCTGTGAGTTTTGGGAGGTGGACGGGGGAAAAAGAGGCAAGGCATGGAAGATATTAGGAAACGGGACCACAACATCCTGCTGTCGTCTGAGGGAAGAAACATCTCTCAGACCTGCAAGTGCTGCTGGAACGGAGAGGAATCAAAACAACCGTGTCTTGCCTTCGTCGTGATTTCCGAGTGCTTTCCCCGTTCTGGCTCAGTGCCCGGCGGGGCCTGCGGGGCTCGGGGTGCCTGCCCTTCCTTCCCCGGGCTGTGACCGGGCCGCCTCACGGGCCGGCCTGGGGACACGGCCCCGGCCTGGGGACACGGGCCCGGCCTGGGGACACGGCCCCGCCGCCCCCCGGGCAGCCCCGGCCCCGCCGCCCTCCCCGAGCAGGAGCGGCTCCCCCCGTACTCACGGCTCCGCTCCGGCTCCCTCGGCAGCCGCCGGTGCCGCCCGGCCCTGCCCCTGCCCCTTTCCCTTCCCCTTCCCTTTCCGGGCCGCCGCCGCCGCCGCCGCTGCCGGGACTTGCAGTCCGGGGCGGGGCCGGCCGATCCCGCCGAGCTCCCGCGGTGTGCGGGCCGGGCGGCTGAGGCGGCGCCATGAAGAGGCGAGCCGGGCAGCGGGAGACAGAGCTGAAGGTACCTTCTGTTTGCGCCCTGCTCCCCGCAGCCTGCCCGCGGCCGGCCTCGCTCCTGCCGCGCCGGAGGGGCTGCTCGGGGCACGGAGCCCGGCGGCACTGCCGCAAGTTCGCTGCGAGGAGGAGGAGGAGGAGGAGGAGGAGGAGGCGGCAGCTCCGAGCCCCGAGCGGGGGTCCCGCAGAGCCGGGCGCGACCCCTCGGCTCGGCTCGGCTCGGCTCGGCACGGCCCCGGGAGGCTCGGCCGGCGCTACCCAGCGCATCCCTCAGGGCATCTCCCAGCGCATCCCTCAGCTGAGGCATCCCATGGCCCTCAGGGCATCTCCCAGCGCATCCCATATCACTCAGCGCATGTCCCAGCGCGTCCGTCAGGGCATTCCCCAGCGCATCCCCCAGCACATCCCTCAGCGCATCCCGCAGCACATCCCACATTCCCTCAGCGCACCCTCTGGCGCATCCCACGTCCCTCAGCGCATCCCTCAGCTCATCCAGCATCCCCTGAAAGAGGACACCTAGTACGGGCTCAGCAGTAGGTATTGACACAGCCTCCTGCTGTCCGGGCAAGGTATTTGAATTTTAAAGAGAGTTTTGTGGTATGTGGAAAAAGTAAAATACAAAACAGTAAGAATGAGAAGCCCTAAGTGACTTGTTTGAAAGCATAATGCTGATTATTAGTGATGTTAATGAAAGGAAGGTTAATTCCATTATAAATTTAGAAAAAGGTTTCAAAAATGATAATCACATACACCTGAACAGGGAACATGCTTGGTTTGGTATTGCTATTAATTTACTATTCAACATTAAAAGTTATTTCACTTCAGGGGAAGGGAATAGGTCTGATCTAAGAAAACTTTAGAGCCTGATTGCAGTAGTAAGATTCCTAACAATTCTTTGATGGACTACCTGGTCAGTTTGTAATTAGCTTTTCTGCTGTCCCAAGTTGCTGAAGGACAGCATCTTCGGTGTTACATTTGTAGTCTGCCCTTGCCATATATGTCAAAACATATAGAGATGTCACATCCAATTCAAAGTACATATATTGCAGAAAACCCCTCAACCCATACTTATTTTAGCCTGTGCATTGGTGCTGTCTATTCAAGGGCCTTTGTCTTTTCTATAGGTCTCAAATGTATTTGGGAATCATTTGCATTAGGTGAATAATTGCCCTTCATGAGATAAGGATAAAGGTTCAAGGATACGTGGAGGGAGTAAGAGGATGGTGCTGTGAACTACACTGGCAAAGGCTGTGGGAGGACAAGGCACTTAAAGAGGTATTAGAATTTATGAGTAAAACTCCATGCTAGATTGAAAGAGTCCTGCCATAGACATGTCTAGGTATTAGAGGGACAAACAAGACAAGGATGAAAATTGACAAGGGATTCGTACAGAGAATTTAAAGGTGCTAATACTTATAGGATGCCTTAGGGGGATGTTGTAAGTTGGGTTTTACTTGAGAGAGGCTTTGAGTATATTGAAAACAGAATGGGCCTGTAGAACATCTCAGAATAAAGGCTGCCAAAGGGGAAAGGAACAATGGGAAGAGGGGGAAGTTTACAAGGAGGAATGTATGCTTTTTTTTCATGGAAGCATAATGCCTTTATTGTAGAAATTCTGCCAAGACTTCCATCTAGGTACCGATTAAAATATTTTGTAGCAAACCAAATATTAGTGAGGTTAACCCAACCTCTTCTGGAGAGTAAGATTTATGAGACCTACTAATGAGAGGGAAGTGGCTGGATTGAGAAGCTGGTTTGGATTATGTATCTCCTGCCAATGTCTCTTGTTTTGCAGAATTAAATCCTGAATAAAAGTTCTTGTTTTGCTATAATTGTGTACAGTTAAATGCTCTCTATCAGATTCCCAGTGATTGGCTTTTGCTTTGTAATTATCCAGTATGTTTCTTACATGTGATAAGCTGTTTTCCCTCTCCAATTTTCATGCGTATAGCAAGTTTTGATTTATGCTGTTGCAGAAGAACATTTCTGTTCCAAGTACATGTGGTAGAAGTTCTTTAGACTGCAGCGTTGTCATACAGCAATTTCCACTTTGCAGATCATTCCATTGGACTGAGTAAAATTAAATGTGTAGCAGAAATGAAATCGTTTATGCTAGTATTTGGTGTTCCAAGCCCAAGGGGAGGAGCATGCAAATTCATTCTTGGAAAGAGGGTCTGAAAAAATTGGGAAACAATAGCCACAACTTAATCATCTGCCCTAAACACCATGTTGGGGATGCTAATGTCCTGTAGAATATCACTCTGAGGCTCAAGTGGACAGCAAATCACTATTCTGAAGTTTCTAAAGATACCTTAGAGCTGTTGCATGCCATCATCACCTCTGGTCTTCCTCATAGCAAATATTACTTCTGCGCATAAACCCAGAGCTGTTAATGTTGCTCATTAGCTGGAAAGGCATTTTTATGAAACTGTCCACTGGGGTTTGTTCATGTTTGTTTTAACTTAGAATTCAGTTTTAATTAATACAAATTATAGTTACTTTGATTCTTTTTTCTTTATGTTGTTGGACAGAGTTGGTCAATTGCTTTCTTACTGGGTGTAAGAAAAGGTACTACACAAAGTAAAACCAAACATAAACCTCCTATTTGTCAATTTAAGTAGACTATTTGCTCCTGTAGACTTGGGAAGAAAGCTGTTTTGCTTTTAGAATATTTATTATCTTGATTGATATTCACAGGCAAGTTAAAAAAGTTAATCTTTAATGTAAGACTGTTCTCAAGGCTTAGTCAAAGTGGGTTTTTTAAAGTAAGTTTCAGTGTGACAGAGGCCAAGCTCTGCTGACTCCCTCTATGTGCTTCTTTTTGCCACTCTTTGCATATTAAGACCCTCTGTTGTTACCATGCGAAAGAAAAGGTACTCAGTTAGTCTGGAGTATCATTTTCTGTTAAAGTAAAAGTATTACCTTGATGGGTCTTTGGAATAGACCACTAAGCCCAGTTCACAATTACCTTCTGTAGCTGTTTATGCTAATTCACAGAAGTGTGGAACCAGACCTGACTGCAGAGAATGTATTTCACAGACATTACTGTTATGTTTGTACGGCTCCCAACACAGCTGGGACCCCAATCCAATAAAGTTATTGCTGTACAAATAGTAAATGCATCAGTATGCACATATCTGAATATTCACAAGGGCTTTTACAAAGATATTCATGTGCACTTTCACATTTGTGAGACATGTTAGACAAAGTGGCAAGGAAATATAAAGCTTTAAATAACACAAAGCTTTGTATGTGTTTTATTTACGGGGAGGAAAAGGGAATATACAGTGTTTTGGCTGAGATTTCAATGAAGTCTTATTTCCCTCATCATTCTAATTTTTGCTGCCTGGAAAATAATACATATTTGCAAGAAAAAGTAGGTTGCTCCAACATATTAATGCTCAGGGAAAATTAAGCAAGTATTCTCAGAGCATGATTAAGGGAACAATTTTTAGGATTAATGCTGAAAAATATCACCCATACCATACAATGAAGTATATAGACTTTAACATTGTCTTATAATAGTTTGTTCAAATATTATGTTGATTTCTTGTTTTGTTTTATTGTTCTACCACTTAAGATATAAAAAAATTATTAAAAAGACACAAACAAAACAACATTTTCTAATTGACAGATTAAATAGTTTCTTTTAGAAGTTGTATTTCGGAAAATTAAAGTTAATGGAACATCTTAGATGCAGTTAAATAAGCTTCTTGTCATGTCATATTTCTGCTTAGGTAAATGGTGTGCAGGTTTTAGCAGAATCAGCAGCCAATATGCCAGTAGCAATTTTTGTGGTAATCACATTATTGGCCCTTCCCATTATTAATGAGACAATAATTAAGAAATAGTGTTGATAGTCACATAACACATGATTTGTATATTGGAAATGGTCAGGTAGAAGCCTTGCATATGCAGAATAAAGTACAAGACAGAATGAGTGGCAAATGTTTCTTGCTTTTAAATTCATCATGTTCCTGCTGTTTAAATTGCCTCAGCTGCTAATGCTGGAACCATTACAGTAATGGACTCGGCAAATGAAGGAGAACCAAGACATACACACTTTATTACTGGAGGGGTAATTTTCTCTTCATCTGTAATAGCAGCGGTGCCTAGTATTGATCAGACCATCAAGATACTAATCCTCTGTAAAATTAGTTGTTATAACTGAAAATGCGTTAATCCAAATCAGTCTGTGTCCCGACTTTCTACTTACTATTGAATACAGACTATTAGATGGTTTATTTTTTGTGATTTAAAGTCTTTACATGGATAATAGTAGGAGATTCCTTTGCTAGAGTGTGTGCTTAATCTTAGCTGTGGCCCAGGGTTGTCTTTTTGTTTTAACTAGAACATCACCCACTTAATTAAGAAGTGCATGTCTGTCTTTCTGCTCGGAATTATATTGGTACTTTAGGCTCTGCAGATTTATTAAACATGTTGTTTTACATTCAGTCACTTGTTTTTGCTGTAAATAAGTACAGATCTATGCTTCATTTGTTAGAATCTTCAAAGATCTTGGAGCTAAGAATGTGAGGAGAATGGCTAATCAAAACAGTAACTCGTGTCTTGTGGATTGTGAGAGTTTTGTGTATGAGAGTAGTGTAAGAGAAGTCCAATGCTCAGCTATATAAAGGTCATCAGCTTACTTTGATCTTGGTGATCCACTACATGAGACACTGGTACGGAGAGCTGTGCATGTTCCACATCCAAATATGGGACCCCTCTCCTCTCCTCTCCTCTCCTCTCCTCTCCTCTCCTCTCCTCTCCTCTCCTCTCCTCTCC
>JAWWEW010000020.1:9591881-9649468 GCA_035583185.1 Anabacerthia variegaticeps
TTCTGCTTACAGTGTCATTTGCAAGAGACCTCAGTTCAGATGCACTGATCTAAGATGCCACATTGTGTCATGGAGATCTTTTGGGTCTTCTTGCTCTTAATCCTAAATGCTGTTGCTGTTTTCCAGTCTAACTCTTTGATTTGAGTATTTGCTAGTGCACTGGCACTTGCCTAGTCCGAAATGGAGTGTAAAATGCAGGTGTTCCTGTGTTTGTGTGTGTACATATATGTACACGTGCAGGGCCATAAATGTGCAAAATTCCTCGGCCAATGAAGTGGTCTGTTACCAGATGTTAAAACTGGGATCTTCTAAACACTTTAAGCTGGTCACAAAGTTACTGTTAGTAAGTTTTGACTTATGTTTCCCTTTCCTGGAGTAATGTATGTCTACACAATGTGTTTTGGTGAAGAAGAACTGAATTTTGGAAGTGTGTATATATGCAAATACACAATCATATAAGTGCTTTTAAGTATACAGATGAATAATGAGCATTTGAATATTGAGCCATTGTGTTTGTTGATATGGTCTCTGAACTCAGAACTACTTTCTTGGCCTCCACAGTTTAAAAAAATCTGATCAAAATTAATAGAAAAACTGACCAGACTATTCTGAAACTAAAGGAATGTTATTTTTCATTTTAGACAGATGTTGCCTTTTTCTCTCACTGTACAAATCAAGGTTTAATTTCTACTGGGAGTTAATAATACTCTTCCGTAGTTGTGTTCCTGGGAGGAAAAAAGTTTAGAATCTTCAAGCACAAATTTATTTTTTCACTTGAACTGTGGAATACCTGTTCCTCCTCTAACCAGAGGCTGCTCTTTTTCCTATTTTGAAGTAACGTTTTACACTAATGTGCAGAGGAAACTGAGCATCATTATGCAGTTTATTACAAGTGCGTTCATATTTTTGTATTTTTCCAAATGAAAGTACTTTTGTGAATGCTGTCGTGTCTGTGCAATAACTAAGAGTTTGTGATGTTCTTGCTCTTTTCCTTTTTAACTTGTCACTGTCTTAAAAGGTTGTGGAGAAATCAGTTTACGTAACAAAAAATTCAATGGAAAGTATGTTATTATGTACTGATGGTGATGTATTAACAATTAGGAGATGGTGCCTTTTCCCATTGCCTTAAAAGCTAAAAGAAGCATTGCCATAATGGTTTTTTCCAACTTTCTTTACATATTAGAATTTGAAAGTGAAAACATAGTGAATAAAGATGATAGCAGTTAAGTGTCCTTATTTAGTTTTGTGTTCTGAATTAAGAGTATCCTGTCTGAAAACAAAATGTTTTAATCAAACACAGAAACTTCTGAAGTTGTTTTCAGGATGGCAGGAGGTGTGCATGTGCTTTTTATTTCAACTTCCAAGTGTTCAAAAGCTGTACTTGAGAGGTTAAGCATCCATGATTCTCTATGGTGTTATAGGAAAAAAATAAATCCTATTACCCAAAATAAGAGAGGTAGATACCTTAAGGGGAGTGCTTTGTTGTCACCTATACTCTCTGCAGTACAAATATCAGCTTGTCACAAAGGTTGAGACCTTTGTAGTTCATTCTTTCGAGGTACAAATCTGTCTCTCTTCTGGCTTTAATGCAAGAGCTGTGAAATATCTGTATTAGGTAAAATAGAGGTTAAGGCACCTTAAGGGCACTGAATTCTTATCTCTTTTTACTAGCAGTGGTGTCAACATGTACTAAAATGTGATGACCTACTCTCCTCTTTGACAAAAAGGAAAATGACCTGTCTACTGTGGATGGTGATAGACTTGCCCGGGGCAGATTATATTGTCACCTTCTTTAGTATTGGTATGTAGGAAAATAAAAAAGGCCAGGATAGTTCTGTTTACCATGGAAGTGTCTGACATTTCTGGCTACTGATAAAATATACTCAGGGCTAGAAAGAAGAGTCTAAACAAGATTGTGAAGAAATACAGAGATTCTTTATTGTGTGAGCCCTTGGTATCACAGGACATATCAAGAGGTTCCTTCTGACCACTTCAGACACCACGGTTCAAGTTCTGCATTTAACCCAACCTGCTGCTTGTCTGGGGCCTTTTGATACACAAAAGGCTGGCATGTCTTGAGTCTTGTCTTGAACTTATGATGTACCTGTGTACTGTGGAATTTAGTTAATAGAAGTAGCAGTTTTCCTTGTATTCTGGAAATAATTTGTATCCTATTCAAGACCTTTTCTCTGTAGCATTCTGAAGCATTTATAGTTTTGTAACAGTTAATTCAGCAGTCACTACTCTTAGTCATTTACTGTAGCTGTGCATGATGACATATATAACTTGGAGAGTTGATTTAAATTGTAAGACTAGAACATCTCAAACTCGTAAATGTACTTTATTAGTAGTATTTGTTTGCAATTCTGTATGGTAAAGGAAGGTGTGCTTTATGCTAATCAGAAACTGAACTTAAAGATTTCTGCTACACTCTTTATCAATATTTAAGAGTAGAATGTGTTTCAGCATGTTTTGCAAGATGATGATGAAATGCAAAATGCTCTAAGAAGGTAGAATAAGTCGAAATTTAGAAAGTCAATGTTAACTTATTTAAGTCAGATCAATGAAGTGGCTTTTGTTTGTTTCATAATCAGTGGGGGTTTATTTTTTTTCTTTTAAATACTTCTTTTTTTCCCAAGGAATTTAAGTAAAGAACAGGATATATTCCAGTTCTTACGAAAAATGAATTAGAGAATGAAATAATTAGTGAAGGCGGGCAGTGAGCAATGAAGGAACAAAATAAGAACTCAAGAAAGAGGGGCAGTGTGATATTTTGGGGGGAAGATTAGATAAGCAGAAAAGTGACACAAAACTGATAATAAATAAAAATAATAAAAATTAAAAAAAAAATCCAAACAATAGTTGGGGAGAACATGTGACCTGCTCATGCTTAAAAACCTGCTGGGACTTGGCCATTGAGTCTTTTAGAGAGGCACCTGGCTGAAAAAGTCTGGACTGTTTAGAATCTCTTTACTTACTCTCAGAAAATCTCCTTTGCATGTGGAATCTTCTCTGCTGTTGTGACCCTGGGCCTAATCTCTGCTTTCTCATTTGGTTTTGGAATTCTTTGAGAATCCCAAATTTCATCTGTGTGTGCAAAATGGCCGAACTTTGCATGCATAATAAAAGCTCGGTGACTTCTTGACAGTGCCAGTGGCGTGATTAATTCCCATGCATAATATAGTCAATCATCCTGTGCATATGCAGTGACAATATAAGCAAAGGGGAATGAAGGATCCCCATGGATGATGTCTGGGAGAGAGCTCTTGTCTTGCTGTCAAATATGTTTGTCTCTCCCCATGTCCCCATAGAGTTCTTTCTCCTTGGGCTTTATGCCAATTGCAGCATCTTCCCCATCTGGTCACTATCAGGAAGCTGGACCACACCTCAACCTCTTTCATCTCTTGCTGGCAAGTTTGTGTGACTCTAGGTAAAGAGGCAGAAAATGCAAGGAAGCTGGCATTTTCCTAAGGAGCCTTTATATAACAATCCCTGGTGTTTGCCACATCGAGTCTTTTCCCTTTAATAAATTAGCATTATTAACAGAAAATCATGCTTGGTGTTTGACTGCAGCAGTTTTGTAGCAGATGACTTAGTGCCTCATATCCCAAATACCAGGCCTTTGATTGTGTTCATTCTCAGAAATGATCCAAACTTCCCTTAGCTAACCTTACAGTTGAGTTTGTGGCATGCCACATAGTTTTTTTTTGCTTCTACCAATAATTTCTTGGCATTATTACATGTACAGTAATAAAAATGTTAATAGAGGTAATTAGAAGATTTTTAACTAAGATCACCTAAGCTCTCAAACTAGAAAATCACCTCAATCTCTTTTCTGACATGAGCAGTTGCTCTTGCACACTCTAAACTGGGATCACGTGGTGCCTGTAAATGTTAACAAGAAGCCGTAGAGAACTTCTACTGACAAGCCAGTATTGCTTTGTGACATTATGCTGGCAAAACTCTGTATGTCATATTTGTAGCTACACACGTGGAAAGGTATAGTACATTTTGCTAGCTGTAGTTTTTAGGCAGGTATGGTGATTTGATGTCATGCTGCACATATTTCTGTATCATAGCAAACAAAGTATTTGTTGTATCTATCCCGTTAAATTAATAAATCAAGTAGGTTTTGTAGCTGTGTTTTAGTAAGTGGATAAAGTATAATCTGAATTCTGGCTAGTTACCAGTGTTTATCAGTGATGAAAAATTGCAGATTAGTCTGTGTTTCTATAATCAGAGCATTTACACAATGGATATATTGTTACAGTTGTCGTTTTAGTTCTGATTATTACTCAGTGTGTCTATTGCAATTTTCTCATTTACAGCTGTTATTGAGCTCCATGTGTAATAGATGGAATTACTTTGTCTACCATTTATTTTATGAATAGCCTACAGAAACATTAGTATTAATAATATTATCCACTTAATGTACACAAGAGTTTATAATATGGATAGATGAATAATGTGTTGCACTACTTAAATTTTATTGGAATGAGATAAATAGACCTAGTGCATTTTTGCTGGTAAATGCAGTGTTAAAGTCATCGGGGGGATTTAAAAAAAAACAATTCTAAGCAAAGTGATTGCAACTACTCTGTTATCAAATATATGAATAAAATAGATTAGACTTAAAACAGATTTGTTTGGGGTTTTTGGGTTTGTGGGGTTGGTTTGTTTTCTGAAATGAGGAAAATTTTCTGTTTAAATGAAAGAATTGAGTGTCAGCTCTTCAAGTTCTTTCTTAAAAGGGTGTGTTCTGCTAATAAAGGGATCTGGGTGGGAAAACGAACAATTTGGTTTCTTTGCTCGGTAGCAGAAAAGTGTACATGGGACACAAAGATTAAACAGAACTGAACTAAATTTGCTGGTTTGATAAATATGACATGCAGCTCTGATTAAACAGGAAAAATAGCCACTTGGATGGCAAGCCAAGTCAGACCTTGTCCAATGAGGTCAGCTTCCTCCCTAATCTTGTCCTTTATCTGCTCTTTCAGCTTAGTTCAGTGTAGAAAGGCTTGACTTTGTGAGCTTAAGGCAAATATTCACCCTCAGTTTTGGGTAATTCTGATTGTATGAAATTGGCCTGTTTTTTCTGACTCAGTGGGGCTTCTCTAAGTTGACTCTTCAAGGTACTGTTTTTAAAAAAGTTGTTGTATTACAGGTAATAAGGATATGCTTTGGTCTCATGAAAATGCATATTAATTCTGTGCATAGACCAGCCATAATTAAAGAACACGAGGGAGGTTTTTTCCCCAGTTTGTTGGGTTTTTTTTCTGAATAAATATGCACTTAAGCAAAATCTCCAGTAAATGTTATGTAGAATTTATGCTGTTTTAATCTGAGAAAATTAAGTTCAATTTTCTGACAGCATAAGTATGGAATGTAAGAACATCCATTTACATATTTTCCTTGCTGTGTTAAGTTTGATAGGTAAAGGTAATACGTATTTGGGCCAATTTGTAAAGTTATAAAAGTTGGACAAGGCTGAAGAAGGGCTGGCGTGTCCTAAAGCTTGTCTGACTTGCCTGGTGGTTCTGGGAGGTCTTATAGTGCCTTATCTACAGCTGGTACCTGGCCTTGACTGCCTTAGCCCAGAGTATTTGGGGTTAGCTCCCCCCACAGCCCAACGCAGGCAAGCTGTGCTCTGCAGGCCAGTGGGTCTTTGTGGCTGAACCTGCACAATTCATCTATTGTTTAACCCTAGAGATCTCAGAACTCAGATGTTTGGCATATTCACTCTTGAATTTTAATGGATTTTTTAAAATAAAATACCCACCCCATCTTTCTGCCGTGAGATGTATGTTCTCATAGCTGTGTATCCAGACATTTCTTAACATTGTCATTACCTTGTTGTTTAAACTCTCTCCATCCTGAGATCCAGTGTTGTGCAGGGATTCCTGAGCAGTGACCTACTAGCATTTCAGCACCACCAGAGGACTGCAGAGCTGTCTGGTGTTTTAACTCTAGTCCCCCAAACTACCTGGTGTTTCAGAGAAAGGTGAAGTGTGTGCATCACATACACATACTTTTCTTCTGGCCAGTTGTAAAATACTCTAATTTACTTCCTTAAGAGAATGTGTTGTCACTTATTTTTTGTCTGGGGCCATGTTTAATTCTATTGCAATGTAAAGTTAATTTATTCCCAGCTTTTATGTGATTATTTTCTCAAAAATGTAGAACTTTTTAGAATTTCTGTAACATATCACAAATGAAGAATAGCACAAAATTGGTATTTTAGCGGAATAATCTTCAATGTTTTCTCTGGTTACTCTATCAGTTCTTTTCACAGATTTTTTTTTTATTTTTTTTTTTGCTTACTACAGAAAAATTACATCAAATGCAGAATAACAGAACACTGTCAAACTAAGAAGGTTTTATATGGACAGCATTAGACAGGAGCAGAAAAATCCAGTGCACTAATAGGCACACTCACATGAGCTACCTAGTCCATTGACAGTTTTTTCCTTTGTTCTCCCTCTCGACCCACTTTCTGCCAGTGATTTGTGACATATTTTGTAAGAGATCAAATAAACCCTTGACACCTGATTGCAATGTAGTGCTTGTTTACAGTTGCATTTTTGAAGGACCTCTAGACAAGATGGAAGGTTTAACTTAAAGTAATTAAATTTGCATCTGCTCTGTGACAGGAATGTTCTTATGTATGCATCCTGTTGAGCAACTTTTACCATAATTGGCCATGAAGTACCCAAAGAAGGATACAGGTAGACAAAATCATTGTTGCCTACTACTAAAATCTGTCATGGAATTTCTTAAGGACTGCCTTGTATGTGGCTTGTGCTGGGTTCTTTGAGGTATAGTAATTTCCTACTTTTATTTGGAATGGGGAAGGAGAGATTTCCAAAGCCTTGGCCCCTTCTCTGGGTCCTTTCACACTACTTGAGTGAGGCTAGACATGTAAAATGCCTGTACTTCCATTAATTTCTTTCAGAATTATATCTGTTTTCTTGACCACTACTTACGCATTTTGCAAGTTACTGCCTTTTTTTTTGGCATGTCTGTCTTTGGGCAAATTCCTGAGCTCTGTAGCTAGGCACTGAACCTACTTTCTTTCATCATCTCGATTATCTTGATCATTAAAGGGATATCTGTTGAGGGGTGATTAGCTGTGATGAAGTGGTTGGCATTCTGCTCCTCTTGGTTGATTCCAAATTTAACCAGATTATATAATTTCTATTTATATCTGCAGATGTCATTATTTTGCAACAGGCTGTTTTTGTTTATATGCTCATTTAAGGGCAAAATGAACATTTGATTGTTATTATTACGAGAGTTTCTTGCTGTTTTTTAAGTCTTGAAACAATGTTGGAGGAAGACAGAGGGCTGGAGAAATAAGCCTGATTGATTTGGTTATTATATTCAAAGAAAAATCACAAAATTAGCACTGGAAATTAAGTAAAAGGTTCTTCTGCCTCCACATCTGTTCAAACTGAATATCCTACTGGTTAGTGTGTTAAACATGTAGCATGTGGTCTCTCCCAGCTGTGGCATAGAATTTTTGTTCATGTTGCACCACCCAAAATTTTGGAGGGTTTTTTTCCTCCTCATTATCACTCAGCTACTTAGTTCAGATGAATAAGCACAAGGTTGCTGTTAGTTGGCAGAACTCTCAGGCAGTTTTTAAATTCGCTTCATTCTGAAAACACGTGCACATGACTTATGCTCAGCAAACTATTTTATTTAGCAAACATTTCATTTGGGGAAGTACTATTTTTTGTGTATCCAGTTCATCACAAATCTGTTAGTTGCCTGGTTGTTGATAGAGGCGTTTCTTAACATGCAGGTTTGAAGCAACTTACCTGTTCTCCAGACAGCACTTAACATTACCAAGTTTTTAGGTTCGTTTCTGTTTGTTTGTTTTTGTTTGTTTTTTTTTTTTAACTGAGCTGCTGTCCAGTAGTGTGTGATTTCCAGGATCTTTGTATTCCCTACCAACATGAGAATCTTTTTGAATGTGCTAAAGGTCAGTGTTAATTCTTGTAAATCAGAAGGCAAAAAGACACTAAGTAGGCTGAAGACTAGTAAGTTTCTTTCATATTCCTTTTATTGTTTTAAATGTGGACCCTGACTTAAAGACAAATTAAGCTGAGCTTGATAAACAGTATTTTCTATTCACATTTTGAAACCTAAAGAACTACTTTACAGTTGTTTTGAATTTAGCATGATTAATTAATAACTATTCTTTGTGGTATATTATGGCCAAATGCAGCTGCTGTGACGTAGAATAGTGTACAACTGATATTGCTGAGATTTCTCCTGTCAGTGAGATTTGAAGTAACATGCCATGATGTTCACCTAATACCATTTGAAGTGGTTTTTTATGAAGACCAAGAATTATTTGCATCTTGCATGACCTGTCCTTATTGCTGCTTTGGAGTGCAATGTAGGTTAGAAGAAGTAGTTATTTTCAGCCTGCTGACTACAAGAGAGATTAATAGCTTTTGAAAGGGCTATAATGAAAGGCTGACCCAACTGGCTTTTGTATTATACCTTGTTTATCCTGCTCTCATCTCTAACACCTTTGGGCTACAACAAAATGCAATTTATGTTAGCAGTGCTTCATAGAAGGTGAAAGGTCATATTTTTAATGAGGGTGGCCCTGATTGGGATTCAGGTTTTAAAATGTTGTCTGGTAGAGTACAGTCAACAAAGTCCATGTAAACAGAATGAATGCAGAAAGGGGCAAGTAAACATTATTTGAGAGGAAATAAGGCCACTTTATTTAAAGTTCAATTAGAAGTTAAATAGCTAGGAAAAGGAATTTAACAAATTACCAGCGTTATGATGGTCAGGTCTAATAAGCCTTTATAGTTTTGGTGGCGTGCTGGGTTTTTGTACTGAGAAAAATATTTTGCAGGTAATCAATTTCCTTTTTCTTATTTTGATGCTGTTTGGTACAAAGAGCTATCTGTATCTATCTTATCTTTGAATTGAGCAGGACAGAAATTAAATGACCACCTGTGCTTGTTCAAGGGAGAAATATTCTTCTCAGTGCAGCTGAACTTGTCTGTATTTGGAAGGATTAGCCATAAGACTCATCTGGGTTTGAGTTTTCCCTTTAGAAGGAAAATGAGATTGAGCAATGGTATCTATTAGTTGTGTGTTCACTTTGGTAAAGCCGAGCTTTTGAGAGTGATATGCTTTACAAATGATCCTGCTGGATATTTGTTGAATGATGTTAATATTAGAATTCACTATGTTACTTGCATAACCAATTTTATGAAACATGCACCTCCTCATAGAAGCCAAATGTTTTTGAAGTAGGTTTAAACTTCAAGAGAATTCTAATCAGAAGATGTTTAGCAAGTAAAGGGGGGAAGTTTTAGGATGTAAGAGAGGAAGGTGAAGGTTTCAACTCAGAGTAGTCAAAAGTGGATTTGAAAGAAAACCTTGGATCTGTGTTTTCAGCATTCAGATACATACCCTGTGTGACTGATGCTTGCCATGACAGCTCACTCTTGTCTTTCAATTGTGTACATTGTTTGCAAATGACAAATAGTTTCAGTTATGTTCAAGAAAGGACTGGGAAACACACCTGAGATTTTGAATTGCATTACTGTTTGTGGAAACAACTTTTAACCTGGGTTTAGTTCAAAGTTTGCGTAAGGAAAAATGGTGGAGTGAGCCTCTTCAGTTCTTTACAGCCAAATTGCCTCTCATGGAAATACACATTATCAAAATCTGAAGTTTTATGTGTTGTTTTTTAACCATGACAAAATTTTGTGCTGGAATAGAGAAGAATTGTTAGCTTTCCCACATGACGGTAACGGATGGAAAATGTGGGCTGTGTGACAGTAACCAGGATACGCAAAACCACAAGGCATGTAGGATTCACCTTGTGTGGGGTTTCAAAATGAGTTTGAGAGGGCAGCACGTTAGATTGCCTAAGAGCTGCAGGACTGGAGAGGTATTGTGATGTCAGAAGGTTTTTTCCCCTGATTT
The DNA here is from genome assembly GCA_035583185.1 of Anabacerthia variegaticeps. NCBI lineage: Eukaryota > Metazoa > Chordata > Aves > Passeriformes > Furnariidae > Anabacerthia > Anabacerthia variegaticeps. The sequence continues at coordinate 9,601,845 of JAWWEW010000020.1, forward strand.
TGAACAGTGGGTTTCCTCTCCCCCACACTCCCTGCTCCTGACTTTCTATCTGAGCCCAGCCTTGCTGAGCTGTCCTCCTGCAATGCCACTCCATCCTGCTCTCTCCCTCCTTCCCTACCACAGCACTCCCCCGTGTCTTTGGGCTCCTGCTGTCTCTTGGCAAGGAATAGAATCACACATTACTTTAAAGCAACATAATGTTGCGATTCCCCTTCTTTTCTTCTGTGTCAATAGGTCTTGAACTATTAATGCAAATCTTCAAAATGATTCTTTTAAATTTACACTTGTTTTACATTATTTTATAATTAAGTTTTAGAGTTTAAAGAGAAGAAAGGAATAGAAGTTTTTCAAGTGATTAAATATTAATTTTATTCACACTTAACCCTAATTTACATTAAGGATGTTAACTGAAAGGCAGATCTTTTGAATTCAACGTTTTCGTTTCCTTCTAGCCTCATTGATGAACAGTTAGATCTTGTCATATGTTCATAAAGTGTGATGGTCCACTGGGATAGAAGGAATAATTGTGCTGTCTTGCACTTTCTGGGATGGTCTGTTTGTGATGCTGACTGTTTCCTAACAAAATAAAACAAACAAACAAACAAACATAAAATTAAAAAATCTTTTGTCTAAACTAAAACTGAGATTTGAAACAAATCCCGGTCTCAAACCGTTAGAGAGACTGTCCTGCTTCTCATACAGCTAATTGCTGTTGAAATAAAAGAAAAATAACATTCTCCTTAAAAATTCATGATAGTCTTATGTTTCAAATATCTTCTTAAAGTCTTCCCTTTTACTCTTTTGAATGAGGCTTTTGTAAGCTCTCCCTGTCTCAGTGCTTCTGTCTTGAAAGACTGAACAAACAGAGTAGGCTTGAAGACCTTGAAACCCCTGCACTGACGCTCTGCATGCAGGTGAAATGAGGCAGTGCCTTAGGAAATACTGTGCTGCTTTTTATACATTTCATACCCAGATCTCTGTTGCGTACAAACACTGACTGATTTGAAGAGACCTGTTTAATCCTAAGCAAGCCTTTTGAGGACTCTCATGATTTTTCTTGTCTGTCTTAACAGGACTTCAGTGTTTTGGAAAGCTAATTTCTAAGGTATTTTGTTGGAAGGTGTATCAAGGGATAAAATTGATGATAAAATCCTGTATTACATATGTGATGCATGTATTATATGCAGGACTAGGAATTTAGGTAAATATAAAAAATTTGTAATGCCTGCAGCTACAACTATGTGTAAAACCAGCCACTGATGTTTATTTTAATTTCCTTTCAGAGAATTATGTTAACTAAAATGCACTTGGTATCCTTCTGCTAAGATCTATAGTTCTTACCTGGGAGTTCAGGAAATGTAAAATTTATTTCTGTGATTTAAATTGCTCACAGAACCCTGGGTAAAAATACCATCTTGGTATTATATAAACTGCTATAGCTTCTTCCATGCATTCAGTGTTTACACTTGCACAAGTAAAACCCTGCAAATGATACAGGCCTTTGTGCAGTGTTTAATAAATTATGGAACTTTGAAGAATCTTTGAGAAGTAGGGTCTGCATGTGACTGAGCAGTAGACATGAATAAGTGTTATCCTCAAGTGTATCTCGCAGACAGTAATAGATGCTTGAGCAGACAATATGAGCACTGAGTGAATGATGGTAATAACATTAAATATTTACATATAGCAAAAGCATCTTGACAGCAGAAAAGAGACTGTCTCTGCAGTAAGGTGGATAAACCCCAGTGTGATATAGTATACCTTTCTATAGGACAACTTTCTGTTAATAACTAGCAGTGTTTCTCTGTAAGACACACATTATAATCTACTGTCATACAAGACAGTTTTCAAGACTTCATTGGGATCATCTCCAGGTTTTGATATCACTCCATACATCCTGTAGTGTAAAAACAATTACGAAGTTCAGGAATAAGGCAATAATTAGGTAATAAGTAAATGTTTAATATTAAGCAAAGTACATTTTGACCTGTTACTAGAAGTCCAGCATCACTCTGCATTACTTTACCTCAGGTTTTGATTGGATTTTCTGGCATAGGAACTGTCTTTGTCCAAAAGAAAGTTGTGCTGTGGCTGTGCCTGAAAGAGTTGATGAAAGCAAGAAGCCCTCCTGCCCTCTCTACTGCTGAGCAGTTTCATAGGAGTAAATCCATTTTATCGATTCCACAGTCCTTGAAGTGCGGGATGCTTGTGTATGTGCCCTTGTTTTGGTTTTGGGGGTTTTGGGTTTTGCAAATTCTGATTGTAGAACAGTTGGTATTGCTTGCACTGCACTTGTTAAAATAGGTCATGCTTGAGTTTCCACGTAATGTTAAAGGGAAACTACTTTATCAGAAGCATAGAGTAATGGCTTAATATTTATGCTGAGGAGCAGATGAATTTTGTTACAAGTTTTTATCCTTTTTAATACATTCCAAATAGCTTTCAGTTATAAGAAAGAAATAAAACAATAGTGACAGTAAATTGAATTTTTTTAAAATACTCTATGAAGCTTGTATTACTATGATGAACCTATTTGCATTTAATGATCTGTCATGTCAAGTAATTAAAACAAATTAATATTGAAAATGGAGTAAAACTGAGTACTATCAAGTCACTTTTTCATATATTCATTTTCTTGTAACAACTAAAGAGAACATAGACCATGATTTTAAAAATAATTGCTTTAAATCATCAATGAGGTTGTTTTTTGTTTTGTTTTAGTATTTTATGGCAAAGATAATTCATTGGAAGTAGATACTGGAAGATTAACTTTTTTTTTTTTTTTTTTTTTTTCCTTCTAATTCTTCCCCTGCTTACTGCTCTTTTTGGGAAAATGCTTATCAATTCGTTTTTTAGAGGTGGCTTTGGCTGGGTAGCCATTCCTAAGTAATCAGCATCGTTTTAGAATATAGATAATTATGAATGTGAAATATCTAAGGCATATGTCCAGTTCAGCTTTGGTCAGCCTAGCATTTCTTGAGATCAAAAGGCAAATACATTTTTGCAGCTTTTAAGGAAAGAATCTTAATCCTGTGGTAGAAGAGGTTGGTATATTGGAGAGGGAAAAATAATGTATTCCTGCAAATATATGAATGATATGTTTTGCAAAAGGAACGTGACAGAAATGTAATGTGATGTGTTCTCTTCTTGGAGGAGTTTTACTGTGAGGGCAGAAGTTTTGCAGGTGATGGCTGTTCTGAGCAGCATTCCTCTGTGGCTGGAAAACTGATGGGGACTGCAGAGCCAGAATGTTGATAACTTGACTCCGGTGCGTGTGAGCTGAGAGGTTTTGATTGGGGACTGCACTGAAGACAAGCCCAAGTGGGCTTATCCCACTGTCTAAAACTTGCCCCATATTCCTTGTTTGCTTCTTGGATGTCAAGAATCAGAATTTATGCAGCATTTAAATTTAAGATTGCATCTGGAATCTAGTACAGTAGCATGCCCCTGACTTGCAGAGGGCTGTGCATCTCAGGATCCTTAAGAAAAAGGACCTATTTTGGAGTAGATGACCTACATGCATTTTTCAAGGCAACTGGTAGTTTGGGACCTTTTGGATTAAAACTTCTAATGTTGATCAGGAGTTACTCTAGTTTAAATCCTCTTTCTTTCTTCAAAGCTTCTGGTAGATAAAATGAAGTATTCTTGTAAAAGCAATAAAATATGACAAGTTTTCTACATCTTGGACAGTAATAATTCAGTGATCATCAAACTTTGGACTTTTTTGTTCATTGTTGTGTTACCTTACTTTTTTATCTGCTCTTTAAAGCAGGGCCAATATTGATTCTTGTGGCAGCAGTTTAGGTCCTAAGAGCAGGGTATGGATTAAAATTCTTAAAGTACATTTACAGTAAAGGTTTCCAAAGTTAGTTACAGTGTGCTGCCCACGCTTGGGTGAAGCCTTTCTCAACTGGATTTCTAGGGGTTTTTTTAGGCCCTTTACATCATATCCGCCTGATATAATGGAGGGTAATGGTCAGGGCCTGAGCACATATAAAATGTTGCTAAAGTTTTATATTTCCATTTTACTGAGTTTGTGGTAGAGAAATTACGTTGGACAAACTCTTCAAGTGTAGTTCTGTTGCAGCCTACATAATGTTTTCATGAGCAATGTTTTAAAAACTATTATTCCTCCTCTTCATTATTTCCCCTCGCACTCCTTGTGGCTTCAGAATTTGGAGAATTTATTTTTATCGTAATCTCTAAGCATCTTTCTCTGCATTTTGTGATAGAGGTTATATTTCAACCAGAACAGATGTACTTAGTGTCCTGTAGCAATAGTTTCTTGGTGGGGATTTTATATTTTCAGATTTTTTTTTCCTTTTTCTGTAGTGTGCAGTTCAAAAAGTACCCTAAAATATATTATTTTCTTTTAGCTTAGTGAAGCTAAGCACATGAAGAGTCATGAGGCACTTGAAGTGGAAATTTTATGCCAGTAATAGGAAGCAGCTTAGTTGAGGGTGGTTTTCTACTGAAATTACTCCTATCAAGCATTAATATGTTGCTATTCATTTCATGATGATAGATGTGGGGTTCAGATGCAGAATTTTTAGTTTATTCATCTGTATGTAAAGTGTCCATAAATAAATGGTGTTGTGTGCTAAATGTCTAGGGAACATAAAGACTTTTTCTTGCCTTTTCCTGTAAAAATGATGTGAAATAAAAATGCAGAGACTCATGGCAGGGATTGTATTAGCATCCTTTTTTGCAATCTGTACTTTTAACTTGATCTAAACGTTAATTTATTTTTTTTATTGCTAGGTAATTGTGCTTGTATTTTATACACACATTAATTTGTGTTCATCATAAAATATATATCAACCTCTTCATGGCTTTTCATTAGCTGGATTGCACTGCAAAGTTTAGGGTTTTTTCATAAACTTAAACACTGAACTGCAGAGCTGATCACTAGAGGCAAAACAGGGTAATGCAGATGTGGGATGGCTGTAAGCTCCACTGCAATGATAATAAATATGGTGGTAGAAGTGTAGGAGGTGTCAACATGCAAACAAGGAATGGAAGAATGTGCCCAGTTTGCAGCTTCGAGAACACTTTATTAAGCTGTGAAAGCACTCCAGATAAAAAGAATAGTAACAAAGTCTGTTCAAAATGGGGGGATGAAATTTAAGTTGATGCAATATTTTCCTAAAATCAATTTCATAAACTATCCAAGCTCTCTGAAGCTTCCAGTGCCTAGTGTATAGGCTTTGAAATATGCTGGGTTTGTCCTGCCCTGCAGGGCTTTTCTCTGGGTTAGGACGGTAAGAGCAGGCTGGAATAAAACCGTGTGTGATGCTTTACCAGCTCTTTAAGGCCGGTGGGGTTGTTCTAAAGCAGGAGGAGGAGTCTGTCTCACCATGACCTCGGCTTGTCTGCCTTCCCTTGGCAAAGAGTGGGGCTGCCCTTCCACGCCGTGCAGGCTGTGCACTCGAGCTGAATTAGCTTTTGAACTTTCCGTGCACTATAAATCTTAGGAGACACTAAAGTTAAAGTGCACGTCACTAGGTGGCACTGGAACATCGTGGGATGCCAAGTACAGGCGATCTCTTCATCTGCGCACTGGAGCTGCCTGGACTTGGAAGTGTCAGGGAAATTGTTTTATTGTTAAAGGGCATAGTGTAATATATTCATCTCCATCCAAGGCGGCCATTTAATGCCCTGAAACATGCCCTCTCACAGCTCTGGCCTGTTGACTATGCTTATTTGGTGTAATAATTAGCAGCATTTCTCACTAACAGCGGTACTTACTAACACCTCACATTTTCGTCTGTGTTTTTGTACGTGATGGATTGTGCATTCTGTGAATGAAGTTAAGCGGGTCACAGCCTAAGCCCTGTACAACACAGCTATTTTCTGCACAATAGTTCTGAATAGATATATATTAACTACTTTTTAATTCCCGTGGTTTGTGAAGCAAACAAATTTGAGTCTTTTTGTGAGAGGCCATTAAAAACTTGTAAGCACAGAACAGTTAACTTGTCAAGTTACAGAACAAAAAGAAACGGAAGGAGGAGCTACAGGAATTAGAGTACAGTGTCTTTTACTAATGTGTGGCTTTTAGGAGCCTGTTCTAGTGCTCCTTCGAGCTTTGTAGAGACCTCTGTACTTTGTTCTAGAGCAGCAATTCTCCATGTGCGTGTTCAAGGTGATCTTCTTGCCATCATGATGTTCAAACAGTGACTCTGCTTGTTATGAGAATACGGATGGGAAGTCTGAGTTAAACAGTACATGGGGGTTTTTTGCACTTTCATAGCTGGAAATGATTATGTTGAAGATCGTTCTGATGGAAATAAAAGCAAAAGTTCCTTGAATAAATGCTGTGGGTAGGGATCCTTGTCATGGTTCTTTCTGAATGCAGGAGCTGATAGAGTTAAGGGTTCCCAAAATTATTAGGTAAGCACAGTCTTTTTTTGGTTAAACTCCTAAGTAAAAACCTAATGGAATCCTTAAACAATGTTTGGGGCATCTGTCATACGAAGTTCAGAACCTTAGTCACTTCTAGTTTAGATGGGACTTGCAGGATAAGTGCTGCTAAATGTGGGTCATAAGCCCCTGCAGTTGTCTGTTACTTAATTTTAAAATCCTCTCTTTGAATATTTTTTAAATCCTACATTGTTCCTTCTTTTTTCATTCAGCCCTTCTTGAATTCTAGCTACTGCTGAAGCAATTCCATTGTAGAAGGGGAAGTAATACAGCATGTTAAGCCAGCAAATAAGAACAAAGGTGGCTCTGGCAGCTTTCTCTTAATGTCAGTTTCTTGCCCTCAGCTTCCCTTATTAATGCTCGTGAGCTGCTGTCACTCAGATGGTTTTAACACAGACATGCAGATTACATGTCAAAAAGGATGGCCTAGATTTTTGAATTTCAGGTTGAGAGTACCCCAACATACAAACCCACTGTATCAAATTATAAAATGGTTGACTCCAGTCCATGTAGACATTCTGATGGAAAAGAAATTTATTTATTCTTGTCTTTGACATATCCTCTAAGTAAGCAAAAGAGTTTAGAATTTTAAGGTGTCAGCAATATTTTCATTTGGACGGAGACTTTCCTATGTGCCTTTAATTTTATGATAGTTCAGAACAATCCTCTTTGTCAAGTTGTACTTCCATATTAGGATTATTTTTTGTGCGTGTGTATCTCTTTTTATTAAAGGTTTGTACCTCTTCTCACCATCCCTGTTCTAGTTTACATTCTTGTACTAATTTACTGTGTGCTTTTTGATGACATTCTTATATAACATATACATTCAGAGATTATTTGGCGCTTTTTCTTTATTGGGTCATTTCATTGATTCAATTTTGAGTGTCACCACACAGTTGCTTAAACCTGTCTGCGTTTTCCTGTCAGCCTGGTACAGCTTTAGTATCTGCTGTGGGTCAGTATGGCTGCCTCTCTTCTTCCTTTGTGTGGACAACGAATCCAAACCATTCTAGAATGACTCAGTACTCTTGGTAGGAATTGTTCATTTATTAAATTTTGCAGAAGAAATAAGCAGTAGTAGAAGTCTGGCATTTTGGTGGGGTTTTTGTGTTGTTTTTTTTTTTGTGTTTGTTTGTTTGTGTTTTTTTTGTTTTGTGATTTTTTTTTCAGCAGAAAGGAGCAAGTAAGGCAAAGGAGGTTGTGCTGAAATCTCGAATGGTCTTCATGTGCCAGCCTCTCCTTTTCACCTTCAGAAATCTAGGTTGTATTTGAGAATAACATAGAGAAGGGAAGAGGTGATTTTTGAAAAGACGTGTCATCACTGTACTACTTCACATTCTCAGAATACAAGCAGAGGTAGCAACAGGACTATCTAGAATCTTAGACCAATTAAGAAGTGTGTGGGAAGAAAGGACAGGCAAAAGTTTTTTCCCTGAATAAATGTACAGGGAAGATGCCAGAAATAATTTTTGTGTATGTCCATTTTAGCTGAATATTGCTGCTCTGCAAAATTACACCAAGTGAGGGGAAAAGTTAACGAGAAAGAAGGTCTGTATATGCAAATAATAGAAATGAAAACTGGAAATTAAGTATTAGCTTTTTCAAGAGCCAGAATTGCTTTATTAAAACAGCATTATTTGAAAATGTAGTTCTAAAGTTTGCTCAATAAATGTGTTCTTAAGTGAAATGTTGATTTGCATTATTAAATTTGCCTAGATTTGGCACAAAGGAAGTGGCTTAATAGATCTACTTCTTTGACTGCAGATCAGGGCTCTCTTGTATTTTAGTATACTTTAACATTATTTACATTATGCAAAGTCAGTTTAAAAATAAAATGTGAGTGAAAGACAATGGGTAGTCCTTCTTTTAGCTGTAGTTCTTTAACCTTATGATAGTACTGCAAATGTTCCAGGCACTGTGAAATTCAGATCCCAACAGAGTCTTAAATTTGTTTTGAAATGTGAGGAATAAGATAATTTCTAATACCAGCTTTAGGACTTCAGTAAAATATATTCCTAGAGAAGCAGACCAGGGTCTCCTGATTCACTGACCACTGGTGACTGGCAAAGTGATGAATCAAAACCAAACTGAGGAATGAGGTGCATCAAACTTTCAATCAGTGTGGCTTTGCTGCCTCCAGTTTATTTGGCTAGGCTGTATGTGCAGAACTTCTTAAGGAAATGTGGGTGATTCATCGTAGTCTGCTGGTTGAAACAGTTTGGGAACCACTGAACTAAAGTGTATCATTTAGAAAAACTTCTGAGCTTGATATACGAAAGAATTCCTATGGGGGAGAATTCATCTAGCACAGTGGTATCTCCTCCAGTGTTTAATTACCCTTTCTTTTAAATTGTGCTCCTTGTTTCTGGTCTGAACTTGCCCAATGCTTCAGCCCCTGAATTTTTCAGATCATTGGCTGCCAACTTACCATTTAAATGTTAGCTTTCTGTTCCCCATGTGGCTTATTTCAGAGACTGTGAACAAAACAAAGCCTTCCAGCTAAACAAAATTAAACAAGTTTAAATTGTTCACTATGAAGTGCTTCTTTAAATTATTTTTATTACCAGAAAACACTCTTTTTTTCAGCAGCCCACAGAGCAGTATCTTTCTTGAATTTCTATGCCAAAATTCAGCAGTATTTCATTAGCAGTTGTCTTCTTATGAAATCAAGGCAACAACTGTAGTTTGTAGTTTTTCTAAGTGAGTGTTACCATCATTTGTAGTATATGGAAAATTAGGAAAATAATATGTTATAAATACAAACCAGTGGCTGTGCATTAATTACACAGGTCACTCTTATAAATCACAGAATCATCATGTTAAATTTATATAGATACGGTGATCTCTCATGTATGTGTCCTTGGAAATAGTTTGTAAAATGATGCAATTGTGTTAACACTGTACCACTGTGTATCTTCAAAAATGACGTCTCCGTGGTTGTGCTGTTTTGGAAAGACAGTGGCAATTTGTATGACCCCGAATTCATTGTAGCCATGATGACACATTGGTGATGGTTGCCTTTAAATTGTTTTCTGGGAGAGGAGGGAGAATTGCATAAAGTTTCTGCTCAAAGGCTACTCTAGTGTGAGAAATATTTGAAGGAAAATTTGAGTTTATCATGTCCTTGAAAAGGACAAAGCACAGATTCAAGAGCAGAGGCAAGAAGTGTGGTACTGTTTCTGCAGCCAAATCCCAGGGGACTAACAGACCCCTTCCTTTGGTGCATTCTGCTGCAGTGATTTTGTTAATTGTGGCAAAAATTACCTTGTAAATACCGCCTTTAAAATACATCAGCTGTGTGTCTGCTGAAATGTGACTAACACAAAGGAAAAGTGTTCCTGGAATATGGTTCCTTTCATCTGCAAGGTTTTCAACCTTGCTGTCTTTTCATTCTGAAGTGAATTCTGTGAATATGTAATTCTGATGTCTTGAAAGGGTGCAAAGGTCTTTAGATTTCAACAGGTTTGTAAGTGCTTTTAGACTTTCGTAGTGCTTATTGTGCTAATAAAATCTCTGAAAAATAATTTGGTTCTGTAAAAAAATACCAAGAGTCAACAGTTTTGTAATGGACTACAAAGATGCTCAAATACTGTGTAAGGGGCATGACAGTTACAGTATGTGAAATTTAATGCTCTAGCTCCTTATTGATCTTCCTTGTGGCAGATTGCATGGCACATGCATTTGCACTTAACACCTGCTCTTTCTACATTAACACTGTCTTCTGCACTGTTATCAAGGGGACTTTAGAAGTTGCATTTGATGCTGAATGTAAGTATTTAAGGAAATATCTATTTTTTCAAGTATCCATTTTCTTTTAACTTTACTTTTGACTGCTTTTCCTTTTGGTTGATATTTTAACAGTTAAGGATTCCCCCCTGCCCCTTTTTTTTAGTGTGATCTGCCTGTGTTTGTGTTTGAAAGTTCTTTGTGTGTATCTACAGAAGTTATTAGGCTGTTGCAAAGGTTCTGAATCTGCATTTCAAGCTTCATCAGCCCTTGGGTTTCATTATGGAGGTCCTTGGTCCATTCTGTGGTTGTTGGTCAGCATGTTTGCTCTTCCATTAGTAAGATACTGAACCCCAGTGACGTTTGTACAATTCCATGTTGCAGATATGCAGTGCTTTCCAAAATAATGTGGTGATTCTTAATGTTTCTTTCTGTTTCCTTGGGTCATTCAAGGAGAAAAAGCACCGTGTCGGTATTATTTTCCATTTCTAAGCATAGTATGCAGCTCCTAAGGCTACAGAGCTCCACCACCCTGCACCCTGGTAATAGACTGTTGTAGAAGTAAGGCAATGTATCTTCATGTCATTGGAACATGAGGAGTCTACAGACAGCAACACTATATATCCTTGTTTCAACATTAACCCTTGTTATAAATTATGGGGAGGGGTTATCTTCTTTTAATTTTTATTGAGTCTTTTTTCCATCCAGCATTGGTGTTTTTATTACCTGATGCAGAATCAGTTATTGGTGACAGTCACTAAGGTTTCTGTCTGCTGATTCTTTGGAGGTGAGCTGGTTAAGAACTACTCAATTAGGAAATCTAGTTTCTCAGCAGCTGTTGCCTCTTTTAAAGAAACTGTGCAAAGAATGGCATGCAGAAGTACCCCGGTGCTCTTATCTATTCATTGCGAAGCATGACCATGTTGAACTAAAAGTATCCACTGTTTTAAATGTTTTCTTAAGTTCATGCATGGTCTTGTGTCCATATGTATAAGAAGAAACTAAAAAGTGGAAATCTGATTGAAACTTGATCATTTTCTCACCTAACACATACAGCTGACCCATTTACCAGCTGGTCCCTGCTGGAAGAGAACGCACAAATGATAAGGTACAAGAAATGGATGATGGCATCAAGATGCTTCAAGTGATGGTATAAGAATCAGAAGTTTATTGACAGTTATACTGAGGAAGCTTAGGGACATTTTGTTAGCCCCAGGTGTCTGTGTTTGAACTATTTATAGCTTCACATTTTTATTATGATTACTTAAACTGCTAATCTATGTGTGACAAACACACTCAGCTTGGTAAGGAAGTTGCCAGTTCTGTTCCATTAACAGTCACTGGCCAAAGGAACAATGTTCCTGGAGGTTAAAACAACAATTAAGGGGCCCTTAACACATCAGGGTGGGGAGGGGATACTGGCAGCAGACATTTTTCACACATTGCTAAGGTGCTTCAGTGCATAAATTAACTCTTAATTCAGCTACATCAGTGCAGTATGTTGTGCATATGCATGACTGGTCTGTGTGAACCGAAATCCAGGCCTCTTGATTTATGAGAAAGGGTAAGAGAGGTTGAAATTAGTAAGCAAAGCCAAACAGTACCGTGGAAGCAAAGAATATCCAGCAGGCCTTCAGACAGCTCCTCAGGTACAGATGCTGCTGGTGGCCCCGAGGTCTTTGCAGGGCAGTAGATTGTTCATTACATAATGTTCTTCATGCCCCGATCACTTGAGCTGCATTTTGCTACTTTTGTAAGTGGACTCGTTCAGTGGGAGAACATTGTGGTCATAATCAATAGCAAGCATACTGCATTGTAGTATAATTAGCAAGTGGATATATGGGACATGAAATACTGTTAGTTGTAGATAATATGAGTTTATATAGAAAAATATTAATGCACATTTTTGCCCTTAATATAAAATTTTTTTTTGGACATATAGCAGAGGGTTGGAGAGGGCAGCTTATAGTATGCCAAATGTGGTAGAGCATGGTCATGTGTCTGCCAGTATTTTTGGCAGGATGGATTATAGAAAGAATGTAGCACAGACACGGCTTTTGGTAAGTCTGGAGTGTAATGAAGGTTAAGCTGAAAATATAACTTTTTCATGTCAATAAATGGTGCTGTAAAATTGTCCAGTCCCTTAAGATCTTTTGATGAGTGGAGTATACAGAAATAATTTGAAGAAAAAAAAATTCTGAAATCTAATATATGTGATAATGGAGAAATAAAAGCTGTAATGGTACATTTAGGATGTATTTTTTATTACTGTAGGTTCATTTCTGACATAACTTGTTTTAGTGAGCCACTTGAATGATCTTGGTAGCTATGACTTTTTAATAGCTAACACTTGGAAAGCCTTGTAGTTTAAACAAATGTCAACTTCAAAATCACATTCCTTCTTTAAGAAACTATCCCAATTTTATTTTATTAAAAATAACAACCCAAAAACACAACATGTGAAAGACTGTTAAGAGGTAAAGTTGTGGAAGTTCCTGTAAAGTGGTGGCTTTCTTCTAGATGGGGTCTTACTATTGTGTTGTAAAATTTTTGCTATATAAAGTATTTAATCTTCCTCCTTTCTAAAGCCATTGAGCTCTCACTTCAGAGCACTAGCCCTTTGCCTCATGCAGAACCTGAAAGAAATCCATGTTTTATTATAGTTGATTTAAAAATAAAAATGGAATCAAAGTGATACACAGGCCCTTGATGTATGTTCTTACGTTTCATAGGCACTGCTGTAGCTGTCCATGTCTTGGTCTTATGAGACTGACTTCTTTACACCTGTGTGAGATGCTGTTCCAGGTCCAGACAGATTACTTGGTGTAATGAAGCTGACATTTTCCCCAAATTCAGGAGCAATGCACAGCAGTACATGGGGTTGTCTTTTTAGAGGTGAATGCTACTTGCAGGGACTTAAGCCTCCCTTGTGTTAGCAATTGCAGTTTCTTCAATGAATTCTTCATTGTGTTTTATGCCAAGTATTGGGGGGGAATAAACTTTTGCTTAATGTTTTCAGTGTTTTTATGTGTTAGAAATTGTTGCGATATTGCAGCTTTAAATTTGTTGTCAGAACTAGTTTCATTAATGTTTCAGTGTGATTTCAATAAATATAGTTTTTGTAGTATATTGTTTCAACCAAGACAATGATCCGTAAACTGGAAAATAGCTATTGTCTTCTGACTTGTTTGATGGGGAAACTAAGTGGGAATTTTATGTTGGAAACACTAAAGTCTTCATAAGCCTTTATAGCCCAGATATTGAACTTCTGTCTTACAATTAAGAGAGAAATGAAACCTTTTGAGAATGGTATTGACACCCTGCAGAGAAAAATGTCAGGTGCAAAAATTTTTACATTGTCATGCTTCTTGGTCAGAAAATGTCATTAAGTCTCATCTTTTCCTTATACCACTTAATTTGAAAATAACAATCCATGTGTGTGTAATATAAATGCATTTTGGCCTGTGACTTTGATGTGTCTTGCCTGGGTTTCTGTTACTTCTGCTCTGTGACACGCAATGCGCCACTTCTATTGCCATGAAAAAACTTAGGGGAAAAAAATTATAGTAATTGAGACATTCCAAATATTAATATTCCACTTGATGAATTTTACAACCAATCTTCTCATTAATAGAGCTGTTTGTTACTAAAAAATTAGCAGAGACTGTTCCTGTCTTCAGGAGGTTCGTTGCATCTTCTGAAGTTGGGCATTAGTGCTTCTGATCTTCATTGCAGTTATCAGCCAGATATAACAGCTCCAATAACTCTCAGAGCAGCCTACAAAATAAATATTTGCAGAGGTTTTCTCCTCCCTGAAGGCCCAAGTAGAACACTTAGCAAAGTTTCTAAAGCCAGGCACAGTGCACGATGACATTATAGGGATTCTTCATGTGTTGACACCGCTACTGTCTATATGAAAATCACATTTTTTAAAGTGTAAGAAACATAATCTTGATATCTGAATAAACAGCTACACTGCAAATTATTTTTTAAAATGTAAAAATCAGATTTAGAAAAATGTTTTTTAAGGTGCCCAATACCTTCAAGTAAAGGCAATTTTTAATTGTTTATTTAGGGTTTTATGTGTTTGAAGAGCTGATAAACAATGCTTATGTAACAGTACTTAGGTTTACACGTCAGCCAGCTGGTATAGTCAGGTCTTCAGTTTTTCTTTTTTTTCTTTTTTTGTTTCACTTTTTTGGAGGTATCTGTGAGTAGCTTGATATTTTTGACATCTGTGTGACAGTTTCTTGCATAAGAGATGAGCAGCATGTTATCCCACCCAGCTGTGTGCATTAGTCTGCACATCAAGCTGAAGAGCAGCACTTAGCCAGATCTGACAATCACATGGAACTAGTACTACCTATGCACAGGAGTGCATTTTAATGTTGTGTGCTTTTTGCCAAGAGGCTGGGACTTGACAAAGAAATTGTCAAAATCTCTCATCTTCCCACCTTTTTTTTTTTCTTTTCTACCTACAGATGTGAGTCCATGTTGAAATACCTTTTCCCCCCCCACCCCTGCATTTGGATATGGTTTATCTTACAGATAATAAAGCCAATAAAACCAATGTAATGTTTTCAGTGATTTCATGTAATAAAATTCTGGCAAGCTTTTAGTAATAGAGAAGTGTAACTGTTTTAGAATATGCAGCAAATCTGCAGGTCATTTTCTGCCAACTTAATCTGAAGTTACAACATGCTTGGTTTCACCAGCGACTTTGTGGCCATCACATGCCAACGACCTGTCCCCAAAGAACCCTGGGGACACAGAGGAATGACAGTGCCAGTTCAGCAATGTCAGTGCTGTTGTTCTTGGGCTCCTTAGGAGTTTTTGCTCAGCACATGTGAGTGTGGAGATGAGTTATTTTATTGTTTGACTGATCTAGAACCTCAAAACCCTCTACACTTCCTCATGACTTTAAGAATCTGTCCAATCTTCCTTGATGCTTAAATTTGAATAAATGGAATTGTTACAGAATACACAGTTATACGATTAATAGTTGAGCTTTTCTTCTTTATGTGTTAGTTACTACATGCAATATTGGGGTTTTTTTCCTTTTTAAAATAAGATTGCTGGAATAGGGAAGATCTCTTTTGACCTAATTATGCAACCCAAAACGATGAAGAGGGAAATGTAGACAGGAAAAAAACCCAAGGATTTTTTTTCTTGACAATTCTTTTTTTATGGAATACTCCATTTGCAGTAACATCTAGGTGATGAAATACGTAGTTTCCATATAACTTGGTTTATGAACGTTTTAGTGGTACCTTATTTTTAATTTATTCAGTGTTTCTTTTGTGTTACACTCTTACTGTTCTTGTAAAAACTGTATTTCATTTCCATCTGGTCTTACCCTTACAACATAAAAGTATCATGTGAGCTGCAACTTCAGTTATTTTTTGTGAATAGTGTTTATGTCATTGAAAATAGTGCAATAAAAATAAGAATTTGAATCCTGTTACCTGAAATATTTAAGCATTATGGCAGATATAGTTTTATGATCTTTGAATTGTATTTCTGTAAGTCAAAATTAGTTAATACACAAAGTTTATAAAAAGCCATCCTTGCAAGCTAAGAGGAAGAAGAAATTGAGGAAAGAGTGTATTAATTTTCAAGGCCAATACTTGCACTGTAACAATTTTTACACTGTTGTTAATCTGTAATTATCATGTTGAGTTAGTGTGGAGTTAGTCTGTGGGTAGATAAATGTGGATGGACCTACCATGGACTGGGATTATTTGATTAAAAAAATCTGATGGCATGTTTCAAGTGCCTCCCACATTTTCCAAGTCTTTGGCTGCACAATTAATTGTGTAGTGCATCAATAATTCTAATTTGATCAATAAAAATATGAAAAATGCAGATTAGGGAGAATCAGGCTTTTGTTGTCTTCAAGCTCTCACCCTTCTTTTCCTCTCCATCTGCGGTGCATTTAAGCACATGGATTTTGATCAGTGTAATAAGGGCTGATTATCTAGAGGAGAATTTAGGAGTAAAAATACTCATGTGCTCGGAAATTACCTAACCTGAATTATTGCTTTGTCAGTAGAAAAGTTCCACTGATCTTTTTTCATCTGTTTTTCCTTATTTAATTTTCCAGAATTGAAGGTAACAACAGAAATAATTGCACCTGCTTTGTCATTTTAATACAACTCGTTTTATACCTCTCTGTTTATATCTTGGTTTTTGTCTAATGTTCTGTCTCAATTTTACCCCTCCAAAACAGAAAAAAAAGCTTCTTGAAGAACTTGGAGAGAATCGACTTCCATATATGACTCCAGCCCATGCCGATTTCCATCAGCTGGTAACGTATTTCTTTTAACTTGTTTTAAAATAAAATGGCTGTTTGCACTGAACAACAAATCTTTCATCAAAGAGACACTGTGAAATCTGATACGAGAAAAGGTGTCCTGATGGCTGATGATGTACTTCCAGGTGATGTGAAGCAGGAGCCCTAGAGCTGGGATCTTCATTGATTGGAAATTGGTGAACTTGATTTATTTTTAGCGTTGTTCTCTGAGTACCAGGTAATATATGTAACAATCACAGTTTCTCATGCTTTGTTGAAAAAAATAAATACATCTTTTTTTTTTTTTTTTTTTTTTCTGAGCTGTGAAGAGACCTATTCTTTATAGCTCCTGTTTGGCAAAATACGGAGAAGATTGACATAGAAATTCAAATTTTGGGGGGCTTAATTCTACTTTCAAACAATAAGTAACCATTAAGACTTGGCTTACAAAGTGAACTGTGTAAACTGGAATGCCTCAAAGGAAGCCAAGCAGTCTTAAACTAATGTTCCTGAAGAAACTCTTCCCCCTTTTAAGACTCGGGAAGCTGACTTTTCTCCTTTCTAGTGCTGTTACATCCCCTGCTGTTGGTTCTCTTCTTCTGTCTCTGGTGCTGCGAAGAGCTGCTTTGTCCAGCATCTGTTTCTTTTCCCATCTATGTAAATTCACATTCTCATGAAGCTGATGTGAGAAGAGAAGGTGGAGCCAAGGCTGCCCAGGTGGCATCTCGTTTCCCCTGTATCAGTAACACATAAGAATAGAAGACAGTGGGAACAAGATAAGCAGTGAAATCAGATGTGTTCAAGCCTTAATAATGTTTTGATACACTCTTTTTGCAAATATAGTATTATGCTTTTTTTGTAGTATATGTGTGCATGCTAGGTATTTTTAAGCATACATAATAATCATAAGCATCACAAGTAACTTTTAAATTCTGTGGGGGTTATGAAATGTTACTTGAATCACAGCTGTAGAAATTACATGTTCCATGATGTTTAAATGCACTGCAGATAGAGAGGAGAAGGGTGAGAGCTTGAAGACAACAAATTCCGAAGTAAAATATCACATACAGTTTAGTTTTATAGTCTGTCTTTCCTGGACAGACGTGCCTTGCTCTTTCAGGAATCCACCTCAGATAAAGCAGCATTCTTTGAACATGTTGGAAAGGTTAGGTAGGATGCAAGTAAAAGAACCGCCATATCCTGTCAGATATGGAAGTGCACAGCCTGAACAGGAGTAAGACATTCCATCATAAGCAGAACTTCACTGACATCCTCTTTCAATGTGTCTTGCTTGATGAAGGATTTTAGAAATGGGCCCCAAGCCGTAGGCTGATACAATGTAATGTTTAAAGCCAGCTCTGGACAAGGAAAAGGCTCTTAACAAGATAATTCACAAATATTTGAAGTACAAACTATCATTTCATGATGCACGTGGTGGTTTGCTTGTCAAGGGTCCTGATTGCTGATTTCTAACTTTATGCTGCCACTTGGGTCCTTAGGGTGGATCTCTGTGTTGATTATCACCATTAGAAGTGAAATCATCTGTATATTTAAAATCTTGTGTGCAACATTCACATGAAAATTTGACCATCAATTGTGCTTTTTTTTGTTTTTTGTCCTGTAGCTGCCAGCAATATACCTACTTCTTTCAGAGTGAACAGTGAATTGACCTTTAATACTTGCTGTCAGAGTTACAACACAGAGTACACGATTACTCTCCATCCTCCCGAAACAACAAGGTGTCCAGTGTGAACCCAGCATTCACCCTGGCTCTGATCCCTTAATGCTTTCCTTATGTGGGGCATAGCTCAGTCACTGCTTGGAGATTTAAAGAAGACCAAGCTGTTTTCATGTGATGTGTTGGAAATGTGTTTCCACTTCCTGATTTCTTTTGAGATATCAGTGTGGTTTTTTTCTCTTTAAGGTGGAATTCTAAGTGTACGGTGTGAAACTTCATGGTAAAATAGTTCTTAAGCGTGTGATCTTAAAACACAACCCAAAGGTAACATGCCTCTGACCTGGACGGCAACAAAATGTGCAAGGCATTACCTCTGCAGTTCAGGAGGGGAACACAATGTTGTTACCTTTGTACAAGCTGTGTACTTTCTTTCTAGTGCATGTTTTCAGGCACTTAACTGCTTTACATCATACTGTTATTTCCTTCCTTCTGTTTATAATAATTGTTTGTCATTTTATGTGTGTGATTCATGTCAGAAATTCAGTATATTTATATTTTCATGTAAATGGTTTAAAAAGATGTAATATTAATGACTGTTTAAATATACCATAGTAGCATATGTGGTAGCTGATTAATCTGACCTGAGTATGTCCAGTGTATGGAATTATTTATAGAAATACTGCGATACTGCTATTAAACTGTTAGTGCTCTTTATTTTATATGTGGCATTTGCATAATGAAATAAATAATGCAGTAATAATCTTTACTTGTCACAACATATAATGTTTTACCATTATTAAGTACGATTGTGAAAGAATATTGATGATTCCCATCAAGCTGTACCCACACATCTGACTGCAGGCTGTAGCTGTAAGTCTGAAATTTACAGTCACTGATTTCAGTAGTTGTTGTTTATAAGGATTTTTTCAGTGTACTGTTCAAAGGCTGGAGCTACACAGCACTGAGTGAAACAAAAGGGACAGTTCAGGACCTCTAAAGGAATCATTCTGAGCTTTTGACAAGCTCAGGTGAATTGCTTTTATCAAGTTTAGATGCAGTTCTTTGAATGAAAGCTGGCATCCAGTGTTCTGTGCTGGGGATTGTAGAGGGACCTTCAGACAGATACTTGGGACTCTTTCCAAGGTTGGTATTTGAAGTTAGGCATGTAAATACAATTGTCAGGAATTATTATTATCTGTATATTCTGTTTCAGGTTTTTTCCTCTCTCTAGCAAGCTAGTTTTTGGAAATCATAAGAATGTGTAAAGGAGGGGAGTTAGCTTCACTGTAAAAATTTCTCTAGAAATGGGGGCAAGGTTTACAGACAAACTAAGATTTATTATGTGTAATCATTATTTTTAAAATAGGCTTCCTTTTATGTTTCCCTTTTTAGTAGAAACAAATGATCCTATAAAGCCAACTCTTCAGTGTTGTAGGATAACAGTGTGTTACGATGCAAAGCTCTAACTGTTTTCATGCAGTAGAAAATGTGCATACAGACTTACTGCCTGGTTTGTGTTTTTTAAAGGCACGTTCTTTGGATTTTAAAATTAATTTCCTGAAAGGCACGTTCAAATGAGACTTGGAAGTAGATAGTACTAATAAAGTGGTTTTGAGTTGTACCAGAGGGAGCCCACAGATGGACTGTGGATCAGTGTGGTGCTTTGTGCTGGTGACTTTTATTTGTATTTTTAAAAGCACTTTGAACATAAGATATTAGGTTAGTAAAAGTTTTGATAGATCAGTTTTGTGCATCCATATGCTCTTGCCCCATTGCCTAATGCCTTTTCCCCAGACTACTGACTGATTTCTGGACAGAAGGCAATAGGTGTGGTGGAGTCCTTTGGAGCTTCACACTTGCTAATTGACACTTGATATACTCTCATTGCAGCCTTTCCCTTACTAAAGGCACTAATTCATGTCTGTTTCTTTTATTTATCTATTAATTTTAATGAAATACATAAGAACTCCCTCTTTTTAAGAACTTATTCTCTAGCCTTTGCCCAGTTTGCCAAACAGTCTCAGCAGTAGTTAAAGCAGATTTACAGGCAACCAATAAAAGGTGTGATTATGTGATACTCGCTTCTTTAGAAAACCAGATTAACAAAATAAAATTATCCAAGCCTTCCTGGAGTGGGAAGCAGTATTGTGCATACAAAGCAAGATGCTGCTGATCAGCAGTGTTATGCCTTGCTGGGAGTTGTTGCCTCCACACACTGTTGGATTCTGAACTCCAGCTGATACCAGAGCTGGTATGGTCAGAAGAGGATGTGAGGGAAAAGGATATTACAGGTAGGAGGCTGGGGAGAAAAACAAGATTGGAAATTTTCTGTTATCTAAAAGGGGTACTTTTATATAAAACAGGTAAATTAATTGGCAGGCATTGAGGCATGTGAAAATAGCAAGGCCCAATATGTCAAGGACTGTTTTGAAGACAGACATGCAGTGCGTGTTTTTAAAATTTACATTTTCATTTTATTACTTTTTTACAGAAAAAAGTATTGTTATATAAAATGATTTGAGTTCATCATGTAGCCTTGTAGAATTCTGTACATTAGAATGAAACAAAATACTCTTTGCAACCATTGCCAAAAGAAGAGTTGCTTTCTTACTGCTTGATATTCTATTGTTTCTAAAGGTAGCATTATCTACAGATTCATCATGATTTCTGCCAGAATACATTTATTTATTTGCCCTGGTGATACTCTCTGGTTACAGGCCACAGGTACATACATACAGTTTGTGCAATATATTGATATATGAAAATAAAGTAACAGCTACTGGCATTTCACCACATTCTAGACTCATGCCTCTTAACTTGACAATCTAGCCTTGTCTCTTCTTCAATGTATGAAATATTTTGGTTCCTGTAAAAAGAATAATTATTTTCTTATTTTTGTTTGTTGTTCTTTTTCCTTTTTCTCCTTTAGTGGAAGACCAAATATTCCAAGCTGGTTTTCAGAAAATCTGATACAGTACCTGAAGAGCTCCATCAAACGGTACAAAAAGGCTTTCTGACCTTGCGAGAACACGATTGTTTCTTTCGAGATCTTGTAAGGATCAAAGGAAAAGACTTTCTTACTCCAGTGTCTCGTATATTAATTGGAAACCCAGGATGCACTTACAAGTACTTGAACACAAGATTATTTACAGTTCCTTGGCCTACTGAAGGTTATGATATAAAATATTGCAGTCCTGAAATACATGATGCTTGTAAAGCATTAATCAGACTTAATGACTACTTGCACATTGAAGCAGTCAAGGCATTGCAAGGACAAAATTTGCTGGAGACCAAAGAAATTAAAGATACTGCTGTAACAGATAGGGAGCAAAGTTCTGCTACTTCTCTTACAGCGCAAAGGTCTGTTCCAAAAGATCAAAGCGGTGTTTGTGTACCAGAGGATGACTCCACAAGTCTAAAGAACAGAACATCTTATAACGTGACTTTACTAAATTATATGGATCCACTGCAAATGCTCTACTTGAAACAAGAACCATATTTTGGGATGGGGAACATGGCAGTAAGCTGGCACCACGACGAGAATCTGGTGGAAAGCTCCGTGGTGGCCGTGTACAATTACAGCTGTGAAGGTGAGTGGTGGAGCTGGCCAACCTTCAGTCCCTGCCGCTCTGCTCCCTTTCCTTGGGTGGACATACTTGAGCACACCTGCCTGCCAGTCTAGACCTGGCACGTGCTTCTGAGTGCATTGGGGCACCTTTTGTATTTAAGCCTTATCTTTATTTTCACTAAAGCCTGTACAAAACATACCTGTGTTTACTGGATTAGCAGTTGTTCTCTAAGTAGCTTTAAAAATTGGTGTAATTAACTTCCTGACTAAGAGCCAGGAAATCAAAATCTTGTCAAATTCCTTATTCAGGTTAATGCATCTGCGTGTTTTCTACCCTGTAAAATGTTTCATTGTAGCTGAGATCACTGTTTTTATGGTGTTATTTATCTTATACAGACTTGCTTCTGCTTTATGCTGTTTTTACTACTCTTCTTTCTTTGGAAAGATCATTTTCAGTTGGTTTTGGATAAAAGTATTATTATATTTATTTGGAAGTATATGCATTTTGTCTAGGCATGCTGTAGTGTTAATGCCTGTTTTATGCAGGACTTGCCAACATTGCTGTAGTTGGGAAGGGTGGACACTTTCCATTAAAAGAACTGTTGTCTGACAGGCTTTGGATTTCTTTTAAGGACTCCCAGTTTTGCAAAGCATAAGATTAGAAATTAGACACTTGATTTGAATTTGTAAATGCTTCGTTATATCTCGTATTTCACAATGGATTTTTTGTTCTTCCAAAAATCCTTTGATGTTTGCTTTGAAACATGGGAAGAATTCACGTTGACTTCGGTAGGTTTTGGCTAAAGACTGTGATGTGAAAATAATAGTTTACAGTTTCATGTGCATTCTCGTACTGGTTTTGTTATTAGTTTTGAACTGTGGGTCACTTTGTTACTTAATGTACAGCTGAAGTAATATTATTTACATTTTCCTGGACATAAAACATCAGCTGGCTTAGCAAACTGAGTAAGAGATTTCCTGACCAGTAGTGTCTTTTTCTTCTTAAACTTTTTTTCTCTCCTATTTGTCAAAGGTGTTGGTATTTTATGTCCGGTAAATATGTTTGGTTTTTTCCAGTAATACTCTAGATAAATATTTTTTCAGTAAGATTTTAAGTTAAAGAAACCTAAACATGAACTTGAAGTAATAATACTGTATATGAGGATTTATTGTAATATGCTTAAAAACTCTTTAATATAAAATTTGCTTATGGAGGGTAAAAAAGTGAGTAACTTTAAGTTCAGAGAGCTATAAATTAACAAAAATGAAAGCTTCTATGTTTATTCATAACTCGTCCGTTGATTTTCTTTCTTTTATTCAGCAAGTTAAATAGCTAAAAATTATGGTGTTTTAAAACCACTGCAAGTTGTGTGGAAGATTTGACTGATGGTCGTATAAAGAAATATTTTATGTATTTGGACTAAAAATTATTCTGATATCTATGCACAATTAATGTTTTTGCCACATACAAGATTTTTTCATAAGTACACCTACACTTAAAAGTTTGTATTTTTTTCCTGAAGGCTTTGAAAATAGACATGAAAAAAAAGAAACAATTACCTTTCCAGTGAATAAATTGATTGTTCTATCATTTACAAAAAAAAAAAATTAAAAATTACTACTTAAATTTTTTATGTTTTTGCAATGATTCCAAAAGTTTTTGCTTGAATGGACGTTTGATTATATATGGGCCAGGGGCATGTCCCTTGGCAGGAGGTGGCAATATTAAAACCTCAGTGTAGCTGGAGGTAGTGTAAAAGAGTTTTTTTGGGGGAAGAAAATTATTTACGAAGTCAGATCTAAATCTGAAGAGATTAAGTTCCACTTATGGCGCTTGGATGTGGCTCAGATTGGGTTCTCGAGCTTGAGAGGGAGTTTGAGGTGCCTGGCATGGCTCATGCAGGGATGTCCTGCAGTGCAGCTTTGTGGGCAGATGGTTCCCTCAGACCTGTCCGTGCTCAGGGTGGGCTTGTACATTGTGTTGTATCTCCTAAAGCAATGACCTGCTCATTCATACACTGGGGAAATGGATCCTATTTATAGCTTATGGACATGGCTTTGTAATTCAAATGACAGTAAATACTTGTGTGTGTTGAGGTTTTGTGTTGAGGAGTGGTCAGTGTACTTGATTTTAGAGAAATAAATAATTGTCTTTCTGCTCTTCTGATTTCCTGTTTGCAGCTTTCCAATGCTGGTGGTTATAAGCTTATCAATGTTTATGATATTATTATTTTGTTTTCCATATCACTTAAATTGGAGATGGTTTCTGGAGTTCACAGACTTTCAATATTTCCTGTATCTCTTACTGAGCTCTCCATAACTGTAAAGCAGGAGGAATCTCAACATCTTTTTTAAAATTGTGGTATCTTTGTAGAATCATATCTTACTAGGTATGTTTTATGATGTATCTCTTATTATCTTCCATAAATATATTTACTTTTTATACCAATGTCTTTTATTAGTACTTAATTCATTTAGTATTGAGCTAGCATTGAATTGTCCCTGTAGTGTATAATGACTATCACAGAATCATTAAGAGAATACATAATAGAAAGAGCAGATTTGGTCAGAATGTTTTGATGGAACAGTTTTTCCTTAGAAGATGTAGATTAGACAGATTAGCAATTTTCTGTGAGAAAACACTGTTTCTGTGGGAAATGCAAACACAAAGTAAGCACGTTGATTTTTGTTGAAACTAGCCTGGTTCCCTTTTCTGCTAGGTCTTGCACATTTTTTCTTTGTCAGCTCTCAATTCCTCAGATTGTCAGTGGTCTCTGAGGTGCTCCAGAAACTGAGGATCTGTGGCAGCCCTTTAGCATGTGGAAGATCAGGCTTGCAGAGCTTCATGGCTGGTACTGATCCACTCTGCTGCCAGTGCAGAATCCCCAGGTTGTCAAAGTCTGAGCAGCAGGAGCCCTGCAGTCAAGCCTTCTTACTGTGCTCTGGCAGCTCTTTGTCAGACTGTTTAGAGATGCATAACTCAGGGTATATGGTTTTCTTTTTACTTTAATTTGCATTTTAATATTATTATTTGTTTGGCACCTACTTAATTGATTAAATAGTGTTAAAACAGATACAGCTGTAATTGAAACAACTTACTTTCTTGTTTGCTTGTTCTTTGTTTGATGCCATAATGAAAATTTAATGTTAGAAACTTTGATCAGTATTAATTGGAGTAGAAGCAGTTTTTAATATGCCAGGAAAGAAATTTAGGCACTAACATAACAATTTTGAAACAAGCTAATATTCTAATTGGTATCAGTGTTTATTTTCCTTTTTCCATTGTCAAATTGTTTCAAAGCAACTTCAAATGACGTATATTTCTAACAACAAAATAAGGTAAACATTTTGCTTGATGCTCATCTGAATAGTGTTTGCTTTTATTTACATTACAGTAGGTTAAGGGTAGGTTGTCAAGTGATAAGAAGAGACCCTCATAAAAATTTGAGACGTTTTCTTTTAGTGTGTGTGCTGCATGCAAGTGCATGAGTAGTAGTCATGGTGCATATGCTGAACCATTACAGAATGTATGTTCAGTTATACTGGCACTAACACTATTTGGAATTGATTTACTTTTCAGAATTTACCAAAGAACAGGAATTTCAAATTTTGACCAATTAAGCATTTAATTAACATATTAGCTTACAAATATCCTGTCACCTGAGAACATTAAGGTAAAAACTTATTCCTGGTTTTAACACAATAAGCTTATAACCCATTTTTACTTGCCGCTGCAGTTATAAAAGTGAATTGCAATCCAGTAAAATAAGGGCATTTTCAAAAATTGGATTTTATCCATGAAAATTTCCTAATGACCAGCTTTCCCTCAGGTAATTTTAAGTTTTGCTGGAAGTTTTATTACTTAGCAAAGCACTAGTTGGTTCTAAAGATGTTCTTTGAAGTAGAGACCTTTTTCAGCTACTGACTTAAAGAAGATGGAAAAGAATGTAACCACTTGCAGTGTGTCTGTCTTTCTGTTACCTGGATTTCCCACAGGCTGTGTTGTAGGTTAGATAAGTCGTTTTCTCTAGATTCTTTACCATATCTAGTTTGGCTTCTTGCTGTAAGGTCTGCTCGCTGTTTAACTCTCGAACTTCTGAATAACTGGCTCTGTTCACTGCCAAGGTGATGTTGAAAGGTTTAACAAACTTACAGTCATTGCAGGGATGTCTGATCTTGAGGGAGCTTTTATGCATGTTACAGTGCTGTTTGTATTTTCACTCTGTGTTGTTAGAAGCAACATTCTAGCACTAAACCTAATGATGACTGTTTCACTGAATTGTGAATAAAAATAATTGAGATTCACTACAGATGTATGTTTAAAATAAATAAACCCTGAAACTACAAAAGTCGTTTGGAATTGAAATCAGTCTAACTTTGTGGTTGACCAGTAACCCTCTTTATGTAGTGCTTAATGGATAAAAGTGATTGAGTTTTTGCAGGATGAGACCAATTATATGAAATGATTTCTAATGTCAGTAATATGATAGAAATATTGCTTGTTGAAGTACCAAAAATGGTATGTAGGAGATTACATATTCTTTCCTAAGAAAGGAATATGTGTGTGACATGGTCATACCTCTAACTTGTAGTTTCTGGCCAGTTGGAATGATATTCTGAGAGTCACAAATTTTTAATGATCCAATTACTTTCACAACAATAGATTTGAATACCTGTTGTCTAGAAATCATCATTTGAATTGACTGTTGTGGGGTTTCTTTCAACATGCTCTTACTGAATTGATCAAATACAGCCTCTCCTTCAGGAATGAGGAGGTGACAGAATATTCTTTGTTCTTCTTTTAGGGTTTTTATCTTGATGTATCTGGACACAATATTCCAAATATGGATTGATAAGAACATTGTTGGCAAATCTTAGGAGTTTTGGGTTTGTGAATGTCAGGTGCAAGGAAAAATTAAAATGTTAGTACAGTTTAACCTCTTATGCTATGGCTTTCTAGTAATCAGGTAGAAGAAATAACTCTGGTTAGATATTTGTTCTTTCCACCAGCTGCTGAGAAGCCAAGCGTGCTCTTTTTCACTCCTCCCCTGTAACATATATAAATTGCTATTGAAAGACACTAATAATTTAAATATTTGATTAATTGAGGAAAATGTGCCCAAATTTTTGTAAGTTCTGGAAAAATCAAACAATCTGTAAAAAAAAGGAACCTTTTTTCCTGTAGCTTCATAACAATGGTCAGTTGGATTTGGTAACAAAATAGAGGTTTTCAGTCCTTGTTTTTAGCAGTGTGTTGGCAGTGATTCTCTTGTCTCAAGAAATTATGTCTAAGATTATATTTAGGACATAATTTGGAATGACAGTTTGACTTGAGAACATTTAGGTTTCAGAGTGTCAAAAAACTCCTGCAGTTTTTGATGCCGAATAGCAAAAAACCTTTCAAATCTACTTTTACTTTCTGTGCCGTGGAACAATAACCAAACTAGTTCCAGGAAGACACGTTTCATGTTGTCCTGAACCTAACCATGACTCAAACCCGATAAGATCAGGTCTTAGAGCTGGAACATCTCTGGAATTTGAGCTGTCTAGTTAAAAGTGTGATGTTGTGGCCAGTTTTGTGCAGCTACATTGTCTGTTTCATGGTCCTGCCGTAATTGCAGGTTTGATGAGGTGGTGGTGTTGTGTTGTGGTGAGCTTGTTACTCGATTGCACCCTTTCATTTGGGATGGCAGCATAGAGGATTCTTACAGGCCAAAGTCTGTAAATCTTTTCTGATCAGAATACACATTTGCACATAGTTTTGTTATAGTTCCATTAAGTACTGTTACAGTTGACCATTTCTGTAGCTTTTACTCCAAAATAAATTTGTGTTCTGAAGGTGCTGGGTACGTGCAAGATCCCTATGATTTGCTGTCAGATCCCTATGATTTAGGTGCATCCAAATGTTTTCACTTAAATGAGAACTGTAATTGTATCAATAAATATACAGCATTCAGTCATGCTCGAGGTGTCATAGGGAATTTAATAACTACTTATTTTTATGTAAAAGTTTGTCAGTGCTACCTGAGGATAAGCCACAAAGGCTGAGGTGTCTTTTTTCCCCTTGCTCTCACTTTCAGACTAGCGTGCATATAAAAGCAAGTAGCAGCTTGCTTCCATTTGTTACCAAAATAACATGTAGGAGCAATCTATTTCAATTGCTGCTGATAATTATAAGGTGCAATAATTGAGAATATAGAGAAAAGGAGATTGCGAGCTGCATTTGAACTCAGTACTTAAGCAATAAAAAATTTATCAAACTGCAAAAAATAAGTCATTTTAACGAGCACATTCCAAAGGTGCTGGATTTATGAGGAGACCCCAGGAAACTTTGATTGAAATTGCTGTCTCTGATTGTAGTTCTATATTTTATTGGTGCCATATTGTGAACAGTGCTGCTGCCAAAGTGAATGGGAAAGCAGAATAACAGAGAGAGTTAACCCAGAAAGGTTACTTCTTTTCATAATATCCATGATGTATTGCATTAAAAATGCCTTGAAAGCCATCCTATTTGCAGTTTTCAGAAAACATTTTTCTTAAATTAAGTTATGATCTATCTGAACAGGGTAGAAAATATGAAAGCCCCTTGAAGAGTTTAGTATTGATTTTTCTGAGTATTTGCTAGCTCTTGTTTTCTCATTTGTGTGCTCCTTGATAGAAGGGCCTAGAGTTGCTCCCAAGCCAAAACTTCAGTTGGATGAGAACTGCAGCAGTGAGGGGAGGGAATTCAGGGATTCAGTTTACAGTAAGATTTTTAACTTAAGAACTTTTTAGATTTGCTCTTTACAAGGGTTCAGCTCTGTGCTTCCTGAATGTAGACAGTATTTAATTTACATAATAATTAATAGATTGTCATTTTTCTAAGGGCAACCCCCAACTGAAAAAGCAGTGCAGTAACCATGTGAGATGAGTAACATGAGTGTTTGGAAAGTGTGAGTTCAAGGTTTTGTGTGTACCTCTTATCATAAGAGCTGTATGTCTTCAATATTTTTCTTCTAGAATTAAATGAAGACAAAGGTTTAAAAAATTATTCCGTGAAAGCCCATTTCAAATGGACAGTGGAATGGACACACACAGTTACTGACTTGTAAGCAAGAATTAGGCGTGTTGCATGGTTCATTTTGAACCGTTCACTGCTGCTTTGTGCCAACTCTGTGTTAAAACTTCATCCTCCCTCTGTCAAAATGTTCTGTTACTTTAGCCATAAAACTGTTATACCATCGCTCCCAAATACCTTGTTGTAAATGCTGACTGTATCTTTCAATTTATACTGCAGTGAAGTAAGCTTATGAAAATAGTTCTGAGGGATTAAGCTCTAAATACTATTTCTATGCAGTGGATTATTTTTTCCCCAAGCTCAACATGTTCATGTTGCTTAATGATAAGAAAAGTGTTGTGACAAATGTATTGAAGCTTCATTGGCTCTTGCACATGTTATCTAGCATGTTGACTAATAATTTTCGAGAAAAGAATGACAGATATGATTCCAAGATTTGCTCAGCTTTGGTCTAGACTGTGTTTTGTAACCATCATTTCACCTTACTTTGCCTCAGCTTATGATTTAGTGAAACTGCAAGTACACAAACAAATTCTTTGGCAGTTTGTGACTTGAAATTCTTTCAGAAGTTATCTACTGTTATATCAGTGTTGCTGCATTTTAGAACTTTTTTCTTCTATGCTTATAGTTTTAGTAATGAAAAAAATTAAATTGAGGGAAGCTTAACTAAAACTCCTCTTACATGTGCTTGAGAACTTCAGAAAACTTGAGTCCTTTACAAACCTTGACTTGATTTGCCTTTACTTTGTGGTTAACCTAAAATTTTCATCTTAGTAAACTTGTTTGCAAAAAAAATCTTGATCTCATATGACTTTTTTCTTTTTCTTTACCTGTTGCATACTTTTGAATTTGGAGAAAGTGATTGTACCAAATAGAGATTATAAAATCTTAAGCCTATTAAGATTATACCAGTATGGGATATCTTTACGTCTGTGTTATTTGACCAGATTTTGTATTTTATGATTCTTACCTGGTCTTTCATCTTTGTGGTGTTTTTCTCTCTCTCTAAAGAGTCAGCTGTGGAAGAAAGTAATGACCAAGATCTGAAGGGAAGAGACCCAGCTGTTTGGCATGTAGGCTTGAAGGTAGCCTGGGACATAGAGACGCCTGGATTAGCAATGCCACTTCACCAAGGAGACTTCTACTTGATGCTTGGTAATTTTCAAAGGCTAAGAAGTTGAACTTTCTGTTGACAATAGAGAAAATTACATTTATATTTAATGAAGTTACCATACCTTCCTTTCAGTTAGGACTTTATTTAGAAAGGCACAAGATGTTTTATTTGTCACCAGTTTTACACCTGACCCTTCTGTCCTTCTGCTACACTTTTCCATGCCTATATTCAAACATGGTGTTTTCTTGTAGTGGGATTATACTACGATCATAATGAGCAGAGCTGTCTTACTCCAAGAGTGAGTCTCAATGTCTCACGCACAGAAGATTAAAAAAGGAAAATTAAACAGAGTTAATTTACTTGAGCAGCTGAGCTCACACACTCAGGTTTTCCCATTCAAAGAAATGAAGCGAGAACTGTTCCTAAGGTTCGTTGACACAAGATCTGTTGCTTTTTCTTTTGGCTTGTGTATCTCTTGGTTATTGTTTTTGTTTAAATAAATTTAGTTATAAATCTAACAAAACAAGACCAAGGTTTTGACAGCATCCTGTTTGCCTGGTTAGTGTCTTGGCTTGAGAGACATCACCTTTGAAGACTGAGAGAACTTGCAGGTTTGCTCGTGACTTGGAGGGTGTATTCCACGGAATGTCCCTAGAATGACCACTCCCAATCTGATGGGTAGAGCAGTCTTTTCAACTTTGCCTTTCACTTGCACCTTCCAATGAAGGTGAAAACAGTTTACTGACAACAAGCAATACATTTGTTGGCCATCTTAAAAAACATGTACCATTCCTTGTTCTTAGTCACCTCATCAGATCTCGTGCACTGTCATCAGTGAAGCATCCTGTGTAGGAGGACTGGACTAACTGTGCTCTTCAGTGTGTTCAGACATGAACAGATCAAGTGTTAAGATGTGAGATCCTTGGCACAGTGGTCTGGATGTGCCTCACTTCCTTGTATTTGTGAGCGTATAAAGTCGCAGCCTAGAGTGAAAGCGGGGGAGTGAAGTTTAAGTGGCAGCTAAACACTCTTAGAATGGTTATTGTTAATCTATTTTTGTGCAATAACAGCTAAGGCATCAAGTAAACTTCTTATCTAATCCTTTCTGACTGTAAAGTTTGTGCATATACAGCTGTGCTGGGCAACATTGAGAAGGTGATTAATAAATTGCATAATACTATAGAATGCAGTTGACTCAGTTACCATATCATCAGGGTGTTTTTTATTCCCCAGTAGAATTTAAATACAGTAACTAAAGTACTAACATGCATACTATATGAAGGGTGGCTCAGAAAGTTGTTTTATTTAGCACGTTACATCATGAGTATGTTTTGATTCAAAGAAGGATACATTTAGCATTCTTTTGAAGATGAAAAGTAAATCACTTTCTTATTAATACTTTGTGAAGAGCTACATATTTGAGCTCTGTAGACCAGGTGTTTTGTTAATCTCTTCTGTGTCTTTGTATTTCTTTTCAATTACTTGAAAAAAAAAATTACTCTTCTACACGGTCTAAGAGGGTGTTCTCAAAATGGCCCTTTTATTGTGTTTCTATGTGCAGCAGAACTGCCTTTATCATTTTCACTTGAAGTGAAAGACAATGTAAGTGGACATAGATTGTTTAGTATACTTCTTACTGTTCAGATTTTTTGAGATGACTTGTAAGAGGAGGCACCTTGAGGATCCCATCTAAAAGTTAAAATATGAAAACGCTGTATAAAAAAAGTCTTGAAAATAAAAAAAAAGAAAATTTTAGATTCCTTTCTCATGTGCATTTGTACACTATATATTCCAGAGCCTCATTTCAGAAAGCAGAGTCTTCTTGCTGGCATTATTTTAAAATGTGGCAGCAATATGTAAGAAATGTAGAAAATAGAACATTAAGAGGAGTGCAGCTAGTGGGAGCTGTTGATGAACAGGGACTCATTGATAGGACTGGTGGGATTGGTTCTGACTAGCACTGATTCATCCACTCTAGCAGAAAACTTAGTAGCTCTGTAGGTCTGTTCTTCCAGTTGCTGAAATGGTGCAGTGCTTACTTTTCTGCTTTATGTGGATGCTGTAAAATGCTGAAACGTCAAATTCAATATCTTGCTTATAATTAAAAGTCAGGTCCTATCAAGTCCTGTACCTGTAATACCCCGAGTATTTCCTACTGTGGTACACACAAATCTCATGTAAAAAAGTGTGGTAATAATAATGTGCAATTATAGTAACTTGTAAATCCAGATCAACGGTATAGCAAAGTAACAAAAAAAAATAAGGTTTTTTTTAGCATTTCTTGTAGACATTTAATAATGTTTATGTTCCTTTCTTCATTGGCTCTGTAAAATGGTTTTTGTTATTCTGGGTAGAAATTTAGTAGAATGTCTTAAAATTTAACTTTACATCTGCCTTCTCAGCAGTGCTCTTCAGATGAAATCGTGAGCCATAATTTAAACGTGTGTTAATACTAAACATGAGGTGACCAAATCCATTCTTCCATTAAGCTATTACATTAAAATAAGGGGTTTTTTTAAAGGCAAAACCAATCAAACCTTAAAATTACTTTCAGTAAGACAGATTTTTTTAGAATAATTTCTTTAAGGTTTTTTTAATATCCAGAAAAAAGCCTGGAGAATGACTGCAAGTCTGCTGCCTGAAAAGTCAAATCTGAACTTTATATCACTCATGAAACGGAAACACTTTAGCTCAATTTAGAATAATATATTGGTCTACAGAGGAAGTGCATAGTGAACCCTGCTGTCTCAAGTACACAGTCGAGGGGTGTCTAATATGAAACGTGTTGGGTGCATGCAATAAATCCAAAGCGCGTGGAGGTGAGCAAAGGGCCCCATCTGCTCTGTCCTAGAGCATGCTTAACTAGGGTTGTCATGGTCCTACTATTAAATTGGAATCTTTCCCCTAATCTTGGAGTTAGACATGACCAGATTTGCGAGCAGATTTACAATTTTCACTAATTTTCCTACCATGACTTCAAAACATACCTAACAAAAATACATTCTGGACTCTTTCAAAGGCAGATTTACTTTTCTGCAGCTGTTTCCCATAGATCAAGCTCTTGCTTGAAGGTTAGGGTTTTAAAACAGCATGAAGATGAACTTTGAGTCTTATACCACTCCCCACCCCCAGCAAATTATAGTTCGAGAAGCATCAAAAAATTATTTTCCTAACCAACCAGAAGTAGGGTGCACACATTGCAGAGGTTGGCTTGTGGTTAAAGATAAGTATTTAATGGAAGCAGTTCCACATGTATATAGTGACTCATTAAACTATTTCTAGATATTTAATCTGCTTCTATTTTCACGAACTAACTTGAACCCTCTTTGCTCTCTAGCATCTTGGATGTGTTGGAGTTTTTTAACCCCCCCCTTTTTTTTGGAGTCCACGTTCAATCCAAATGGTGTATTCCTTACTATTAAGACTTAGAACTTCAGGAATGTATTTCTTGTTACCAAACTTTGATCATGAAGTTTAGCAAATCTCAGACTTCTCTTTTAATTTATTACCTTTAATATTTATTCTTATAATTCATTCTGTGTTTTGTTTGTGCATGCTTTTTGTGTTTAAAAACCAAAATTATTTCTTAATTAGGGAAAGATCATCCCTCAAGCTTTCTGCTCCTGACATGTAATTTCTTAGGGAAGAAGGCGTACCTTCCTGGTGCTTTTTATTGATATATCTGCAGTAAAATTAGCTTTGTTAGATTTTGTCCTGTTAAAGCATTGTGTGCAGATGGATACAAGTACAATTGGAAATGGTGGAAGAGTGTTTTTGTGCTTTGAAAATTGCACTATAATATGGTTAAAAAGTGAATTCTCTATTTGTTAGTGGTAGTTAAGAAGACTAATGGAAAAGTCCATTTCGCTTTTGTTTGTAGGTATTTGTTGTGGCTAGAATATTAAAACTTTTGCCAGTGCTTTAAACACCACTGTACTTTTTATCTGCTTCATGAAATAGATGATAAAAAGACAACTGTCTACAAAGTTCAGGAAGAACACTCCAGAGAAGATAGAAAAGACTATATAAGCCCCTGTTGATAATTCTGAGAGCCATTTTCTGTTGTGGTTTGAGTTTTCCTGGAAGTATTTCACTTCCAAGTAGTAAGTTTTGGGCCTTTAGTCCCCACTCCCTTAAGTAGGACTGGCTAAGAATTTTTTTTCCTTCTGCCTTGTATTTATTATGACTTAATAGTCTGCAGTGATGTGGGTGTACAGTCATTGTTCCTCTGGAGAGCTTTGGTTCCTCACCTCGCTGGTGCTCTGATAATTAGTTAAGTAATTGTCTAGAAGGTAATTAATTCAGTAAATGTCTAGAAGAAAGCACAAAGCACACAGTGGAGTGTGGCCAGAGCAGGGGCAAGGACTGAGAAGAGGATGAGAGAAAAAAGGAAGGGACTGGCAGTAGTTTGAGCAGTGGAGAGGACTGTGCTGAGGTTCTGTGCTGGGAGGAGGGACGATATCTGAGCAAACAACAGGCTGGTTGATGTCAGTGCAGGGGAGGGAGAGGCAGAGCTATAAAGTGAACCTGCTTCCACAATTCAAAATGGAATATGCAGTGTCCACATTCCAAAATGTATCTGCTCTCTGGAGATAGTAGGAAAATCATCCAGTAGTACAAGGGTGATCAGGTATTAAATCTACAGCGTCAGATTTAGCTGTAAGCCCTGCACAGAATTTCCATGCAAATTTTGGCAAGTCCCTTAACCTCTACTTACCCTGAGGTGTTTTTCTGTCAGGTACCGACTGTACAGAGGCCTTGCATGGATGAACATATTAAAGCACCAAGTTTTCCAAAGCAGGATGAATAGATATATGTCTGCTTTTAGATACATGTCCTTTTTCTGATGCATTGTGCTTAAGAGGCAGTGTTTTGGTTTCCCAAACTTCAGCCGTTAGTGCTTAGTCATCTAAAACTGCTGTGTGTTGTGTTTTACTGAACCCATGAGAGCACTATGGTGGTTCCAACATGGGCCACCAAAGAATGTAGCAACTTTGGTTTGGCTCTAAAACCAAAATAGTAATCTGGGTATAGTGTTCTGTATCTGAATAGAAGCTTTTACTGCCAAATGGACAATGGCCAATTTAACAAAGAGTGAATTTTCTTTTCAGTTAATGTATATTTAGTAGAAAAAGAAAGCAAATCTTTACCATAATCTTTTAAGACCTAAAATGCATTTTCAGTATGCTTTGAGGCATGCAATCCATGACGCATCAACTGTTTTTGTACAATTAGAGTTTTAGATTAATTGTAAATGCTTAAATTAAAATTACAGGCTTCTTTCTAAGATTCATAAAGGATTAGAGACAGTTGGAAGCAATTCCAAGGCAGAATTCTACAATGGAAGATTTACCAAGAGTTTGAATAAAGGTGCAAATCAAAATGTAATATGTCTAATTCTATGTTTGCTAAATAAAACACACCACAATGAATGGGCACTGAAAGGGGTAGTGGAAGTGTTTAGGTTTGTTTTCTGTTGCAATTCTTGAAAGTTACTATGATATTTAAGTATTGCAATGTCTAGAGATGCTGTTGTTCTGTGGTCCTTGAAAGGCTTGGTTCTGTGCAATTTAACCCTCATGTGTTTCTGTAGGAAATAGGTTTTTTGTATGTTCTTTTTGTTGGTTTTCTAGCACTTTTTCCAGCTTTGCAACTGCACCTGTCTGCAAACCTCATGCAAACAGAAAATAAGCCTCCCATCTAAACTTTCACAGTATGAATTCAATCCTGTTTTGAATTTTTTTCAAGTTTTTGATGCTATCTGCTGTCTTAGGTATGAACTTTGCTAGCAGTTGCTTGTAAAAATCATAAAGATTATTAGACTTTTTTCAGTTTTAAAGTTTCAGCTGTGTTGCAAGGTAAAATAGAAGTTTCAGACCATATATATTTTTTCAGTAATAAAGGATACGACTAAACCTCACACACTGTATTCATTTCCTTCTGATTGTCTGTTTTTATGGTCAGAAGAGTGTTTGAATTTTTGATAGGTTTTTGAGAATGTCTTATTAAGGTTGAGAGAGCACCATAATTTTAAGAAAAAACATTTGAATTGAAAGTGCTTCAGGAATGGTTTTCAACATAATGACAAGAGTTGTTACTGTATTTGGTCTGAACTTTTCCAGAGGACTAATTCTCCTTTTTAAAGTGCTGATTTGTCAGAATTGAGGTATTCTTCAGTTATGGTAATTTTTGTGAAACTTCTGATGGCAACAAAATAGGTTCCATCTACAGGGTTTGTGGGGTTGTTTGTTTGCCAGTTTGTGTACTCGAGTCCGTGGCAGTCCTCTGGCAAGCTACAAGGAAGTCACAAGAAAATGCTTTAGAGACAGGTTTTTGAGCAGATTGTGCTTTCTGGATCCCCAGTTTCTTGGCTCTGAGTTGAAGGGAGAACTTCAGGTAAGTGTCTGATAAAAAGATGAAATCATATCTCTTTTTTTTCCTTTTTTCTCTTTTTTGTTTTTTGTTTGTTTGTTTCTTTTATCAAGAAATGCCAGTATTTTTTAATGATTTTTGGGAAAAGAGATTGTAATTTCTGAGTGGTCTGTTGTGTGATCCTCAGTTTTGCAAGAATTAGTTTGTTTCATTGAACTTTTCCCGTAAGAGATGGGAAAATGTCACCCCTAAACTGTATAAACTGGAGGAAAACCTATATGAATAGAAGTCTTTCTAAATTTAGGACAGCAAATAGTTATTGTGCTCTGCAAAACATTAGAGCTCTATGAAGACAGTATTTTATGACTGAATTATCTAAGCATTGGAGAAAAAAGAAAAGCAATGTACTTAATTCACATTCAATCAGATTAACTTTTATTGAGTATAATTTTCTCCTGTACTTAAGGTTTTCTAATCTGTCCCTAGATGATCTCAATATGACACATCAGCACTGTGTTCTGGCTGGTTTATCACCTCGATTCAGCTCAACTCATAGAGTGGCAGATGTAAGTATCAAAAATGCCTTGCTCTTTGGTCCTTCCTCAAACTCATATTCTGGTGCCATATATGCGACATTATGGGGTGTTACCCAGATTTGTGGTTCATGTAATGCTTATGATTTGAAGTGTTTTCTTGTACAACTGCTATTTGATTATTTTTGTGTTGAGGTCCCCTTGCTCCTGTGTTGGTAGCTTGCCTAAACTCCAAGGTAGGCATATCAGATAGAGAATTCAGAATGTGCTACACACACCTCAGGGATTGCTGATGAAATGTGGAAACAGCTTTTTACCTGGAACATTCTGCTTTTATTTCTCAAACAAATACACATTCTTCTGGCTTGATTTGGACTTTGACATAAGCTTAAAGTAAACTCTATATTTAAAAAAAAAAATTCTATATTTTTCATCTCTCTTTGTAAGAGTGCTCTGACCTACTCCCAGGTCTCTGTTGTTTTTGCAGGAAATTGCACTTATTTTCATAGTATGAAAAGCATCTCTGTTAAGTGATTATGGTTTTCTTTTGTGAACTCTTTTGACTTCCAGTTGAATAGTATGGAATTTTTATTCTTTTTACAAAGACTATGAGACCAGTGGGTCCTTATTCAAGATTATACCTAGAAATTTAACTGAAGGTACAGATCAGATATTTAATTGAAAATAATTGAAATATATATGTCTTCTTTCTTTTGTTTCAAATGTATTTTTACAGGTTTTCTTCTATTTTTGAAGGAAATTTAATGGAAACAAAGCCAAAAGAACAGAAATGTAAAACTGTTTTATTTGTATTCTTTCTAGCTTGTAAGCAAACAGCTCTGTCAGACTGGAAATGGAATTTCATTTTAGTGTTAGTAGGAGTCCATACAACTGGGCAAATACAACTGATTGTGAAATACTGTCAGAAGCTGGCCAGGAAGCAGTGGGAAGTATGGCATGCTTTTGTGTGCTATATTTGTACAGTAAAATTCAAATTAATTATTTTCTTTCTCCTTTCAATCTATGCTGTACTGGTTGGCAGATGTTTGATGAGTTGGACTTCAGCATAGTTTCCTTCAATTACTATATAGACAATTCAGGAGGCTTTACACTTGTTTAAAGTTACAGAAATGCATCCCTTCTGCTTTACTGTGGGTTTTTCAGAATCAAATTGTTCAATATATTTGAGAAGTACATGTTTTCTGAAGTGGCTCTGCATAAGTTTTTGTTGTATCTTTATAGTGTTCAAGAGGAACATTGGAATACATATTTGGACAATGTGAACTGGCACTGCAGAATTTACAGGCTGATTCTGATTCGATGGCTTGGTCTGTGAAATCACTGGAAGCTGCAGTTGTGAAGCAAGCAGAAGAAATACATAATGAGGTGAGATGATCTGCCCTGAAAATACTTCAGCCAGGCCTAAGTGGTGCAGTCTCCTCATGGAGTTAATGCAATTAAGTGCATTCAGCTACTTACAAGGCATTGCTTTGTGCAAGTTTGAAATCTGGCTTTTATGACTTTTTTACTTGGGTACAAGTGGGATTATCATGGAAGTTTTCATTTTTCCTTATGAAGATCCCTCTGCTGGTAAAGTAAGAGAAGTTTCGTAAAATATTACACCAAATCTGACAGCGTGGTGGACAAACTACTCTAGTACTTCTCTAACTGAAAGGAAGAGAGAAGACATTAGAGGGATTGAGCAGGTAAAATTTTTCAGCTGTTCCTCCCTGGTTCCTGTTGAACCAGCTTTTTGCCAAAGCTCAGGTTCGAGTGTGGGCTTTAAAATGCGTTCTGAAGAAAATGGAGCAGGTCATTTAGTGCTACGAAATATTCAAGTGTGACAGTGCAGTTTGACAGGATTCCACAGGAGCTGGGAGTGCTTTCTTGCTTGGAGCTGCACTGTATTTCTGTGAAGATAAATACGATTGCTATTTGGAGCCATACCTAGGTCATTTTCACTAAAATTAGAATTTGTGTAAAACGTTTAAATTGCTGTCTGCTGAAGGGTTCCCATTCTGTAATGTTACTGAAACTCTGTAGAGCACATTTTTATGTATAGTGTTTACAGTTGGTAAAAAGGAGTATACTGTTGGCAAAAGGTTTGCACCCTTGACTTTTACCAAAACAGCTCCTGGGGCAATTTAAAGAAGTCTGATGCACGCAGGGGTTTACTAAACATTAATCAGGCTCAGTCCATAAAACTACACGCATATGTGGTTTGCACAGCAAGGGCCACATGCACAGCTGGTGTAAATTTGCACGGGTCCTTTAACATCAAAGGCATGTGCTGTTTACATCAGGTGAGAGACTAGCCCCTGGTGTTTGCAGTCACCTGAATAATTTTGCTGTGTGACATACAGGGATGTTTCCTGTTACACATATGGGATATACTGTAACAGGAATCTTTGTCTAACTTGTACATGTTGTGCACTTAGACTTAGTAGACACATTGGGTCTATATTCAATTTGAAAAAAGAATACTCACTAATTCTTTATATTTCTTTTTCTTTATTTTTTTATTCCAAGGTCACCTCCTCTGTTGAAGGATAAATTCTGTATGTTAGAGTGCTACTTAAATTTCATTTATTGCTGCACAAGTAGACAAAATTTCTAGTGGCTTATCTCTGTGGTAAATGCACATTTCTTTTTCAAACATCACTTAAATGAAAACATACAGATATGTGAAGCTAATGCAACTTTTCTTGCATCTAAAAGCTTCCTGCCTTCTTTTATTCTGTATGAAAAATCTTTGTCTTTTCAGGCATCAATACCGATTTTAGGTTCAGACTTTCTCAGGCAGGTGAAGAATAAGAATCTGTTTCGTTTCTTTAAAGAATAAAACTGATTACTGATGAAAATGAGCCTTGCATTTCACTCCCTTAGTTTGGTAATATTTTGTAATGCGAAACCAAAATGGCACAAAAACCCAAACAGAGTATTAATGAACTGCCACCCAATTTCCCAGTTTTGCCTCTGTATTTCTGAGATACAGCTTTCTGTGCTAGTTCTAAACCTCCTTGTTATTTTTTTTGTCTTCCTCTGAACCAGAGATCATGAGCTTGAAATGAGAGTACTTCCATCCCTAGAGGTGGTGATAGTGTTGTATTTTATTTTCAAATATTGTCATAACTGAAGTTCCTCAGTTTAGCTTTGATAACTAGATGCAGCCACTGTTATTGATTCTTTATTTTCCTGAAATGCTACGGGTTCATTTTTTTTACCCCTCTTGCTGGTACCTTCAAAGTCATCAAATAGCATTAAGCAGAAGGGAACCATCACAGTACCAAGGAAAAATACAGTAGTTTAGCAGAGATTCACAGTCTATGCTGAAATTAACTGCTGTGCCAAATGAGGCCTGGATGAATTATCTGTGTGCGAGAGGGAAAAAGCCTAAGAGCAAGTCTCAAAGAATGACGTATGATTGTGTGTCTTCACTTTTGTACTCCTGGGCAGGAAAATTGACTTGCTGTGTTGATAAAGTGTGTTTGAACTGAGGATCTGAAGCATAGGTAGAGACTTAAGGGGTTTTTTCTACTTTTGTGGTGGGCAGAGAAACCTCTAAAAGAAGTATGGGTGAGTATCTGGGGAATGTCCTTACTTGATTTTAGATTTCCCAGGGTTCATTTGTCAGGACTCTGTCTAGGTTATCTTGGGAGAAGTCTTCCTGTTGAAAAAGTAAGATTCTAACCTGAGGAGGTTTATAGCATCTCTAGCAGGCAACCAGGTGGAAGTTTAATATTTCTTTAGACCTAGCTTTGTTGTCATGGTCTCCTTCAGTGAAACAGCCTTCAAAGGAATATCTGAGTAATTGCAAGGTATGTGCTGTTTGTTAGATGTGTGAGTCACTGTGCTCCCAGTATGTACTTTGTAGTTGTAAGTGAAGATAACCTTAATTAAGGGTGTTCATGTGCTCCTTGTCTGAGTAGCTTGTGGGCTTGCAGTCTGAACAAATATTTCAGTGGCAGGGGTGCAGCAGAGTGAACAGATGTAGTAACCTTACAGCTGTGGAGTATCACAGCCTAACAACTCACACCCAGTCACAATCAGATTGCTGTTTTGGTATGTAAATGTATCCTGAAAGAAGTAATCTTGCAGAATTCTCTGAATGGGAATCTCTTGCTCCTACTGAATCACACTTGGCTTTCCAAAATTAATGCTGTTGCTGAGTGCATCCCAAACAGAGCTACAGGGACCTGGGGAAGACCATTGGCAACTAAACGCTTTTTGAAGTAACAAAACGCTGCTGGACAGATGATGTAAATGCTCATACATATAAAAATAAATCTGCACAAAAGACCTTCACTAGCCTGTTCTTCACAGTAAAAAAAAAAAAAAAGTGCTTTTCTTGCTTCCACTAATGCAAAATCTCCTAATAGTTCATGTTCTTGTGAGGTGCTTTCAAGGCTTTTTTATTTGCCCACATCAAACTAATAATCAAATATTCTCAGTGAAGTAAAACACTAGAAGAATTTCTTTTTAGTGTCCGGGAATTGTGCTAAAAACGTGGCAGGTTTCAAAGTAAGTACTCAGGTTTGAAAGACAGGTTTTTTTTCTCATCAAGATATTTGCTTGGCTGTGATTATTGGATCCTGATTCCCATGGTTAAAACTAAGACTGAATTGGTTGTCCTGCTGTTTGTGAGGTACAGGCACTTTTGCCTACAGCCAATCTATTTTTGTGGCAGCAGTAGCTAAACTGAAGTTGGTGAATGCCCAGGGATGTAGAAAAGTGTGGGCTGGCTGAGTTGAAGGTATGTGGTGTTGTACACTGAGGTCAATGATGAGAAAGGGTGGTGGTGCACAAAGCCAGAGGAGGGTTCTAGCACATCATG
Organism: Anabacerthia variegaticeps; assembly: GCA_035583185.1. NCBI lineage: Eukaryota > Metazoa > Chordata > Aves > Passeriformes > Furnariidae > Anabacerthia > Anabacerthia variegaticeps. The sequence continues at coordinate 9,643,442 of JAWWEW010000020.1, forward strand.
GTGAGCTGACAGTGTGGTTGGTGACTGATTAGTATGGCAGAGGGAAATACAGATCACCTGCATGCATGGCATTTCATAACCAGTACTTTTAACTAATTGACTGAGGAGCACTGCCTCACAAAATGTCAGCTGCTACTCTTGGCCTTTTACTACCCAGTATTGACAGTAACCAAAAATTGGCCTTTCATCATTGTTTAAAGGACAACTTGAAAATATGTTAAGATTAGACGTATGAGGCCTGATTCTGAGCTTACTTGCACAGATGTAAATCATAAATGAAAATCAATTAGGAGATGAAAATTATTCCTCAGTCACTCAGCCTATATATTTTTATATATATATATATTTATATATCTAGTCTTGTAAGCGGTTTTTTGTGGTACAGCTCCTTCTGTTTGTGGAAGGAGACAAGCCAGTAAGAGCACCTTGCTGCTACAGGGAAGGTTATTCCTGAAGAGAGCACAGTGAGAGTGAGAGGATACAGAGCTTGGAAAGCAGATAGCATATGTCGTCGTTAAAACATGGATGTGGTGTAAAAAGTGTTCATATGTTAATTAAAAATGCAAACCAGTCTTAGCATAGCTAGAATCTCTGGAGATTTTTACTGTAGAATGACGGAATATGCTGAGTTGGAAGGACTCAGCAGGATGGAGTGCAGTTCTGGCCCTGCTCAGGACACGCACAAAATGTCCAACCTGAATCTCCCCTGACTCGGCTCCAGCCATTTGCTCGAGTGCTGTCGCTGGGCTCAAGAGTGAAGAGATCAGGCCGTGCCCCTGCAGTGCCTTCGTGAGGAGGTTCTAGGCTGCAGGGAGCTCTCCCTCAGTCTCCTCTGCTCCGCGCTCAACACACCAGGTGACCTCAGCTACTCCAGACCCTCATCCTCGTAGCCCTCCTCTGGATGCTCCCTGATAGTCTGAGGTCTTTTTTATATTGCCATTTTAGCAAATCTAAGTATTTATTGCATGTGTCTAAAACAAGGATAGAGAAATCCTGTCACCCTTGCCTCCTCAGGGTGGTTTTCTCCCTCAGAACGGACAGTTACCTGCTCAGAGGTGATAGCTGAGAGCAGTCTCTTCTCAGGCAGCTTGGTGGCCAAGTTGGTGGGTAAAACACTGTTTTTCTCCCCAAACCCCATTTTATTAACTCAGGTTAGAGCTAAACAGAGATGCTGTGAGATGAGTTTGGATCCGAATCTGATAGCTGTATTAGATGTTAGTCTACGTCATTAAACAGCTACTTCTTGCAATTAGGTACACTGACCTCTGATGAGACAGGCTAATCTTGCTTAGCTTGTTGCTAAACTTAATGACATACACCTAAAAAGCAGCTCTTCTGTGTCAAATTGTATATTTTGTATAGGATCAAGATACATTTAAATTTTGCCCATATGCCAGACTTGAATTAGACTGAAATTGCGTAGATTAATGTAACAAATCAATATGACTAGTTAGAAATCAGATTGACTGAAATAGATTCACGATGAGTCATATTTTAACATTGATTTTAATAAAAAGAAATATTTTTTTTCATTGATTAGTGGCCTCATGATTAATTTCATGAAACCTGCTTGCCAGACATTATGTGGTAGAGGCCAAAAAATTCAGAGAAATGGGGAGAAAAAAAAAAGTATTGAGCACTTAAAATTCTAGTTGAATAATAATATGCTTGGCCTTCCCAAAATGGTATATACTGATTTTTTTATTTTTTTTTTAACAAACCATAACTTGATCCTTCATACCTCATTAATATTGTAGAGGAAACAAAGTTTCCTTAAGGTTTTTTTAGGAAGGATGTCATCAAACCTCTGTGCTAAAGAGTCACTGGGTAGCAGTCAGGTTTGGTTTTTTTAAAATATTTTAAGATCTATGTCTGCCAACTAATCATGTTATATTTTACCAACAAATTTGCTTTAATATTCTTTTTATACACTGGAAATTTAAGTATCTTTTATTGTAATCTTTAATATATTGACCAAACCTTCAGTTAATGTTAGCTGGAACACTATCACATTTCACATGTAGCTGTTCAGTTCGCCCTTGCATGAAAGGAAGCCTTAGGTGACAGCTTTGGGCAGTTTTCTTTATTCTTTCACCTTGGTAGGTTGTCTTTATTTGCATCTTTGGAGTTGAGCAGAGAGAAACAAATCTCCTTTGTGGTACAAATAATTATTAAAGCAGCTTTGAACTCAGTGAGAAACATAACTACCACAACAAAGATATATATGGAATTCTGAAGACCAGAACTATGGATTACTGTTAAAGAAAAGTGGCTTCTCTGGTAACTGGCCTGTTTGGTAAAGGATAAGAGACTCTGATTCCTTGTAGTGCCACCCTCTCATTCCACAGCAGCTGACTGTGCTGCATTCTAGCAATGTGATTTCTGCAGGTTTTTTCAATCTTTTATGAGTGAAACATTTTGAAACCCACAAGATTTAATCATGGTGACCAAGAGCTGGTACATACTTGACTGAATTGTGAGTAAACTTGAATTTTTAAGTTTCATTGCACATGTGCCACATGTAAAAAACCCAAAAAACAGTTGGGTTTTACACCTTTCTGGTTTTGAAGAGAGTAGCTCAGGTCACAAATTGACATGGAATAAAAGTAAAATAAACTGCTGGGTGTAAGGGTGTGCTTAGAAATGAGTCCTTTGGTAACCATCTCCTATTCTATGGGAACCTTCAGGTATAGCTGGATTCCTGCATTACCCCATTCCTGCCCCAGATAATGAACAGAGATGTTTATGCTGCCATATGTTTTTATCTTGCAGGTTGAATTTGAGTGGCTTAGGCAGTTTTGGTTCCAGGGCAAGAGGTATTTGAAGTGCACTGATTGGTGGCTTAAGCCTATGGCTGAATTGGAAGAATTCTGGAGAAAAATGGAGATTATGGTAAGTACTAGTTTGAAAGTCTAAATCCTCTAGGGCTTAACTCTGAGAGCACTCACAATTATGTTTTTAATTGTACTGTGGTAATGGGTTTTAAACTTTATTCAGAACATATGAGAAACAGAATCAATGTCAGCCTTACACTGTCTCCTCTTACTTTTATCCCCCAGTAGCCAGAAAAAATGTGAGCAAAATCAGATCCAAACCCCCAAGATTTTAGTTATTTCCTGACTTTGCTTGTTTTTAAGGTTTGACAGTCTCATAAGATGACAGTCGTATATTACATCACACAAATTGGTACATGAAACTGCATTGTCTGCATTGTCTTTCATATGGCAACCCAGAGAGACAACTCTGCCAGTGACAGCAACAGCAAATGCATCACAGGGAAGTTGAGAACAAAACTGGTAATCTGGAGGTTTGTAGTCTACCTGCACACTTACTCCATAGCTAGAACCAGCAAGAGGAGAGCAGTTTCAAAAATAATTGTAATAATGGTTCCTGTGTACTTGGAAGTGTATCCTGCTTTCCCTGTGAACAGACTTGGTGCTAAACCCTGTTTGCCTGCTTGCTGCTGCAGTCCAGGTAGAGATTCAGCTGGGGCACTGTGCTATCAAAGTTTTGGGAGCAGTTGCTTGCTTTTGGATTTGTAGAAGGAACTATGTGGGCAAATGTCTCTTGCTCATCTCTGTATGTCTGCATTAGAAACTGCTTCTCCATCACTTCTGCTGGTCACAGCAAAAACATTCAATTTGCCTGTAGCAGATTTGGAAAAGTTTGTGGTGTTGCTGAGGATGCTGAGTACAATCTGTGGCAGGGGTGTGTTTGAATCACTGGAGATGTGGTGCAACAACAATATAACCTTGAGTCTGGAGGGAAATATGTGTCACTGGGCTGCTCAAATATATTGGAAGTTTCTCCAGCAATGGCTGATTCCAAATGTGGAAAACACTTCTGGAGAAGGGGAACTTTCAATTGTGAAATCAGTGAACATTGAATTTTTCTACAAAAGGAGAAAAAATTATTTATAGCTTGTTTATGTGGGGAAGTTTTCCCCTTATTTTTTGTTTTTTTGTGCTCATGTTCTTAAGTGACCTTTATAATTTAAAAAAAAAATCTTTTGGTTTGTTTTTCTTTCAAATGACAACTGACTTGTAACACAGCTTAGATGAGGTAGAGTCAAGAATGTTTGATATTTTATATCCATTGTGTGTTGAGAACATGGAAAACCAGCAAACTCTGGAACTCTCCTGGGTTAGGTTTTCTGCCATTGGTGTGACATTGCCAGGTGTCTCTCATTAGAAACATGGTGGCGTCAGTGGATCTCCTTTCAACAGGCCTCAGGATGATATTTATCAGCAAACTGAAGATTGGGCCAAGACAGAAGCTGCTTCTAATTTAAATTTTAAAAATTGCTTTAATGTTTTATGACTTTTAACATATTGCTCACAATTAATTTTAGCTATTGGAGGAGACAGAAGAGAATGTTAATTGAGAATGTCTGTTTTGTTGAGTCTCTAAGTAAATTTGATGCTTACTGTATTCGGGACTCGGAGGTGGGGTGGGTTTTTTGGGAGGTAACCTACATTTCGTCCTGTGTTTTCCCCGAGGTGACAGCAGGGGACAATGTTGAGCCGCCGTTGCAGTGCAGCGGCAGCATCGGCCTGAACAAAAATACATCGAAATGTGGCATTAACATCAAGAATTATCCCTGTTGCTTCAAGTTAGCTGTAATCTCTAAGATTCCATAACACAGGAAATCAATTGCGGGTTAACAAATTCAACAGCAATTTAACATAAAAAGTGCAGCGTTTTGGTGCATACTTAGCTTCCACAGCTAAGTTAAATCAAAAGGGTATTTTTGAAGGTACCCAGTAGTCTGCAGTTGATGTTTTTTCTCCAAATTTGTAATTTTAGCTGGATGATTCTTAAAAAAAAAAATCGTGTAACATGCTAAAAGTAAAAATGTCTTAGAATTGTTGATCTTGTTTTGGAAGAATTTTGCTGGTTAAAAGGAATCATTTCTTAGAAGAAAATATTTAAGCACTGCATTTTTCTTTTGTGTATGAGCTAAACAAGTCTTGACTTAGTTTTTTTATATATGTGCCTAGAGTGATGCACAACTCAATCTTGGGGTCCCTGTGTGCCTTTTTTTAGTTTTTCCCCTTGTTTTAATAAAGGAGCTGTAAAGAAGGAAAGAAAGTTTCCAAAATGATCTCTGAGGCCGCTAATTGTAATTTTTCCTCCGTCACATCAGGATATGATATTGCAGCAAGTTTAGCCCAGTGTCTTCAAACCTGTGGGCTTTATTTAATATTTTTGTGCATTATAGCAAGCACACAATTTTATCATAATGTTTATTCCTGGCATTTCTTTCCCTGAGGATAGTTTTATTTAGAGCTTACTCTTGTGATGTAAATGTTAAACCTTTCATTTGAATGACATTCTGATAAAACATCACATTTCCCACAATATTACCTCATGAATTTATGAGCCATTAAATCCAAAGCAGTTTAACCAATCTTCTCTTTTTTCCCCCCCTCCCTTGAAAATATGAAGGCTATTCATATGTTTGAGAGGTTTTTTTTAAAAGTCATCCAAGATTAACACGTTATCGCCTGCAACATCAGGATAAATGCTTGCTGAATTCAAAGGGAGAGTTACCATTTGAAAAAGGACCGTACAAGCTTTGCTTTCTGGGTAAAGAGAAGTCTGAAAAGCTGAAATCTCATGTGATGTGAGCAAGTCTTGCTGTAGCTGTTCTGAGATTCAGTGGAGAGACAGTTTGTCTCTCAGGGTCTGATATCATGCAAACCTTGCAATCTGACATTTATTTTAGCTATGGAAATCTTTAACCACCATACCAAATCTGTAAGAACGGCAGAAGTCCTACAGTCTTTTTTTTGGTTTGTTATTTTGTTTTAGGTTGATTCACATTAGAAAAGTAAAATGTAAATCAATGAAATGTTTTTTGTTTGTGCAATGAAAAGTAAACATATATCGTTACACTTACATATTGAATTTTAAAGGGTTTTTTTTAACATATCTAGTGTTCCTTAAAAAAAAATAAATAAGACCCTTGCAGTGCTATATGGTGTGAATTGTATTTCCTGCTTTGACAGTCCATTTAGCAATGTA
>JAWWEW010000020.1:9649568-9719467 GCA_035583185.1 Anabacerthia variegaticeps
AAAAAATAAATAAGACCCTTGCAGTGCTATATGGTGTGAATTGTATTTCCTGCTTTGACAGTCCATTTAGCAATGTATTTATATGGCAGTTGGCCTTAATAACCTTTATTGACTTTAGTGGGTAAGAGCCAAGACTGGCATTATTAAAATGTATCAGTTTCATTGCAGTATAAAATCACAACATATATAATTATGTTAGGTAGGCTAGGCTCCATTTAATCCCACCTATTTATGCAGGAATTTGGCAAGACAAAAAAAAAATGTAGAACTGAAATGTAGAGAAAAGCAGGAGTTACATGTAACAGCACAACTGTTTGCCTACAGTAAAGGGTCTACTTAAAGGAATGAAACATAGATCTCAGGGAAGTGATTTCTTAATGGTGTAGCTGAAACACAAGTCATTGTTACACCATTTGTTTCACTTTTCGGCATCTTAAAATAGAGCTGATGATAATGAAATGCAGCACACCTTTTAATTTGCAAATGTAGTGTAAAAGCAGGAGCGTGTACACTCTGTATAGGTATAATGAGCAAGGTGGCATTTCATGCAAGCTGGTATCTTTCTGCACAACTTTCACCTTGATTTATAAAACTTTTCTAAGAACTATATTTAGTCATGTTATTATTACTGTTATTCTCCATAACATGCTTTTATCAGTTTATACAGCTGAATTGAAATCAAAAGAGCAAGGCTGTTTTCTTGTGAAATTATTTTTCTTTGCTTTTTGAGGTCTATTTCATTATTTGCTACTATTGCAGCATATGAAGTATGTCATAGTTTCAGCTGTAAGCCACTATTGTCAGGGGCTTACAGTCTGACAGTTAGAATTGAGTCTAGGCTGAAACTTGAGCTACAAAATCTCAGCCCAGAGCCATTTTTTTTTTCCAAATTAAAGCAAGGGTTTAAATATGTATTTAAATCAAAAGTATTTCAGCTCCCAGATAACCATGAAAAGCTTTAAGACAAAATACGCTTTTACAAGGAATTCTCCCAGCTTTTGTAGACTTTGGCACTTTAAACAACTAAGCAATTATTTTTTTAAAAAATACATAATGGGATCACAAACAGGCTGGTTGGTTGTTTAGCTTCTTTCAGAAAATGGATACAACTTAACTGACATTTTAATTGGTTTTACCTTGTCAGCCAAAATTCAAGGAACTCTGAGGTATTATTTTCATTTCTCGTTTAGTTTTCCCATTGTGCTTAGATATTGCAGTGTCACACTTTACTGGAGGGCCATGTGGCGATGGGTGATCGTATTTGCCTAATGAGCTGTGAAATGTAGGTACAACATGGCAGCTCAAAGACCCAAATTTTAGCCATATTTCTTGTCTTTTGGGGCTCTCTTTATCTGCTTGGGCCAGACCCTTTAAATAAATGTATTTTTGACGGGTTATATTTTATGTACACTGGGAGTCAGATGTTTCAGGAAATGTACCTTTTATCTTAAACAACAACAACAAACCCTGATCCTGAAGACTTATTTCTCTTTTTTTCCCCTTTTTTCTGGCACTGGTTTCCTTGACCCCAATATTTTTAGCTGTCAGAAATGGGAGAAAGGATTCAGCATTGTCTGTAGTAGAATCACTACCAATCTGGAAAAAAAAAAAAAAAAAGTTGTATTGCACATCTTTCAGAAAAAAAATTATTTACAATTCTGAGGGAATTCAGACTTAAGCTTCCAAAACAACGTGTGTGCTGAAAGCACAAAAGACTGTGTTTATGATTCTCTTTGAAGTGTTTCTGCAACAGGATAAGGAAAATTTTAGAAACTGTCTGATAGTGTTCAGGGTAAATACTTAAACCCCTTTAGAGAATTTCACACACAGATACTGTGCAGCAGAAAAAAGGATACTTATGTTTCCTAAAGCTGCTACAGCCTACAGCTTTGTACTTAAAGACAGAGGTGTTGAATAGAATTCTTCTGAGGATACATCCAGTGACAATATCTACAGGAACATCAGAGCAAACCAGTGGATAGCACTTTCTATTTTTAACCCTTATGTGAACTGGTTGAGATCTAAGCGGCGTTGATATGAACCACTGTAACATTGCTGTTATAAACTGGGATTGTTCAAAGGGCAGTCCTCCCCTCATGCAGCATACTGGGAGAATCACACTGAAAACATTGAGGTTATAAATGTAAACTGGCATTAGCTGGGAAAAGTTCAGGACAATTTGTGTCCTGTGGGACAGTGAGATATATTTCTGGCAGCACAAATGGAGGGCCACGGGTGGGTTGTGCAGCTGTGCATGTCGTGTGGCTGCACCAGATGGGACAAGGGCTGGGCGTGCTGTCCTGCTTCTGGCTTCCCTTTTAGGTGGATTTGCATCTGAGTTACACATCTGACATTTGTAGGTGGTTTTGTGCACACAACTGGATCTTGGTGAGCTTTGGGTTTAGGTAACTAGAATTCTGTTGTGCTGTTCTTCTTACTGTGACAGGGCTTCTTTCTGTTGCCTTCACTGTATTTTCATACAGTGGATGTATACAATTCTGTGTAGTAAATACATGCACTTGCATGTAAAATGCAATGAGCTCTCTTAGTGTTTAAGGCATCAGTGCATATACCGTGATCAGCAGAAATCAAAATTGGGCAGATAGGTTATTCCCCAGTCTTGTATTTGAATTCTATAAATGGATCTCTGTGTCTGAGCTGAGCACTGTGGCTTAACCAGGATTCTCCATCACATGCTGAAAGTTTTCCCATAGTGGATAGACCACCAGAACTGATACAAGGTGTGACTGTATGTGTATGTACATGCTTTACACACAAATACATATTCAACCATATTGGGGATTTTAACTGTGGTGATCTTCTAATTAACTTCTGAATCATGTACACGTCTAGAGAAAAGGTGTTTGTAGGAAATGAGCACTGGGGGCAACTGCTTGCAGTTCTCTGCAGCAGGAAAAACATAGGAAAAGAGTTTAGAGAGCATTAGGTTACATTTGGCAAGTTGTGCCAGGTCAGGCAGGGAGGGATAACGTCCAGTCGTGGTTCCTGCTGCATCCTCGTGAATTCAATGTCAGCCCTGGAAGGATATTTTCAGACCTGGTTTTGCCACCCTTTTATTGTTGATAAGAACTACATGGATCTGTTTCAGTGAAAGCAGTCAGTATGGTGAGGCTAGTAGAGATTGTATAAGACTGTGTTGTTTCCATCACTGTTCCCCCAGAACCTTGGATGGACATTGACTAGAATAACAGAAGGCCTTTGCATCAATAGTATGTCTATCGAGGCTTATTATTTGCTGTAGAAGTAATGACACTGACTATAACATTTCTTGAAAAGAAATTAATCTGTATTTTTAGAATTCGTATATATGTTATAAAGTAATCAATTAATTATTACCAATATTTAAAATTATTTCTAGTTCTCATTTTTGCAATCATAGAGGTGATCAGATATAGAGCTTATGGATTTGTATGTGTGTATGTATGTTTATGGACATGTTACAGAGAAAAAAAAGGATTTGGTTTGGTGTTAAAACTGTGAATTACAGTGGTTTGGCAGGAATAATTTGTACTGTGATTTCTATAAACTAGAAAAAGTTGTGATTTTTAATGAAAGTGAAAGCAAATGGCAGTATGACTAAAATGTCACCATCTACATTGCTGTTTTTTTTCTCATTGCTGGTTTTTTCCTCTTTTTTTTTTTTTTTTTTGGAGTGCAGCTAGTGTTGCTATTTTTTTGCTATTGTATTTTAGTGACTCTGTAACCACCGTAAAATAGAATACGGCTGGTTTACTTTCCAAATAGCTTTGGTAGGCAAAGGCAGTGAGATCTTCTGAAAAGCTGCTGTTGCTGCACTGACGCCTTTTCATTCCTGTCTGATCAGTCCTTCTAATTCCTAACAGTATCATGGGTGAACAGTGTTTTTGCAATGTGTTCTTTGACTTTACTGTAGCTTTCATTTTAAACTTAAGAAAATAAAACTTGGCTTCAGAACTTGCCATGGAGAGCATTATGCTCTCATAGATTGGGTGCTAATTCTTTCACTGACCCTCTGTTTAACTTTTGCAAGTAACTTAGGTGTAGTTTTCTAAATCAGTGTGGTGATCAAAACAGTGAGGTCTTACTTTGGTTTTAGATTGCAGACTAATTCTGCTCTTAAATTCCTCCTCAATAAAATAAAGCTATTTTTACTGTGTCTGATTGTTGCTTGTTGGCTATGTCCTAGGGAGGGAATATTCTGCATTTGAAGGAACCCAACAAATTGCTGACTCCCCCTACCATGACTGGAAATTGTAGTATTTGGGCCACATATAAGATTTTTTTTTTCCTTTTCAGATGGGAAAGTTCTCTCCATTTAAGAACAACAGCAAGAGCTAACTGTGTTTTGGCTGACCCAGACTGTCTCCTGGCAGTTCCCAGGTCTAGTTCTCAGGAGCTTTTCTGTGAATCTTTTCTGCACTTTCTGTTTGTCACTACACATGCTTCTGCTTAATAATCCTGGGGCTGTAGATATAATATAATGGTTACTATTCTGCAGTAGGAAGATAATTACTGGCTTCCTCAAGTGTCACAAGTTAACATCAAATTTTGGCAGTTTTCCTTGGACTGCTAGGGAATCTGTGCTCTATATTAAATTCTCACAGGAGAGGCACTGCTATAAAGTTTAAGTGTAACAAATCTAAATTATTCTTGTAAAACAATATGATTGTTTATCGCAATCAGACTAATGGCATCTCTTTTCATAGGATTCGTTTTGAATTTCTGTAATATCGTAGAACAATTAAGGGAATGGTGAGAACAGGCCGGATTGTTGCTGTTCAATAGGAATGGCATCAGTAGAGCTGTGCTCAAGATGAATCCAACTTCGTGCTTAGCACGCAGTGTTCTGTAAAGTGCTCTGTTCATAGCTGGGAATAGTGCATCAGTTCATGTTGTCTGGCTGCCTAGGGATCAATATAATTGTGTAATAAACTGAAGTGATTATTTTTATGTGTGTGTGTATATATGTATGCATATATACACTGCTAATAATTATATTTTAGCTCTATCTTCAAGCTGTGTCCTACATGCTAATGTATTAAAGCCTCACCAGCTAGCTAGAAGGTCAATTGTTTTGTGATGTTGTGGTAGGACTCAGCTTGGATAACTGAATTATAAGAGTTTTTTTGTCATTCAGACATATGGCAGAGTAAGTTAACTCGTTGTCGTCCTTTTGATCTGGTATTCTGTCCGACGTCATGCTTCCATTTCATGAAGTAGGAGTTCCTGTCCTGAAACCATTTGCAGTAGTGGGGCCACAGAATTCACTCCCTTGCTCAAAACTAATGAATGGTTGTGTTGCTGATGGATGATAGAAATTATTTTAAGATTATCCTGTACAAACCAATTTATGCTGATGCTGTGTAGTACCAAAGGCTGTACTTTCCAGACTTCTTGATGTGATAAAGTATCTGAAAATCTTTCAGCAGCAGAGTCTTACATTTCTGTCTTTTCTTATGGGGAAGAGAAAGGAGCACCATGGTGTTGCACCTCCAGTGGTAATACATTTATCCCCCAGGAGGCAGGGATGAGGTAAGATGAAATTAGTTCTGTATTGCAATTTTGTAGATGCTCAATGCAAAAGCCAATATAGGGCCTGTCTGCATCACAGTCTGAAATCTTATGATACTTTTCAAAGGATTAAAAATATACAAAATTAGAATTATTATTATTTCTCACTTTTAAAAGTCTTCCGTGGTTGATGTCTTTATTAATGCAGTCTTACAGGGACTGGCATTATCTCTCTAAGGAATGACAGCAGAGAAAAGAGGTTGCCAGCCAGGTACAGTCAAGCCTCTTCAAACCATTTTTCCCTTACTGATTTTTTGTTGGTTTTCATGTAGGAAATACTTGATACACATGTTTATAAAACATTTGTACGTTCATGGGTGAATACCCTTGGTGGTCTTTATGCTAAAGGAACTGTGAATTTGCAGTATCAGTATTTAGGAATCTAATGGGGAGGAGAAAAGATGGGTAAGACAACAGAGGAATCAGTCTTGAAGTCTTAAAATTTGCAAAAATACTGAGCAAAACAAGAGGGGTCCCACTGGTTTCTTTAAGAAATCTACTGTTAAAGAACTTGATAATAGGATGGTTTTCTCAACATTTTACTTTGCTTTTCATCTTCTACATTTTCTTTTTAAATGTAAAGTACTGTAATTGAATCACAGCATTAGCTGGCTTTTCCCAACAAAACAGCAGATTTAGGCTCTTTGCTGCTAGTTTCAGAAGTAATATGTATGGAGAGAGAGTGCAAAGACAAAAATTGAGCACATAGATGTATAATCCCAAAGGAATAAACTGACTTCTACTAGACAAGCTGAAAGCTGATTAAAATATTTTTCATCCTTTGGGTATGCAACAGCTTTTGATGATGGAGAGTGTATTAATATTCAGCTTAGCTGCTTGTCGACACTTCAGACAGGTCCCAGGAAAGACTCTGATACTGACCAGGTTTTCTCACTCTGTCAGAAATCTTTATGAGACACAGAGCAGCAGCCTTGTACCACCAAAAGCCAAGATAAGAATAGTGCTATTTAGCTATGTCTTTATTTTAGAAATTGCTTTTATAGATTTTGAAATGATTGAAAATTTGAGCGAATTCTTTTAATGATACAAACTCATTTAAATACAACAAAGGAGAAAGGTTATTACTAATTGTTTTAAAATAAAGCTGGTGTAATCTATTCAGTTTTCAATTCACTTGCCCAAGTTGTTTGTGAACATACAAAGATTCAGTAAGAATGTCAAGATTGTCATTGATCAAGATTTTTAGAGAGGGTGTTCCCACTTAAATTGTTTTATACCAGCCAGATCTGAAGTGGTGGAGTACTGGTTTCTTAACTTTGTCTGTTCCCTTGTAATGTAATACCTACCTTCCAGACAAGAATGAGATGTAAACAGCTGCTTTATCAGCTGATTCTTCTTGTGTTCCTTTGTTGGCATGCTGACATATAGGGTGTTTGCTTTTTCCCCTTTCCACAGTGACTAAATATACACAGTATCTCTGGAAAACATGTCATATGCTGTGTGAGGTGCCTTTAGGATGGCTCCAGGGCTAAATACTTCCTGTAATAGGTGAAAGAGCATGGCTTAATCAGCTTAGTTAACTTAATTAAGCTGTGCTTCTTTTCATGGTACAACTATAAAGTGTATTTCATTTAGAAACTGTGTTTCGTAGTTGTGAAATGACACAACATTGGAGAAATTCTGTGGGATTTCGTAGCTGGCTTGAAGAGGATGAAATTTGCTGCTTACTCTGCAATGAGAAGAAGTGAATTAAAAGAGTGTGTCCTTACTGAAGATTTAAAGGAAAAATTCTAATGCGGTTTAGGTTGTAAAGGCTTCTCAAACTGAGAAAGTCTACTCTTCTTTTTTCCCCCCCATCTAATTTTAAGACTTTTACACATGTGAAGAACTGTTATCCCAACTGTCTTGCCTGCTTGCAGACGTGTCATGAGATTCTATGACATTACCTTCTTATATTGTTCTTTGGAAGAAGTAAACTAGCATGGTGTGATTGTGAGAATGTGGATCTTTCCTCCCCTGATCTCTGGGTCTCAGCAGAAAATATTATTACAAAATAAACTAATTTAAACTCAGTTTTTCTTTCTTGAGAAGAACTGCTCTTTATATTCTTCATGAGTTACTCCACGTTAAGCAAAAGGTCTGATTTCCTCTTAAGGAAATATTTGGATCCTGGTCCTAGTGGAACCCTGCTGTCTGGGAGGTTAGAGGACGAGATTGATTAGCAAGGCACAGACACAGCTGGAAGCAATAAGTGTTGAACAAGTTCTACTCCCATCTCATTTGCTTCATCTGGTTTCTTAATGTTTGCTTTTTTACTTACCTCTACAGGTGTTTGAAGGAGTAAGGGATGGGGGGAAAAGGCAAGCAGGGCAGCAAGATTGCAGGTTGCAGTTGGCCAGTGGGAGAGTGGCAGCAGGTGCCAGAAGCCAGTGAAAACATGGCAAGAGGGTAAGGAGATGTTCTGTTGGCAGGCCTAAAGGCAATGTGAGGTGGGGACTCCTGGGATGGGAGTTTTGGAGTGAGTGGTTGGAAAGCTTGAAACTGGGTGTGTAGGTGGAAAGGACCTTTGGGTACAGTGGAAGTAGAAAACCAGCTTGGGCAGGAAAAGTTTTGGAGACTGAGAAGGAGTAGGAAGGGGTGGTGAAGGCTCTCAGCCAAAAAAGAATGGTGTGGTTTGAGAGAAAATAGGATGGAGAAGTTTTGCAAGAGGGGAAGTGTTTATGGGGAAGATGGCAGAAGACAAGGTAGTTGTGTGTCTCCTTCAAAGCTGAATATTGTGGGTAGCGATTTCTTTGATTTATTTTCTTCCATCCCTTTTAAAAAAATAGTGTTTTGATAGAATTCTCTTCACAGATGCCTCTGCCGTAATAATACTACATTTAATATGCTCTTGGGTTATAACACAGTACCGAATAAGGGAGAAATAGTCTTTTTTTTAAGCAAAAAGTAATTATGTTGAATGCAGAAAGCTAATTAAAGTATTTTGAAAAGTATTTGTTTTTAATTTAACAAATATAAAATTATTCAGAAAAAAATGAGGGAGATTATATATGCATAGCTTTTTAACAATTTCAAAAATGCATGCAATGGTTAAGATATGTGAATTATTTTCTGATGTGTTTATATGGCACATGGGTGCATACGTATACATATATATGTATATACAGCCTTGTGTACACAGAGAGGAAAGAGATTTGCCTGTTTAAATACTGAACTGTTCTCCATAGTGCTTTAGGTTGCAGAATCTTACTGAACTGATACAATATGTTGGTTTCTCATAGTCTCATCTCTCTGCTTGGGCATAGTTCTATTGTAGACTTCAGTGTTTCTTGATTATATGGGGTGTTATAATTTCCTGATGACTGGTTATGTTATTTATAATACAGAGGGTGCTAATCCTTTGGTGATTAACACTCTATTTGAATTACCAGAGGTCAAAGGTACATTCTTTTATTTGAGGCTGTTTTGGGGTTTTTTTTCAGTGTTTCTTCCTTTGCTATATTTTTTCCTAAAGGTTTTTTCATTGTCTGTTTTATCTGAAAATTATTTTGAGATAATTTGTGGCGGGGAGAAGAGAGGAGTATGCTTCCTCCATAGGGGCCCAACTGCTGAAGCTGTAGGCATTAGAATATAAGTTCTCTTTGCAATGAACATC
The DNA here is from genome assembly GCA_035583185.1 of Anabacerthia variegaticeps. Lineage (NCBI taxonomy): Eukaryota > Metazoa > Chordata > Aves > Passeriformes > Furnariidae > Anabacerthia > Anabacerthia variegaticeps. Next base: position 9,658,756 of record JAWWEW010000020.1, read on the forward strand.
TCCTCCAGAAATCCTCCATCTAAAACTAATGAAAATCTCATAACCAAAAGAAGTACAGTCAAAAGCACATGGAAGAAGGTATTCCCTATTAGCCTGTGAAGGAGTAGATACCTACTTGTGTCTCGTTCTAAGCCTTTTTTGGAAAGATTTACTAGATTATAAATGAGTTTGCATGTACATAAAGTGTGTGTGTATACATGTAACCACACACTTTAGAAGGTATAAATATATATGACTGTCATTTCAGGTGATGTGGAGATGCTGCAAAGATTCTTGTCCTGCTGCCAGCTGTATCCAGTTACTGTGTTTTCAGAATTGAGGAGTCATATTAAAAGCCTTCAATTGTTTCAAAGGCTGTCACTGTGCAGAAGTTACCCATGGCCTAATATTTCAGTCCTTTCTCTAAATACTGTAGGGGTTTTTTGTGTTTTTCTGATCTGTATTCCTTAAAGGACTGGAGCCAGTAAGAGGGAAGCAGCAAAGGGTTTTTGCCTTTTTGGTTTTCACACACTTCTGGGATTGTGTAACCATTCCCCCAGCTCCAAGAGAATTCAGTTATGTCTCCAGGTTTTCTGGGTTGCTGTGTCCAACTGCAAAGCCTTTCCAGTGGCCTGCAGAGATTGCCAGGGTTTACCCAAGTGTGCTGTGACACTGGTTTGCTCCCTTCTGTAAAGATGACCACAGCACATTCCTTGACTGTAAATGCTGAGGTAGATGTTCCACCTGGCAGTTTCTTAATGCTGTGGTGGCTCCACCTACTCCAAACCTGGGAAAGTGCAGACATGGTGGAAAACCTGCAAGAGTTCCCTTCCTGGCATTTTTCCACTCAAAAACCTCTCTGGTCGTACCCAAAACTGCTCCAAGGCATTTACAGGAGAATCATGTTGATGCACTGTAGCCTCTGCAATGTTTAGGACTGGCATATTGCAAAGAGGGTGGTCAAAGAGTAAAGGAAAGCTAATGTTAGGAAGCCAAAAATGGAACGGGAGCAGCTCCTCTTTTTGGGTCAGTATTTCGAGCTTGTAGATTGTGGTGTGTTCTCAGCCCAAATAGTGCTAACCTTGGAAACTGTAAAGAGATATGATAAGCCTCCTTCTGCCTTTTCTGATAGATGCATAACTGCTCCTGACTAGCATCAGACCAGACTGATAAGTGTTAGCAGTGTGTGTTTTGCTGGGCTGGAACATGAGTTCACTGGTGTATAAAAGCTCTGTTTTGACTCAGTTACAAGCTATGGGCTTAATGCCTGAGCTGCTGGATGAAGTCCTTCAATCTGTCAGAAGATTGAAACATGTACTAATAATTTTTAAACGCTTAATCTACGTACCAAATCTGTGGGTGTTTTAATGTTGCTCTACAGCAGATAACGTGACTGCTATGTAAGGGGAAGCACAGAGGCAAGTTGCTGCTGTCCAGCTACTCACTTGATGATTGTGTTTTACTGTCTGTGTGTGCCTGGGTTTCTCTCTGCCTTGCTCTCTGGTGTTTTGCTCTGAGCTCGCTGAGGTGCTAAGATTAGTGCTGGTTTGCTTTTGTCATAATCTTTCATGTTTGTGTGACGGATAGGTGAAAAAGTAGTATTTGTTCTGCTCCAGTGTGCAAGGAATCCAGCTCAGACACTGAAGGCAATTAGTCCCTATGTTGTGGGATAAAAAGCGGACATGCTAGAATTTTAGGGGGACTTTTTTTCCTGTACATGCTCCAGGGGGAATGCTGCATTCTGCACTGTGGCTTCCTACGTGATTTTTCTGTTTCAGATTGTTTTAAGTGCTGACTGTCATTCAGCTGCTGGCCTGTGGTTAGCTTTAGTTCTCTTGTACAAATACTGAGCACTGCACTGGCTTCATTCCTTCTTTCTTTGTTCCTTCAGTGTTTCACTTATATTTTAATAGTTTCATTTATGCTTAGAAATGTGGGGTTTTTTCTCCTTCTGTAGAGAGACTGTGAGTAGTCTGGCACCACAAAATGTCTTGAAAGTATTTGAAGGAGTTCGGTAGGAGGGAGAATTAAAGACCAAAATGGTTTTGTGAGCAGAGCAAGAAATGGGGAGGAAATAAGTTGCAGGAAAGAGTGAGTAACAGGGAAGGGAAGCAATTGTGAGGATAAAAAGATAGTATGTCAATTTGAGAGAAGGGTTAAAAATAGAGAGGAATGGGAATATATATGATGGTAGTATAAAGAATCTTGGAAGTGGAAGGGATGCTAGACAGGTATTTGCACTCATGGATTAAAAGAACTGAAAGTATTAATACAATGATCTTAATTTTCATCTAGTAAACTTGTTGACTGCAGCATTTAATAGGGTCTTGCTCTGGGAATATTAAATATGTAAACTAATATAAAATTATGCAGTGAGTTAAAAATGTGACCTCTGTGTGAATGTATAATTTCACTTTATATGTCAAAATAGTTTTTTGTCTGCTGACATATTTCTGAATCAGCTTTCTTGAAGGAGTTATTTTGTGGCCTTACAGTAGCAAAACATTCAGCCTGAAGGTCTGCAGATAGAACATTTGCATTAGTGTCTATGTGTGAAATTTTAAGTGATGAACTGCCTGATTAAAACCAGGATATGTTTTTTAGTAAAAATTGTTACTGGTTTTTGTGTAAATCCATTTTTAATAATACAAAGGGGGAAAAAAAAAGAGCCGTGGGGAGGGAAATAAATTAAGGGATAGTAAGAAAGACTGTGAGAATATACAACTGAAGGTATACTTTAAATGTATAAATATTAATGCTTTTGATGAGAATAATAAGATCCAGCTTGGTAACTAAGATGGAGCAAGTTGTTTGCTGATTTGGCTGGTGTAGCCAGGACAGTGTACTTCACAGGTTTTGTATTAAAGATTATGTTCTGTACAAATACATATTACATTAGAATTTTGCTAGTCCTGTTTCAAAGTCTGCTGAACTCTCCTTGATTCCTTCTTATATATATCACAACTATTTATTTTCTTTGATTGAACCATAAGTATTTGCAGAAGTGCTGTAATATTTTTTTCAAAATGACCATTTGAAAGTTTGCATAATGGACTTAAGTAAATAACATGACTCCTGAGCAGGGCTACGAATCTGTTACTTTTGATGCTCTTGTTTAGTGACTCTTTCCATAATCAGAAGTTATACAGTTAGATTCATTACTAGACATTCAAAGTATGCTACTTAAAATAAGTGTAGAGATGCACATCAGAAATAGTATTTGTACCCTGTTTCTGTTTTACTGTTGTATCTCCCTTTGCCTTACATTTGTACTAATCCAGTCAATAAGCATATATAAGCCATGTCAGCTGTTTCATTGCTTTTTCTGAAATATATTTTAATCAAAAAACATTTTACTGCTTGTTTGCACGGTACAGCTTCTAAGTCTAAAACACCACTGGGGTCAGAAGATAGAAGACAGCCTATCCAGTGTTTGAACTGGTACTCCAGTTCCTTGTTTCTTGAGGATAAATGTGATTTCTCCAATATAAATGTTTTAGATCACAATGACAGCTGTGGAAATTAAACATAGCCAGCAAAATCTATTTTCTATCTAGCTAAGTAAAGAAGAGGACAGATGAAAAAATTCCCTGGTTGAATGAATTCTTATGAACAGTGATTAATCTTTTCCCTTTGCTACATTAATTTTATTGTATTGTAAAAAAAAAAAAAAGTCCAACTTGGGTTTCTGTATATGTTCTTTTTATTCAAGTTGATCATTTAGGTGAAAAATTTAGACCATTTTGTAACATGCATTGCAACAGCTTTTCTAACCAGAGGGAAAAGTTAGCCTTTAGAATAGTTTCCAGAGAGTTGTAATGGTCTGTGAATAGAGTAGACTTTAATATTCTATGAAAATCTGGACTTTGGGGAGAGGTGAAAGATTCTCAATTTCCCAGGAATTTTCCTTCTCCTGATTTATTGGGAACAGTGTTTTGTTTTCAGTGTTTTGTTTTGTTATCCTGCCTTGAAGTGTCTTAAAATATTGAGTCTTCTGCAGACAATTCTGGTTCTTAAACATAAGTTTTGATACCTGCTTCAGAGTCTACTCTAATGCAGAAAATGCAGAATTTTCTCAGGTAGACTCTGTAGCAGGTTAAGCACTGATAAAGAATGAGAGATGCTACCCTGCCAAAAGGTAACTCTTAGTCATGTTCATTGCTGGTTTATTTTTTTCCTGAGGCATGGCCCTGACTTCTGTAGTTCTGGAGGATTCATTGTCCCTTCTGGCATCTCCTCAGGCTCCACCTGTCCCTTCACCAAACCCTCTCATTCCTGACACCTGGTTTGAGTCCATTGTTTGTGCTTGTCAGAGGAAACGAAACAGCTCTGCCTTTTCACGTGGCTCTCTGAGTTGAGGTTTGGAGCACTTGAGTATGCTGCTGTTAATAAGCTCACACTCCTCCTTTCTGGGCCAATTCTTTCTTGTTTCCACAGCAACTTCTTAAGTAACTCCATCTACCAAAGTATGCTTTGTAGCAACTCACCATTAGAAGCGATTTGATAGTCTTTTTCATGGACTATACCTGTCCCTGGGTACTTCTGTTTGGGCTGAAGGGTCAGAATGAGCTATGGAGTGCTCAGTTGTAGCATCCATGGTGATGTGTTTTTTTTTTTCCCCTGAAGTGGGGGAACGAATGTTGTACTTTAGAAGTGAGGCTATGGGACACTATTTGTATATTTTTTAAAATTTATATATTATGACTCTTAAAATATACAGGCTTTTTTTTGGGGGGGAGGGGAGGAAGTTCTCTTTAAAAAGTTTATTGCAAAGTAAATGGTTAAAAAGGAGCTGCAGTTACTTGAAAGAGACAAATATACATTCATTATTTCCTGAGTATGTTGTTTTTATGGGAAAGCAAAGGAAGCAATGGCTGGGCGTCATTAAGGAGTAGCTAGTGGAAAGCGGTGAAATGAGAAATGAGACTTGTAAAGTGTCATGAAAACTGAAACACCAGGGTACAAAGTACTGCTTATCCTCACAGATATGGATACCATATGGCAACATGAAGGGAAATGGAGAGTAGGAGACAAGAATCCTATTATTCCTCACACTTTCATTTACTTGGTATTTGCTTTGGGCAAATTACTTAAGAAGTTGTTCCTGAACCTTATTCTGCACAGTATTTATTGACAAGACACCTGTCTTCCCTGTCAGGCTCCTTGAAGTTTCTTTGGTGTAATTCCAGCTTTGGCACTTCTGATTATAATTTTAGTGCCATTTTTCTAATAGTTCAGGAATAATATCTTCTCGACTGTTCTTAAGTTATAATCTATATTCCTTTTCTGATACTATAACACCTTCTCTTGCAGCATTTCGCTTATTTTCGTTAAGAAAGACAATTTGCTATGAGAGGTTCTAGCTGTCCCTGAAATCTCTGCCTCCTCCTTTTTTCCTTTGTCTGCAAGTTACTGTCTCTGGACAACTTTCTGCATCTCTCTTTTATACATCTTTGGAATCAAATGGACTGATTGAGAGTGCTTGGAAAGACATGGAAAGGATTTGGCTTCTGGAAGGACAGCTATGTGGTCCATGTGCCTCTGAAATGACGCAGAGGAGGAGGGCCTTAATCATCTCTCAGAGCCTGCAACAGCTGTGGAAAAATTTTGTCACCACCTCACCTTTTCCTCCTTCCCACCTCCTAAACTACACACCTATCTGCTGACCAGAGTTTTCTTCACTTATTCACTGTTTGGTACTAGTTTCATATTTCTCTGAAATCAGCAGATCTTCCTTAAGTATTTTTAACCTAAATCTGCCTACAGTACAGTTATCTTCATGGTAATAGTTCTAGCAACTTTCACCTTTGCTCTTCTGACTTCTGTCCTTGTGAAACTATACTTGAAAATTTCTGATGGTGTCTCCCAAGGTTAATTTGTTGGTAGGTTAAACCAAAGCAAAAAGCAAGAATGTTGTACAACATAGCAAACCAGGCAGGGGCTCACCCACTCTTTCCTTGCTGCTTACATTGAAACTTCCAGCTATTTTGCCTCACACCATGAGTGTATTTGGCTTTGCTCTCACCTAAGCTGGTGGAAAGGAGCAGCAGGGTTACAGCAAGAAAAAGTGATTTTAAGAGCAGGCCCTTTTGTTATAGTGATGGGTGCTATATCAAGAGAGAATAAGAAAAGCTGCCCAGAAAGGTTGTATGGGAGGTCAGGAAAATCATGCAGAACTGAAAAGAAAATGTTATGAAGGGAGCCCCTGATGCATAAGGTTTATGCTTTGTGTGTAGTAATTCTGAAAATTAATGCTTTGTGTGTTATATCAGGCTGTTGTGGGCATGTAGTGGTGAAATTACAGATAATAAATTACTACTCTTTCTACTGAAGCCATATAGCCTTCTTCTAATTTTAGCACCACAAGGAAATGCAGTTTAGTGGTTCTCTATGCTATGGAGTTTAGTGCAAATGTTTGAACTTTCCTGTGGTCTAGGAAACCTGGCATTTTAAGAAGTATTTCATAGTTACATAGGTTACCATTACACCACTATAATGATTTTGCAGTGCTTTGTTCAGTGGAACACTAGCCTATTTGTGAGGAAAAATTGTCCAAAGGACATCCTAACTTCTGTTCTCTAAAGAAGTGTTTGATATGACACAGCACTAAGGGATAGAATCAACTCCATGCATTCTCAATTTTAGAAATGGGAAAAAACTGAAATACGAAGCTATTCCCACTAGAAATGTTGTAAATCTTACAAAATATATAAGCTTTCCTCTTCAACATACATCAAAAGCATAAAACTTGGGAGATTGAAGTATGTTTTTAATCTTGGTTTGATGAGCAAAACTTTCACTGTAATATTTATTATGAGAGGCTCTACTTGTGTTGCCTCTTCCCTTTGTTCTGTTTATATATGACTTCCTCTCTTCCAAAAAAGTAGGAAGTATCGCTTTCACAAAGCCGAAGGATATTGCAATGGTTTGTTCATTTAAGCTGAATCGTAGGCCCACGTGGCAGACACAAACTTTTCTTTTATTGTCCTGGGTCCCAGAGGATGAGCAATGCTTTCTGATGGCTTCCCATGAATGCCTTTCATTTGTGGAGGAGTTTCAGTGGCTTATGCTGACTGTACAAAGATCAAACAGGCAGGAAAATTGTGGTTTTATGAAACTTAGCCAAGATCTTTGTTATTTTCTCAGAAGTTTTTCTTCTGTAACCCTCTTTTTTAATGACAATATTAGGTCAATTAGTTTTAGGGGTGATGGAAGAAAAAGATCGTTCTCTAATTTTCTCTTTAAAACTGAAGTATTTTCTCTGTTATTAGAGATTTTTTAGGCATGTATAAAGAAACTACTGACGATAATTGTAGTCTGTCTTTATTGCATTTGGAATCAATGGTATCCAAAATTAAGCTAAAAAAATGCTGTGGCTGCTTGGTCCCACAATTTGATCTATTCTGGGCTACTGTGCCTGCAGACTTTTGCTGAAATCACCCAGGGTTTTTTTTTTGTTGCCTGGGTACAAAGGTCTGTCTAACAGATTTGATTGTGATTTGACCTGTCAAAGTCTCATTTGTTTCAAGAACAGTGGTTTTTTTTCAAGCAAGTTTTCTTAGCCTTCTTTATAGAGATTTCCTTTTTGCTCAGCTGTTGGTGAGCTTAAATATTGGAAGGAGATGTGCAGACCACAACATCTTTTTAACTGCAGTGATGGCATGTTTTGCCAGCAACACACAGTTTTCATTGTGTTACTCATATAAAACTTCATGTTTGTCATATGAATTCAGTTTTTGTTGAAGGATTATTTTAATAAAACTAAAATGGCTTAAATTTCTGAAGTAAAACCCATAACATCTTTAGAGGTCAGACATAGCTGAAACTTGAACAGCTGTACAACATGCATCCTAGATTGTTTTTAATTGTCTTCCCTTTCTCTAACAGCAGTAATTCTTGTTTATATTGTCAAGAACCTTTCCACTGAGCACAAGAGCACCATACTTTAAGGTCACATGCTTAACCCCACTGCGGGGTTACAATGTAAATGGGCCCCCTTTGTTTTCATTAATGTGTGAGGGGTGGGTGCAAGGCAAGGCTGTTCACAAGGCTTAAATAACTTTTACAATAAGTGTCTTAAAGAAAGCATATTTTGTCTCCATACCACAGTTGTTTAGCATTACTCTTGTGCATCCAAGCGACAGCTGGTTTGGCAGTGGACTTTTTGTGTGTCATTTTGTTCTTTTGACCTGTGATACTTTTTTTTCTTTCCTTTTTTTTTCTTGATTGAGCTAATGGATTCACCTCAAATAATACGAAATGAAGAAGCTTTTCCTCTTTCTGTTCCTGATATCTCAAAAGTAGTAAACCAAGCTGGAACTGCTATTTTCTACCCAGTACCTTTTACATAACAATTTGCCAGTTGCTGTTTGTGTTGATGAAGAGGTTTAAAATTGAGACTTTCTAAAAATGTCAAATTAGTGTGCTCAGGGCTTTCAATCAGTTTAAAAATTAACAAAGTATAGACTTTTGAAATGGTTTCAGGAGTTTTAAGTAAGTCTTATGTTTTTCTGCCTGTAGTCACTGATGTATGGAGAAAGAATTCTGCTGAAATCTTACAAGTTGTTTTGGTTATCCGGAATTGGCCCGGAGTCCAAGATTTTAGGTGATTTCAAACCCAGTGCTGATGATAATCTGTGGCTGACTTTGTAGGCCAAAAAAGTTGAAGTCATGCTCTTAAGTGCTGCACTGTGTCAGAAATGGATCCCTTTTGGGGGGATATCTCAGTCCCAGGTTGTTTGCTTTTTTCCATATTTGGTGATAACTTTGAACCTTGAATACGATTTGATTTGTGTCTTTTTTCAAGACTCATAATTTATACCAGCACATGAAACAGTAGATAGATGTGGCTGTGATCCATCCAGTGTGATGGATTTGGTCCAAGAGGGTTGTATGCAACCGTTCCTGTGCAAGAACTGAATGAACAAGGCAAGGAGACACTATTACGTCTGGAAGATGAAGCAGTAATACATGATCAAGTTGTAGCTGAGTAAAAATAGTCCTTTGTTGATTTTCAAACTTTGTTAATCAAGGTAGAAAATTGGCTTATGTTTTCTAGCTTGCAGCTGAGACAAAAATAGTGACTTTCAAGAGATGAAAACTCTTCAGTGTCAACTTAAGTTCACAGTATTTAGTTGCTCTATTTCAAAACAGAAATGTTGTGACAATGTGTTTTCACAAATGCTTATCAAAATACTCTTTTTTCCTCATAATAACTGTTACACTCTTAGTTATGCTCTTTGGGCAGAAAAATTTTGTCTTGGGTTTTAATTTTCTTGCACTTCATCTCTGGTAAGAGCAACTTACTGTATGTAGTGATCTTTCCAGTGTGAGAATAACTGATTTGACTGGTCGTAAAGAGGATGAAGTCTGCCAACCTTGAAAGAAGATTATTTAATACTCTAGAACATAGTGGTAGTTTGATACTTAAGTACTTCTGCTAATTAACATTTAAGAAATTTTTTTGTGAAACAAAAAATAACGTATACTGGTTTAGACCATAAATAAACAGACAAGTCTTGACAAGAGAATTGTTAATGAATGTCAAAAAATAATCAAATACTGTTAAAAGGCTGTCCATGTTCTAGTGAAAATGTTTTAGCTTCTATCCCTAAATGAATGTAGTTATCCCAGAAAATCTGGTATTTATAAAGAGATTGCATAATGACATCCTAAATAAAAAATTGAAAAGAGAAAAAAATATAAAGAACACAAACTCCAAAATTCAAATGCTGAAGAGAGATGCAAGGTTTTTTTATGAAGTGGCATGTTTTTCTCTGTAAGAAGAAAATAATTTATATATACCATGTGAATGGTTTGGATGATCATTCACATAGGCTGTATGTGTGGACTGTGAATGCTGTGAAGTGTGATTTGCCCTGTAGTGTCATGGTAAAGCAGAAAGTGAAGAAGGTAGACAGTAACATGAAATGGAGATTTGGAGCCCTAGCACAGCTTGTCATGATGTACCTCTAAGGGTAGAAGTTTTTGTCTGAGAGAACACAGGTCAAACCCTTCTCCACAAACTGGTATTTTTCATTTCTTCAGCAGCCCAGAAGATCCAAAAGCTTTTTAGGTTAGTGGAGAACATCTCCATTGTGGTATGTACTCAGTGCATGTCTGTTAAGGATGCTCAGCCAGTTGATGTTAATACATCCTTGACATTGCTTTTTTACTAGTGGATTAACGGTTCCTTCTGGAAGAGTGCAGAGGTGATTAGTCAGCCACCTTTGACCTCTCTCTTAAGTTGGACTTTGCAGCTGAACTTGAGAACCCATATCTTGTTTCACGCGGCTGTAGAAGGGAGCATTAGTGCCTGGCGAGGCAGGAGCTGTGGCTGTCGCAGTGCGGGGTAACAGAATGCATTGTTATAGCATGTCACACAATGACAGTATTTTCCAAATTGTACTGACGTAATTTGTGAGCACATCATGCAAATGTCATCTCTGTTGAGTTGCCAGAATCTTCAGCACATGACTTCTGTTTCAGTGAGTGATCGATGAGTGTATATTCAGTGATCTGTTGACCATGCTGTTTGTTTTCTGTGTTAGGCACGAGAATCATATAATGGAAGTTTATTTTCCCTGATTGAATGCTGTGACATTAATGAAAATTGTCTTTATAATATTTTTTGATACAGTGAAATTGTCAAATAGTTGGACATTCCATCTTTAAATAATTCTTCAGTGTTGTAGCATGGTGGAACACAGCTGGAACACACCTCTGTCAGAATAATCAGTAGCTGCCTATGGTGGGCATTAACAACCTTATAATGTGTAGGTTTTACAAATATATTGCATTCAGAAGAAACGAGGAGGGTAAGGCACTGAAATCAGATAGCCTAGTTTTCAGTTGAGGAACAAGGGTCATGCTTCCAAAAAAGTGCATTTCCAAATGCTGTTGTCATGATGAACTAACAACAATATCTGGTGGTGTTCTCCTGGTTAATGTCCTCTGATTATTAGTGTCATATTCCCCATATGTTAAGTACATATAGTGTAGCAAGTTCTGTTTCAGTTTTATCTCCTTTTCTCTTCCCAGCAGTGTGCTCTAAATTCTGTCCCTTTAGCCGTGACAGCTTGTATCACTACTGCACTTATATGATTATGAATTTTAAATCTTCACAACAGTGTGCCATGGTGTCACTGGGGGTAATGAAGCTGTTACTTGAGCCAAGTGTGACCAAACTTCATTTCTGAAACAACATGGTGGGAATCCCATTCTCACAGGGATATCCACAGACCTGGTGCATTTAGTGCTGTGAGCATGATAAAGGCATTGAAAGCCTTATGTCATTTGAAGATATGATTCAGCTGTATGTGGTTATCTTGCATATGTACTAAATTGCTATTCTGCTCTGGCATGTGTCTTAGACAAAGCATGCCCACAGGCACTTCTGGACATGTGGCTTGCTGCTTCATTTGATTGTGGCTTGCAGCTTCTTCATTCTGCAGCTTTTAACCCGTTATATAACTTGGCTTTCTGTGTTTTAAATTATTTCAATCAAACTAATGACATTGGAGAGACACCCTAAATTTCTGCACAAATATATTTTAGTAGACATTGTGTTTAAAAGTGTTGTGGCTAAGGCAGTAAATGGCTTGATGGCAACAGGTAGTGGCTTCAGTGATGGGAGGGGAATGTTGGTGTTCTAGGCTTTTCCATACTGAGATGTGCTGTTCAAGGTAATCAATAACATGGTGTAGTTACAAATAAACATGAGGTAGTCACAAATAAAAAAGGCAATAATGAATTCAGAATCTAGTACTCACTGTTTTCCATCTTTCGTCATAGTTTGTGGATGTTTAAAAATACTTGGTTCTGTAACCAATAATGTTAATTTTAGTGATTCCAATTTGTATTTTGAGTGCTACAAGGACCAGGGGCCTAGTTTGGAGATTTTGGTACAAGTTTTCATTGGTAAATATTTTAAAAGAAGCTTGTATGTAGCTTAGTGTATTAGGGCTTCTGTATAAATTAGATGAGTCAAAGCAATGTCTTGCTTACATGTAGAATTATTTCATTAGAATTAGTAAAATTATTTGAGTATTTAATTCGAACTGCAGTAAATTTCAGTGTTTGTGAGATGGGATTACCTACTTCTGCCTTTGAAGTCCATAATTTTTTTCCTCTCCTCTCTCCCCCACCCTAAATTATTCATAATAGCAGATGATGTTAATTTTGAGATGCTAAGAAAATTATAGGCTACTCTTCCTAGTTCTTTTGAACACATAAAATCATTTGTTGTGTGATTCTTCAGTGCTTACGAGAACTGCATGTATTTGTTGGTGCTGAAATTTCAGACTGCTGGCTGAGTGACCATGTGCAGGTTGTACTCTGCTGATCCAGCACTGCAAAATATAAGCTGTCCAGAGAGCAGATTAGCCAAGTGAGTCTTGTAGTGCATCTTAGCTCAACTGATTTCAGCAATAGTAAATAATCACTGAAGCATACACTGCTGTGCAGTCCTTCAGAACTTAAGTGTTCAGTGTAACTACTGTTTGCATGTGAGCAAAATGGAAAAAGGGAGGTGTATACAAAGGAGTGAATTATAACAAAGAACACTTTCCGCTTCAGTTCTTGTTCAGAAAACATATGTTCAGCCATGCAGGCAACAGTTGGGGTAAAGACACACTGTAGGTTTGGAAACAAAAGGCATGTTCTTTTCTTGCATTCACAATGTTTTCAAACATATTCACTTGTTAGGGACTGGCCTGTCAGCTGGATCTTCTTGCAAGCGTGATTTCTTTTTCCTGACTTCTTTCAAAAGCTTTTTCCCCCACAATGTTTTACACTTCATATAATCCACTATGCATGGTAGGTCTGCCTCAGTCTTTGTGGTATTGATGATTCAGAGGTGGAGGGGCCATGCTCTGGGAGAATGTGGCTGAAGGGTAACCTTTCACTCACCCATGCATCTGAAGATGCTAAGCCACTCTTATTCCAAATATCTTGAGTGACTTGGTTGCTCTTTCATGATGAGATGGGTTATACTTCACCTTTAGAACATTGCCATACCGATAAGTGCAGCAAAAATATTTGGAAAGTGTTGATCTTTATACTTTTCTTTTTACTTTATAATTATGTATTGAAAAATCATACAGAGATGCATCGTAACTACATTGAATCATCCAGTAAAAAGCATTTTTTTTCTCAGTTGGAAATTCATTCAGTTGTGGCATGCCAGAGGAACCAAAAATTACTTGGTCATGACTTCTGTTTGGCTTCCTTTGTCCTAAATATATGGTTCAAGACCCAAGTAGAAATATAGGCATATATACTTTATGCTTATATAGGCATAAAGTAATGGTTATTTCCAAATAAGCTCTACCTGGTTTAATTTATGACCTTTAAACTCATATAGCTGGAAAATGTACTGCTTTAGCTCCACAGGTATAGATAAATGGTACAACTTTGTAGTGCGGACAAGACTTACAGTTTCTCTGAAAAACTCTAAGTGATCTACTTGCTGTAGGTTTTTCTAGGTCAAACTACTCATCTATCAAGTCAGGTATTCATCCTTTGTTGTCAGCAGTGAATACCTCAAAGGGAGGCAGGGCTGCCTACATTTTAATGTGTGTAGACTTGTATATAGAGCTTAAACATATGTCTAACTTTAAGCATTCTGCTTTATAATTGGGTTATGTACTTGTTTAGTTTTGATGTGCACTATTGAATATAACAGTAGGGGAGAATATATATTCATTGTGGCAATCGTTTCACATCAGAAACTTGAGTTTCCATTCTGTTTACCCTACAAAAATGGAATGTCTTTCATAAAATTCTCAATTCCTTTAATTTTATTTAAAAGCAGACATAGTATTTGACTTAAAAACCTGTGTTTATGCTGGAAGTTCTCAATCAATAACCAGAACAGTTAGTTTTATGTTGGCTTGTGGATTATTCATGTGTTTTGTTGGAGTATTAATAGTGCTTGCTGAATTTTCAGTAGCCTGGGAAATTACCACTGACGAATGTCCAGTGATTAGAATATCCCACATAAGGCCCTTCAGACCTTCAGGGTTCATTTAGGCAGCTAGAAAATCCTCAGACAAGAAAACTTCATGTAAATATTTTCTAATGGAAGGTGCCAGCAAATACATCCTTGCCAACGTGTGTCAAAACTGCCAACAGATGTGTGAGGATGGGGATTAACTTTTTAGCACTGTCATGTTAAGGGTTTTGATAGGGAAACATTATTTAAATGTTTTTCTTTCTTCTGACTGCATATGACTGAAAAGATGCTAACCATAGATAAAACTAATATAAAGCAGTTAATGATACTGACATATATTCCAAGTCTGCACTTTTTTCTTTTCCTAAGGTCTGTGTCAGAAATCGTTGAGAAGACTACAGCTTTAAACTAAATTGTCCTTCCTTCTCAAATGAAATTTGATGATTTGTCTCCAGTCTGATACAAGAAAGCACAGGCTAGTATATTGCTTCTTTTGAGGAATTTTTTGTTTTGTTTTATAGGCTCCTTAAAAGTAAATTGGTTTAGATGTTGCAGTGACTTCTCTGACTCTCAGAAAGAAAATAGTTAATAATGATTTCTTTCCTTTTGGCTCCCATGAGCCTACCTTCATTGTACAGTTTGCATATAACAGCTAGTAAGAGTAGAATGTACTGAACCTTAAACAAATCTATTAGGATCACCATGGCAAGAAACTGGGAAAATAGCAGGAAAAACGAACAATGATTTTGTAAACTCTCCAAAGGTCAGAAAAAGGCTTTCAGTAAGTATGCAGAGGCTAGAAATCAAATCCCATTTCCTATCATAAGAAACCAGTTGTTTTAGCAGCAGTGGTTAATGTACTGTATGTGAAAGATTTAAGACTAGTTGGAAAGCTTTGCTTCTGTTTTATTAGGCTGCTATTGAAAAGCCAACAGCATAACTTCAACTAGGTGCTTTGAGATTTCTTAATGGGCTGTCAAGGGCAAGACACCAGGTCTGTGCTATACTAGCTCTTTCCTGTACATTAAAACAACAGGGGCCAAATGATCATATACAGAAGTATGAATTACTTGATGCTTTCTCTGTTCCATATGGTCAGCCATGTCTTTGGCAATTAATCATGTACAGAATCAGTTGAGTGCTCTCTGAAGCATTGAAGTCAACATTTAGTTGTACCTGTGCCAGTGGGGGCAGTGGGGGTTGTGAGCGTAAAATAGCAGGATGAAGAGCTGCTGGCGCCGAAGCCAGAGCAGCTGGCTTCTATAAACAACACTTTTTTCCTCTTTACCTTTTTTTTTTTTTAAACTTTCTTTGACAAACATGACTCATTTTTCAATATCATCCAAAACATGAGGGCTGCTGAGTGAAACTGTGATATCTGGCATAGTGGATTAATAAACAAAAGGTAGAGAATTTGATTTAATGTGCCTAAATTACTGGGTGATAACTTAAACCATACTGGCTGTTTCCATCATATCGATGAAAATAGGTTCATTTGATCATATTTTAAGTAAAGATTTTAAAAGTAAAGAAGAAATGAGCAGTGTTTTGTAAGCAATTACTAGCTTTTTTATTACAGAGGAATTACAACATGTTAAATTAACATGGCTTAATAGATTTCAGCTTCTTTTCCTCCACCCCTCCAAAAGGCACTGTGCTCTAGTTTTTTATAATTTCATCAGGATACTTTTTGCACTGAAAACAAAATAAAATTAAAAAATAACAGAAGATACAAACAACATTTTGGCCCTGCTTACAGATTTTATGCCTTATGTTTTTTTCCTTTCTGTATTAGTTATTGATTTTTTAGAGATGACTGCTTTGTTAAAGTAGGAGTGGTTGGTAAAGATTCAGAAGCTTATCCTATTTAAACTGGTGGTGAGTAAATTAAATCTTAGAGTGAAAAATCTCATTTGTTGACCCAATAAAGTAGGACCAAGAGGCAAACTGTCCCAAGTGCCACTTTAGTTCAAACTGAAGGCTAATTTGTTTGACAGAACACTTGGCTTCATGTCTCTAGCTATACACTGTTTCAAACCTGAAGTCTGGCTCCTCAAGAGGTGTGTATTGAAGGAAGGAAAAATCCAGCTTTAGAAGATCAAAAATGTACTGGTGTGGGGTTTGGAGTGTTTTGATGCTGCTTTTGCTTGATTGTTTTGTAAGTATATCGTGGTATTCACCCAGGATACACAGGGTTCATCGTCATCAGGATAGTGGCCTATGGATGTTAAAACAGAGGGATTTTTGCTGTATATCTAAGAAAAAAATATTTCTGTAATCCTGTTACAATACCCAGTTTAGATTTTTTAGGTATCTAATTTTGAGTTTATTTCCTGGGTGAATAGAAAGACTTGGTTATAATAGCGTCTATTCAGTCCCATCTCACTGATATATATTGTCAGTGGAATGAGAGGAATAGGATGTTGGTCTTTTAAAATCTGGTCTTAGTACCTTCCTTTCTTACATAATGAGAGAAGGTGCTCTGATGGCTGCTGCCTGATATGTCATTAGAGCCCGAGAATTAGTTTTGCTGCTGTACCAGGAAGAAAGCAAAGAGTATAGTTTCCTAAATACATTTTTTAACAAAAAAGGCTGTATTGGCACCTTATATAATGTAAGATATAGATGTATATAGATATATAATGTATGTGTGTGTATGTATAACTTTGAGCTTTTTTGAGAAGTGGGTTGTGTGTTTTTAAGACCCACGCCATTTGGGATTTACAAGGAAAGGCCCTAAACACATGAATAGATCTGTAAGGGGAATTGGGTAGGACTTACTGAAAATATTAACAATACTGTTTAGTAAAGAAGTATGCTGGCCAATGAGACAAGGAGTTGCTTCCCACAAGTGCTAAGAAATTTACGTAATCTCATTGCTTAGGTTGTCCAGGATATGTTTTTGCCAGCTCAGGAAGCAGAAGAAAGAAAGTTTCAACAGTTTGTAAACATTACCACCCTGAAGAATCTCTGTGAACACAAGGATGAGATAAGACAGGCTATAGGGCTGGTTGCATTGTTTATTTATTCTACTGTCCTGCAGTCCCATGCGTGCTGAAAAACAGAGTCACTGTTGAGTCCAGTTCAGAAATGTGAGGGCTTCACTCAGCATAAGGCAAAGAGGGCCTCTGCAGACAATTATCTGTCATTATAAGAATTGAGACACAAGATCAGATTTTCTTTGATGGGATGTACGACTATAGTGATGTTCAAAAGAAGGTCATTCCTGCTCTCTAGAGAAGGAATGGTATCAGCAGAGTTTCTGATGGATTTTTATCAGTGTTGATGTGAGGAAATGGCTTTCCCAGCTGATAACATCTTTGAACGAGTTTCTTGAACCCTTGACCTTTATCAGTCAAGGTATAAAATCCCCTTGTTAAAAATAAATCCCAAAACAAGTTACATAGAAAAGAAAACTTTCAAAGGACCATGTTTTATAATATTGCTTTACCCAGAATGCTGCTTTAATTTTTACAATTTGAGATGTTTATTGAGATGATAAGAATAGCAAGTTATTAAGAAATGCCTCTATAAAAGGTACACATCGAGCCCTGCACTCACATTCTGGGTAACCTCACTGCCCTCAGCACTCCTAGAAAACAAGTAAATCAGTTAAATGGCTATGTATTGTTGTTGTATGTTGCTTAATCATACCATTTCACCCTCTAGGTAGCTGCAACTGTACTCACAGGGCTCAATAAAGAAGTTTTTATGATGTCAGTGTCAAACTATGCATTTGACTTGAACTATGTACGTCACCACATAAATGAAAGGTGTTAACAGAAGGCTTGAGCAATATAATTGTTCTCTCAGTGAAAATGAATTTATGTTCAGTGTCCAGAATTATGATGTTCCTGTAGATGGAGGGGACTTCAGGTAATGAAACTCAGAGCCAAGGTTGCAATTTGTCCAGGTCAACAGAATTCATACAATAGCATTATGTGATTGTGAATACTTGGATAATGGTCACCCATCTCTGACTGAGAACACTAATAACATCCTCTTTTTTGTCAGATTTTAACTGAAAATTCTGTTCTGTTTAACTGAAATATCTGTTCTCCATACTCTGTACTTTGTGAATCACTTATGTAGGGATCTTGCTGTTGATTGCCTGCAAATAACTATTTCTGCTTTGAGAGGCAGAGCATCTCTAAACTTGGGACTTCTCTCCAAGACTGCAGTAGACATGTCACCGTCACCAGTGGATTTCCCTGTCCCATTGTGATTAATATGGCCATCATGTGGCCATCCAGGGATTCTGAAAGGAAGTCTTGTGGGCTGTGGCCCAGTTTTATGGCTGTGGTCTGAGCATCCTATAATACACCTATAATACAGAGAGAAACTCTCATTGTAGTGCTGTTTCAAGGCTTGTACATGATAAATATAAAAGTTAAAGCCTTAGTAAGTGTATTTTTTTATGAATGGCAAGGATTGTTAATTTAAACCCGTTAAAGAATGTACATCATCTCATGTGAGTGTGTTTTCACATGCTGAAGCCCTCTATCAAATCCTGCTTTAAACTGTGCAGCTGCTGGAAGTGAGGCTCTAAGGTCAGGATTGTTGAAGTTGGCGGATATTAGAGCTTGTGGAAAAGATGTTGTAGGTCAGTGCAAGGGAAACCCATGTCAGGGAATCCTTATCTGAAAATGCTCTCTGGCTTTTTGTTTGCTTTGTAATGTCAAAGCAGGGTCAAGAATGTGATCTGTACAGACAGAGTTTTGAACATTTTGGGTTTTTACAAGAAAACATTCTTTTTGATGTGTAAGTCCCATATGATTGGGGTAATGCCTTTTGGTAGGCCAACTGATAGAGCTGGGACGTGGGGAGAAAGATGCTTTTGCTCTTTGGCATCTGATATTGGTATAATAAATTTATTTCCTGTCTCTGTGAACCCTGTCATGCTTGTCTCCTGGAATGACCATGGTGGTAGTGACACTACTGCTACTTTATATGGCTTAAGAAATGTATCAAATGCTTGTTATTGTTCCTCACATATACAATTCCTCAGGTTAGAAATTTCTCTTTTTTGCCTCCTTTACTGTGGAAAAAAAAAAAAATAGGTCTGTGCAAGCATTCTGCCTATTCTGTCATCCTTCCTAAAAGCATTTAATACTTTGATACATTTGCAGAACATATGACTGAAGGTTAGAACAGCAAAAATAATAAAGTGTAATAAATGATTGTGTATATCAGTGGATGGTTAAGGCAAAAAGACAACATAGTACCTTCACTGAAGGAAAAGGCTGTTGCATTGACTCTCAGTCTTTGTCATGGTTACACTACTGCACATCCAGTCAGTAGTGTGAGCATCAACACAGCCTTCCCCTTGCCAAGCTGGCAGATATGGGGAAGTGTAGGGAAAAGGGGAAAGTGGTGGGTGAGTTAGTGAAGGCAAAGGAGGAGTGATGGATTTGGAGTTGCTTTGCTGGGTGGATGAAGGCTAATAATGTTACATCAAACTGTCAACACACCATTTGGGAAGGCCAGCAACTTTCAGTCTGCAGAGACTGAGTGTCATCATGCTCCACAGATGACTTAAATCCATTGCATGTATATTTTTAGCAGTTTTTAATTCATTCCATGTGCGAAAATATTTTAGTACCTGTTTACCTGAAATATTTAACGATAAAGAGAACATGGGGATATCATCAGAAATTCCATTCAGAAGATACAGTACAAAAAGGTATTTTTTTCATTAGCTTCACCAAGGAGCAACAGGGAGGAGAAAATCCACCAAATAAATGCATTGAGGAAAATACTTCTGATATTATTTGATACAAGATAATACTTAGAGAAGAAAAGAACTATGCCTCAAGAAAATGATGCCTAGAATGCACAATGTCTTGTGATACTTAAGGCAATGAGATGTTAAGGTTTACCTTATATGCCATGTATATTGATTAAATACCAGATATATGGTGGCCATTTCTAACCATCATTTACTGTATTGATTTGTCAGCCGTGGAACTGTAATAAAAAAAGCTATTGATTTACTGTCCTTATTTGCTTATGGGCTTTTTATTAATTTTACACATTGTTTCCTATATCTAGATTATAATTTTTATGTGTTTCCTCCCTTTAAGACAAGACTGGTCCTCTCTGAAATTCAAAAACAACAAGAAATTGAGGAACAAAGGAATGAAACCATCAGCTGCTTCTTGCTAGTCCTTAAAGAGCGACAAAAGCTGCGTAAAGAATGGACAGTGAGGTGAGAAACACTCCTATAAATCCCGGGGGGGGGGGGGGGGGGAATTTTCACGTTAAAAAAAAATTAAATATTTTCACTGTTCAAATGGTAATTCCTTGAATGGAATACTCAATGTTTCTGCTGCTGATTTCAGGGTTACTTTGTGGGGTAGGCTGCTCCCTTAGTGTGCTCATTTAAAGCAGGCCATTGATAGCAACTTGAGGCAATATATATATTTGAGGACTGGTGCCACCTCAAGTACCCTGAGGTTTTCCATATATTGCTGACAATATGAGCAGTTCTCTTTGTTGATATGCTGTTCTAATAGATAGACTTCTTGGCTGCTTTCTTTGTGATATTCCCATTTTCCTGTGATAACCTACTGGTGTTAACTGGGTCGTGTTGGGTGAGATGGCCATAAATGGATGTATTGCTGGAGTTCGTATCATATGACTGTTTTATTATATGTAAGGCCTTCAGTAAAACTCATTACCATGGTAATGGATCAGGTCACGGTGTTAACAATTTTAAAAAGGTGTTTATGTTTCTCTTTGGAAAGGTTTGTTACTGGAGTGTAATCTGATGAATGCATTTCAGAAGGTACAGGTACACCAACCTGAGTTTGTTCAGAAATAGTGAATGGAAAAAAAGAATTTCCACCATAGGCCACCTTGTGTCCTTCTCTTTAGTTGCTAAATAAGTTGGTGTCGCTTTTTTCACATCCATTTCTATAAGCTATAGATTCATATTAATTTCATAATTTCTTATTATTTTCTTTATTATATTTTCATAAAGTATCTAGCAGTCTATGAAATTTTTCTATCAAATGTACAATTTTTCTTTTGAACCAGGTGTCCTTATAAATATAGTTTCTAATAAAAAGTATTTTTAATGTAATTTTTGAAAATGAGATTTTTAAATTAGATTTAACCCTTAATTGGCATGATTTTTGTGCCTGCACTAAATATTCCAGTTAAGGGAGCTCTTTTATGTTTTGTTGTAATTCCTGAAAATTCTGAGGTTGCTTTTAAAACGTTATCTGTAGATTTTGGGTCTGATGCTTGAGTATCTTTGCTGTTCCAGATAATTACATTGAGTGGACTTGAAACATTTTAGAAGCTTTAGATAAAACATAGATATTATTACATGTAATTATTTTACAAATTAGAGGCTGTGTTTTATAAGTTGGTGTTCTTATGAGTGGGGAATGTTTATTTGTATATTATTCATCAAAGATCTCAGAGTAAGGTGGCTCTAAACTATTGTCCATATTATGTGGGTTTTATCTTTCTGAGGAATTTAAGGGACTTTTAGTTGTTGGGGGTTTTTTTGGAGGGTTAACGGTTGCCTTCCATCACCACCCTTACTAAATAATGCATTTTGGCTACATTGGAGACCCAAGGCTTTTCTGTGGACACCTGCATCTTTGTTGTGAACAAAGTAGAAAGCTTCTAATGAGTGTAGTATTTTTTTTTTTAGTGTTCGCTAAGTTTAACAATAATTTCCTAATACACAAAGTCATGAGAAATCATGGCAATTGGGAGTAATTTAAAACTAATGTGTGTTTTGGTGTTCCTGGCCCCTGTTCCCAGAGTGCTCCAAGGGTAGAGCCAGAGATGCACTTGGAGCTGTAGCTTTGTCTCTGACATAGCAATGCTGCAGTTCTTGAGGCGTGGGGAGAGGCACAAGCAGATGAAGTGCAGACGTCCTTAAAACTAAACACCTGAAAGAAAATTTCAAGAGTATTGTGCATTGAAAGTTCTGAAAAAAAGTGTCCTTTGAGTATTAAATATCCATAATCCGCTTTCTTTCTATTTGATGTTTCCCATTCCAGTGACCTATCTGAGAGCCTCATCCATATGATCTGCATAAACAGGCTGTTACCATACACCTCCCTTTGCTTCATCAAAGCTCCAGCTCGGTGTCTGGAATGAGGCACTGACTGTAGTAGCCATCGAGCACATGGTGGTGAAAGTTATAAAACGTCCTCCATGGTACAAGCAGGGCTGCCCATGTTTTAGAGATCAGTCTATTGTGTACTTTGGAATTACATGAGAAAAATGTGCTTGGACAGGAAATAATTAGCACTTGTCAAAGGGCAGGCAATAGGTTACAGTATTTTACTTTCAACAGGCTATCAGGGGATCAGCTAGATTAGATAATAGAGTTTTTTTCCTGTGGAAGTTAAATACAGATGACTCTAATTACCTTACATTGTGCATTAGAGAGCAGATTATGAACAGTACAACTTCAAGAAATTTAGGTCAATGAAGGGAGGGCAGCTGGCAAAAAACTTGACTCTGTACTTGGTCTTTTTAGAGGTATGTAGTCATTCCTTTCCTTAGTGTGTTTTATTTCTGTTATTAACACCTGAAATAAAAAACCCATACGTGCTGGGAACTGGTAATACAAACTGATTGAACTTTAGGAATTTAGCCTTTCTCAGACAAAGGCATATGAACTGTTCTGACAGTATCTACTTGGTTAAAACATGCCCTTGTGTATTTGCCTAAAGTTGTACCAGTGTTTCTGCATGTTAATGAACTGTAATTACTCTTTAAGATTTTATTTCAGCTCCACAGTCCAAAACACATGGCAGTGTACTTAGTGTTGCAGCTCAGCATTTCATATACTTCTGAGGCAAACATGTCATCAGTATCTCAAGTATCTGAGCAGGTCTTCTAGGGATTCAAGTTTTTCTGAGTAGTAATGATCCAAAATACTTCAGGTAGGACTTAGTGAATGTCCTCTGAGTGTTAACAGAAATGGTCCAGAGTCTCTAAAGCCCCAGATTTGTTTATACTGCGTGATAGTGCCTGATGGACAGGTTGTTATAGCTGTTAAAGAGCTGCTCTAGCCCTTTGAACTGACCCCTTCTTGACCTCTGCCTACAGAAGGTCACTGTTCAGCTTATAAAGGGAGGGGAACCTTGGATTCTACTGTAACAAACAGACGGAGAAGGGAACAGCTGGGAATTTTGGACTAACCATGCGAACCTGTATAGACTTTTTAGGGTCACTGTATGATAATGAAAATTGTTACCAAATTATATGGAAATTTAACAGCAATAGTGGGAAAGAGAGGGTGGAGTCTAATGCATTGGGTTTGATAAATGAAGTGTGAAGTTACCCATCTGGCTCTAGACAGCCCTCTTTTTCTCTACGAAAGGGAAACATTTAAAAATAACCATGGTACATCTAGAATCAATGACCCATACAGAGAGCTGGAATAGATCAAGATTTAATGGTGACTGTGGAAGAAATTATCATTTGAAAAGTGAGACAAAGGATGAAAAAGTACAGTTCAATATCTGCACCTGATTCATTTTTTTAAAAAAGCCTTAATATTTTCCCTGTTGATGATGTTATTGCCATTTTTTTATTTTACTTTTTAACCGGAACCAGAAAAGTTGTTATAAAGAAATAGTTTGGCAAAAAACAAAGAGTACTTGAATTTCAAGAGAGGATATTGAACTTTTCCTGATCAGTATGTGCCTGCGAGAACTGGACTAGTTAAATAAAATTGTAGCTCTTATTTCTCTTAATAGAACTTGTATCATCTTATAATAATATTGTCTTTAATGCTTGCATGAGATACTGCACTTAATGGCTAGTGGGCTTTTGTTGTATTTTTCATAGATGTACAGTCACTATCAAACTAATTTGTCATCAATACATCAAGAGTAGTCTAACTTAAAGGGTAGTGTTTAACTGCATTGAAGTTATTGACTGCTAGGGAAAAATATGGTTAGTTAAACCATTACTAAAATATGTCTTTTTTTTAAATGGAAAAAATTTCTTAGTACAAAATGGTTTTATTATGACACATAATCTGATGTCTATTTTGCTATTTCCCTCAGTGAAATTGTGCCATTTCAAATTTTGCCAAATTCAACCATGTATTGGAAAATATAAAGTTTTGGAGAAAGACATAATGAAGTGGAAAGTTTGATAAAATTATTTATGATTGTTGTATGTTCATAGTTGTGCTACTCAGGCAAATTCTGAAATCTTAACTTCTCTCTAAATCATCATGTAATGACAAATTGACATAGTGAAGACAGAATAAATGTTCAATAAATAGTTTGTACCAAAGTAAACACAAGATTCTTCTGGTTCATGAGATAAACAGCAGAGAAGTGTTAATTGATTATATCTTGTAAGAATCAATAACTTATAACCTCGCATCATTGAAATAACACTAAAAAAAAATATCTATTTTTATGAGGTCATTTTACAACCCATAATATTTTGTAGATCAGGTCACTGTATTTCTAGAATTGTTATATTCTTCCATCTTTGCACTGCACTGGAGGAAAGAACCCCTTACTCCTGGCAAATCATATTAGTTTCACATTTCAAGTTGGACTTAAGCTGTAATTCCTCAGTGTCTTTTGACTTTGTGAAACCTCTTCTTTGATCTCACCATTTGGACATAACAGTGTAAAGATATGCTCCTGAAATTAGTAAGAATCTCAATACATAGAGCTGTGTGGTCTCCAGTGGTGTTTTTTGGTTTGCTTGGGTTTTTTTTGTAATAGTTATCTTCTCTGGACAATGTGTGTCTGCTGGAATGGATACTTAGGAAGTGAGCAACAAGCCTAGACCAAAAGTTTGATTCATTATTTTGAAGGAAAAAAAGAATATATTTGGACTCTTTAATATTCATATTTGGTGTGTGTGTGTTTATGCTCCTTAAAAGAAGAAAATGAAACTCTTCAGCACACAGTATGTAACCTAGAACAGCTTTTCAGAAAGTGAACATACTTAAAAAATGTACAGAAAGTAAACTGTGGCTTAGATAGTAATCCTGAATACTGTATGTTAAGAAGATGCTTTGGGGCAGACTGAAAACCAACCTTGCAGCTTGGAAATGAGTGCAGAGAGCACTGCAACTTCAATGAAGTTGTCAGGTCTCCTGCTGTAGTCCTGCTTGGACATCAGCTGCCTTGGGTGACCTTTGACTCTTCTCCAGTTGCTTATTACCAGGCTGCTTTTGCTTCTCGTGACCCTTCCTGTTCTCTGCCTCTGTTTTTCACCTATGTTCCTTGTATGGAGGAGTCTTTGAAGCAGCCAAACTTGGGATCAATAGGTACAAGTACTCTGCAGAACAATGGAAATACAGCTTGATTAAATGCTGCTGTTTAGCTGCTCTTTTGAAACTGTCTTGACCCTTTACCCTTGAAAAGACTATGTGTTTACAAGCTGTGGCTACTTACGGAAAATGCTGCTTCTTACCTTGTGATGTCACTATAGACACAGTAACTGTGGTACAAAAAAAAGTTATGTGGTGTGAGGACCTAAAAAGAAATGGTATTATAGGGAAGTCTAATAGAAGTTGCAGAACTTCATCTCTGTGTGTGGCTTTTGTCTGTGTCAGGCTCTTTCACTAAGGCCCTCATAGGGACTGTTTACTCTGAGGGTTTACTTTATCCTTTAGTTTAGTTTTAATGGTTCTCTTCTGAAAACCATAGAGAGATGCATCATCCTATACCTGAATAACTGCTGAATTAAACTTCTTTGACATGTTCCTTTTTTGATTTCTTGATTTTTTTTTTTCTTGTTGTGCTAGATGAGTATTTCAAAAAGTAATTCAGTGGCACTTCCAAAATTGGCAAATGACACAAATTTAGTCCTTATTTATAGTGCAATTAAAGTTTAAAAAAAAAATGCGACAAAGGATTTTCCCACTCTATCAGAGAGCATTTGATATATTGTTTTTATGTTTGGTTTTACTTGGGCAGGCTTTTAAAGTCAGCATGGGTGACATGTCCTTATTTATGTAAGCTCTCATAATTGCAGTAGAAGAAAGATCCTTTAGTGTTGTTTTTCTAGTGGCTTGACAATAATTTGCTCACTACCACTGAGAGACCTGCATGCTGGAAATTGAGATTATTGCATTTCCAGGCTGCAGGATACTGGAGATTGACTAGATCACAGAGGGGACAAATTTATAATCTGTGCAGACAAAGTGTTAGCCACATCCTCAGACAGTTGAACCAAAAACTAGCATTAGCATCAGCTGTCATCATTCCTGTAGGAGAGAATGGTGTCTACTAGAGGCAGGGAAAAGGAGAAGGGCTGGGAGAATTCAGTGTTGTACTGTTCCCTGTAGCTGCCCACATTAGCTAAAGACCTGGTGTTATAGACTAGGGATAAAGTATGAGTGATCTAGGGAATGAAAAATTATCATAGACTTACTTTGCTTTATCCACTGGGTTTTATTTCTTCTGCAATATCAATCCATACTTTCCCTTGCCTTCAGCAAAATATGCTAATATTGCAGTGTGTAACAAGTCCGTAAAACTACTGGCAAACTATGAACTAGAACTTTGTCTAAAAGTAGTCATCTAAAATTGAAAAAGTATAAAGACAGAATTCTCTCTTTTATAAAATAGTAGAAGCCTTATCCAAACGGGACTTTATTGTTAAAGTTGTTAGCACCATTACTGTGACAGCTTTATCTGTTGTAAAGCTGAATTAAGTAAATTTAATTGGAAGGTGTGTTAAATAATCAGTGTATGTTACCAACACTGACAAAACAGAGGGTAACATAAAGGGTTTATCTCACCAAATGGTGAGCTGATCGTGGTGTACCATGAGTGAGCAGATGCTTATATAAGTTCGTGACTTAAGTCTTAAACGCTGTCAGCCTTGTGTTATTAAAGTTTTTCCACATACATAGAACTTGATGGCTCCAGGGATTGGCAATGAAATACAAAGCCTTTTGTTTTCAGGTCAGCAGTTTAAATATGGTTCAGGTAGATAGTGCCAAAGATTATTCCCATTGGGTATCTGTGTTTGATGGCCTATGTAAAATGCATTGGTTCTCCAGCCCTGGTAGGCAGGTGTGTATTTCACATATAGCAACTGGTACAGCTGACACTAATTGGTACCCTTGCTGGCATTTTTGGAGCAGCCAAAAATTAAATGGATGCAGAAACTACTGAGCAAGGTGCTGTCAATGCTCTGAGCAGTCTAGACCATGGTTGTGAGGTGGTGATAAGCCAATGAGTGTCGTGGCAAAGAGAGGATGTCAGTCTGTTGCATTGCTCCACAGTTTGCTTGCATTGAAGTTATGGTAGAGAATGCAGATAATCATATGCTGGGGGAAGGGCAGGGTAAATTACTGGACAATCTTAACAGGATTGACAAGAGGGAAGTGCAGTCCACTGGGAGGTCAAAGAATGGGTTGGAGGTATATCAACTAATCAGAGAATCCAGTATGAACAAGAGAGTAGAATTAGATTTACTTGCTTATTTTCACTGGTAATGAGATCTTTTGGGCATTTGAACAGTTTAATTTAGCTGTTATTTGTTCCGTTTATTTTGTCTGAATTTTCAATAATTAATGTATTGCTGTGGCATTACTAAATTAATGCTATACTAAATTAATTCCAGACTATGATGATGTTTAAAATAGCTAAAAAAGGAAGTTGACATTTCCTAAGCTTAAGAGGCTCTGTAAAAACAGAACTTGGGAACCTGTGATGTAGTGTACATTGTTTTGATATTCTTTGTCTTATTTTGGTGAATGACAGCACCTCCAATGGGAGCAGTGCTTAAAGCCATTGTAATAGTAACAGAAGAAAATCCTACTATTACTTACTTGAGTAACTCAACTAACTGAGAACTCTTCTGGAGTCATGCAATGCCCCAGCTTGTGGTTCAGAGTACTCGTATTTCCATATTGCTGTATTTTAGGGATTATCTAGCTTGGAATGGTGGAGCAGATAGGACATAGGGGTGGAAGGATGTTAAAGTAACAACAGTGGACATCAGTGATATGATTAGAAATTAAGACAAATAATTGAAACAATAAGGTATCTTGAAAAGTATCAAAAAGACTCACAAACAAGCTCTGAAAATGCAAGGTCTGTGGGAAAAGCCAAGAAAAGTCTATTGAGTGTTACAGTGAGAGCAGTAATACTGAGAGAATAGAGTATTCTGGTGAAAAATGAGAGTTCTGAGAATTCTAAGAGCTACTAATAAGAGGGTGTTCCACTTTTTCTGCAAGGGTAAGCTGAATGGATCCATCAATTATGCTCAAGAATATGCTGGAGGGCATTTTTTTCTGCAAGTTTAGACAATACTGTTAAAATTTTTATCAGTTGTTTTTAGGAAAGTCAACATTTTCTCCTTTTTATTTTCTCCCATTTAGTAGTGTCAACATTTGGTCTTTCTGAGGTCTGAAAAATACTCTTATCAGAATTATTTTTGACCACCATTTAGGGTGGGTTTGAGCATGTGCACAGATGTAAGGTAACCACTCCACATCCAAGTGCAGATGACTTGCTGGCTACACAGCATGTTTATTGTAAGGCATAGTCTATTGCATAAAAGATGTAACTATTCCATATTAGGTCATCCTGAAAGCATTTTAGGTATTTGCCCCTCTTTTAATATTGGTAAGTACAGAAAATCCCCAGATCAAGATGTGTATTATTAGGGATTGAGGGGGAGGTTGGAGCAGGGGAAAGAAGGGGAGAAGCAGGATTTGAGAGGTAAGAGGGTGCAATCTTTGAGAAGGTTTATAACTGTTTTGCTTGCCTGTAGGTGACACTGTTGCATCATTTATCTGTTCATTTTCGTGTGTGTTGTCCAGGGACAAAAAAAAAGTTTCATTAAAATAATTTGAGAGATTCAAAAACCACATTTCACTAATGATTCCTTAAGCTTTGGCTAGAGAGTAGAGTCTTAGGTACAGGTGGATGAATTGTATGTTCTGCTTCCCAAAGATGGCAGCAGTTTGTAATATTATTTCTGATTAACTAGCTTACTAGCCTTGCATCTTCAGTTCAGTATTCCCTCGACAGGAAAGATGCTAAAAAAATTGCTCTGCATGTTTCTAAAGACTAATGTAATAAACCAAGATGATAATACACTGATGAAAAAGAAAAAAAATCTTAATTTGCTGCTAAGTTACAGCAGTATAAAGTTAAAATGTTTTTCTTTGCTCAAGTAATTTAAATTAATAATGTGTGCCATTAACTGAAATCTCACAGAGGATTTTTTCTTCTTTGCCATTAAGTCCGCTGGCTGCAGTGAAAATGAAATATTCTATGAGGCTTGAGCAATCATCTATCTCTAAGCTACAGTGTGCCTGCTGCCAGATGTTCAGGTGCTGGTGCTGCTGCTTTGACATGTATATCTCTTCCAGGCAAAAAAACAATATATACATCAGTCCAGGTGCAAGGTGGCCTTGCCAGCAAACCTGCCTCCTCCTAGCAGTGACACTCATCCACTCCCCGTCAGAGTGTGTACGTTGGAAGGGGATTGTAATTAACCCCTGGAAAGCATAGGTTTCACTAAAGTGATGTGCACAGTAATGATATTGTTAGCTTCCTTAATTTCCAGTTTCACCATCAATTATGCCATGTGTTTCATCCAGTTGGTGCTACCCTCCCAGTGTTAATTATAACCTACAAGACTGTTACAGTTAATTTTATGGCAAGCATATTGTCTCTTCAAGGCTCCACAGCAGCTCATAAATTATCTTGAAGGTAAAATGTAACTTGGGGAACTAGTTATGAAAATTCCATCCATCTCGCTTAGGAGGTGCAGCTGCTACTGTCAGCTGCCTTGCTGCTGCATTGTGAAGGAATTATGGTGGGTCAGGTTTAAGAGGCGAGGCCCAGGCTGTCACTGAGGAGAAAGGCTGTCCTGGCCCTGTCAGACAAGTACCTTCTGCCAGTCCCTTGTGGTTTCACTTTGCAGGCAGTAAAAGGCAGGCGGTGCAGGTGGATAGTCCCCAAGCTGTCTCTATTCATTACTTTACAGAAACTTGTTTTAGGTAGGCAGGTACGGAGACCTTTTCACTGTTGTCATAATGTTAGGCATCATCTGCAAAGTGCAAGATAGATAACTCTATAAATAACTCGCTGTTCTGTTGGGCTGGGGTAGTGCAGGAAAGATGATTAGTGCTGTAGAGGCACATGAAATAGCTCGCTGGTTTGTAAAATGACTGTTGCTTTAATTGTAGCAATAGCTTGGTCTGGAAGAGCACATCTGTTCGCCTTTATTTGGAATACACAATAAGAGGAGGTGCAATGTCACTGCTAAGTAATTTGTGTTGGAGTTTCACATTAAATAAATTAGTATGGGTTTATATGGGCATTATTTATGACATCTCTGTGTGTGTATCCTGGGGTTTTTTTTTGCTGAAGGAATTGCAAACACTCATTTCTTAAAGAAAAAAGAGGGGGGTGGGAATAATTAAAATAAAGCAGCCCACTACTCAGAACAATGAGATCGGTGTTCAGTGCTATTTAAATTTTTGTAGTACGCTTATATTATTACTATAATGCCTTATGCTGCTCTTTATAGTAATAATACAAGACTACCATAGAATATAATGCCTTATTCTGCTGCTTCCTCCTCTAATATTTTGTATTTCAATAGTTTTAAATGCTGTTAGGCTTTGGGTGTTCCTTTAAGAATAAAACCAAAGTGCAAATCAAATTTCTTGAGAGGCTTTTTATTCTTCCACTCTTTTACCTTTCGAAAGGCCTTCTGTGTTTACAGTGTTGTTTCCTAACCTCATTTACAGCTGGGAGGGCACAAGAGAAGGAATACTGAAAGCTGATACTTTTCCATAGGCAACCGCGGTGCAGATGTGAATGTACAGACCCATTGTGAATGAGTAAGTGTTGTGAATTCAATTGAGGAGAAAATGAACAAACACAGTAATGAAAAACAGCAAGGGTAATGCATCTAAATATATATAGTTTGCTTGTTTTGACAGTCGTCATTCAGTTTCAATTATTTTTGATCATTCATTATATGGAAAAGAAAAAGTGTTCAAAATAGTGCCGACATTGTAAATTAGGCCTCTTATGTGTTTGAAAAAGGGGGGGGAAGGCTCATTAGACACTGTGTATTACTATGCTTTTAATATACATTCTTTATTGTTTTTGCCTTAGAATTTACAGTAAATTTTCCTTGGGATATATTTTAGAGGTCCATTCTTTCCCCAGAGTCAATAGCACACAGTTTGGTTTATTCCCAAAAGAAACAACTAAGTTCCAACTGACAAGAATCCTGTCTTTCTCTTTGTTTAGTTTATTTAGAGGGAAGCTGTGCATTAGGCACAGCCCTGGGCAAAGTGAGGTGTAAAAACAAGATTGCCTCAAGAGCAGACTCAGAGGCATTCCTGCTTGGCTTCATCCTTTCCTTGTCTCCCACAGAAGAGAAGGGGGGAAATCTTACGTGTTGCTAGTATATCCCATTGAATGTGGGATTGCTTCACCTGGTCATGTATGTCATTATCTCCCACACTGTAGGATGTCAACCTCTGTACAAAGGTTATCCATCAGTATTGCCAAAGCAGTTCCTCCATTGTGGAGGATGCACTTTCCAGTCAGGATTCTGCATCACAGCTGGGAAGTATCTGCAGCTGCTGTAGCATGGTTCTCAGGAATTTGGGTAGGTAGAGAAGGCTGGGGACAGGGGAGAGGTCTGAGAATTTTGATGTTCCATACTGCTTTCTTAAGGGATAAGTAAACTGCTGAGTATCCAAAAACATAACATTTATTTTGGTTAAAATAATTTGAAAGTGTATGGATTATTATCATCATCTCTTCTCAGCTTGTTTTTTCACCATTGCAATATTGTTGAGTTTAAGAGAGTTACATTTGATTTAAGTGGGTGTGATTGGGAAAAGAATCAGCACAGGTCCTGGTAAATATCCTCTGCATTTTCTTGTGATGGAATCTTGAGCTTTTATTGTGACGCTGCTGCAGAAAGACACATTCCATTTGGCAAGTCCTGATGGTTTTAACTTGACACATAAAGTGGCCATTACCAAAGTAATTCTCTTTTAAATTTAAGAAATCTTTTTTATGCAGTTGAATAAGAAAATGTTTTTTTTCAGAATAAAGTGCCTTTATTTCTTGGCTCTTGGCCAGCTTTGATAGGGAAAAACTGCTTTTGGAAAGAGAGCTATATAGTATTGCAAACTTGTTCTTTAGGAAAACGGATTGAAGTAGCTGTAAAATAATTGGAAAGAACACAACTTAAGAGTTGGATCCAGACCACTCAGTTTCACAGGCAAACACATTTGAAAAATACTGCTGTTTCTTGCTTAACATGATTCAATATGTTCTATTATCAACCCAAAACCCCCTGAATTTTCAAAATAGCTTCAGTATTAGTCACTGGATGCAAAAAAACATTTGGAAAACAATGACTTGTTTATGACTTTAGAGTCTTATTTATGACACAGAATTTAGGCTTTTTTCATGTTAAAAAAGTAATTTAAAAGAATACAAGCTCGGATGTTTGCCAGTTAAGTGCACTATCAGGCTAATGAATTTCTAAGAACAAAATGTAATTTTGTAGCTCAGATATATAGGAGTATAAAAAGGGATTTAAATCAGTGATAGGTTGTGCAGATCAGTGCTGAAGCTTGATTCTTCAAAATGTATAAAGGAGTGGTGATTTTCAATATTGTTGTAATAGAAAAAAGAAAGGGAGTTGAGTTTTCTGCATGCTAGTAATTAATTTTAAGTTCTAGTAACATGGGGAGAAGGCCTCTCTGCAATTTGCATTTTATGAAATCAGTGGTGTGCTGAACACAGTTGACCATTAGCTCATTCAGTTTGCCATGAAAACAAGTCATCAAATACTGCTTATCTCCCTTATTGTACTCTAATATAGGACATTTTGCTGTGGAACAAATTTTATAATCTTTTATTTCACAATATTCCCATAGAAATGTAAAACTTGGATAGGATTGCTTGACTACCATAATACTATGCAAATTTAATTGTGTAACCAAAGTTACGTGATTGAGGAACATGATGATGATAAGTGTTTGGTTCCTGGCTCAACAGAAGTACAAAACAAGATCATTTCAAGAACATGGATAGCATAGAAGGAAAGGATCATGTTTGAATTTTCACATGTTCAAGGCAAGCTACTGGAAGTGTATGTCTGACTTTTAGCAGGATTTCAGGTCCTCTTGTCATTAGTCATTCAGTTTAACTGTTCACACAGAGTTCTTTGTTGAAGACATATTCTATTGATGGGTTTGGACTATGGGGATTTCTCTCTATGATGTTCTGTAAAAGGAAATCCTCTCGGTATCTCATCAGAGTATTTTAAAACAAACCAACAAAGTGACCAAAACAAACAAAAAAACCCTCAAAAGAAAAGCAACCACCTCATCAACTTTATGAAGTACCTATGCTTATGAAATAGGTAACTTTTCTTTTTTCTCACTAGAACCTATTAGCCATATATGTTACCATGCTAATGTAGATGCTGGTCTTGAGAAGTGCTGGCTGACTTTCTGCACACTGTTAATTGCTAAGTGATATGGAAAATTCTAATCCTTCAAGTTTTGCTAATTTTTATCCTACAAAATGAGCTGTAAGGAAACAACATGCTGTCAAATATTTTAAAGAAGTTTAATTTTCAAATGTACAACTTTATAAATGTATCAGTTCTTAAGAGGGGCAGTTGAAGATGAATACAGTAAACTCGTTTTGTTTGCCTGCTCATATTTTTGTTCAAAGCCTGACCTTTATTTAAGCATATTATTTTTCTTTGTCACACACACAAAAATAACCCTACAAGATTTATTGGCGTTTGTATGGAAAAAATGAAAGGATTTTCATGTTTTGTAAGAAACTTAATACACTCTCACAGATGGCCCAGCTCAGGTGTGATTTTAATTATGAGATAAAACAAAGCCCAACACAGTAGGAAGTAGTCTTAATAAACGGCCTGAAGCTTTTGTCTTCATGTGTCAAAAAGCCTTTTTTATTGCGTGATGAATTTTTTTTTCTGGCATTTTCTAAAAAATGGTTGGAAAAAATACAAGGGCTTCCAAAGTTCAAGTGAATTATTTTGGTCAAGTGAAAAATAGAATTTTTTTTTCCATTTCATTTTTCCTGATAATAAGTTTAGGCTGCTTTGGACAAATGATAGAGAAAAACGCATTAATAATAATTAAACCTGCAAGGACACAAATGCTTTATGTATAATAACTTTCTATTTAGATGTTGTCAGTGTTTGTTGGTGTATCACATTGCTTAGTAGTAACAAAAGTTGAAAATTTGTTAAGCCTGACTTAAACTGCACTATTGGAAACTAATATTAATTTAAACCCTGCTATGGTATTCAGCCTTCATTATTAAAACACAGATAGTATGAGCCTGTTGTTAACTATTACTAATATATTACAATAATGTTGTACTGTCTTTCCCTTAGTGGGGAATTATGAGGACCTCATGTTAGGACCTCAGTGTCCTGACATAGTTAATTATCCATAGATAATGGTTTTCAGCAGTAGCTGTTCTGAACATCACAACCTCACTGTTAAGGGCTTAATAAATATTTGCAGACTCAGGTGCAGAGCACCTCCGTCCCCCTCTGCAGAAGCAAACAGCTGGGGTTGCCTTCCTGGGCTATACATCACATACAGCGTCTCATTTGTTGTGGCAAACCTAATGGGGCAAATGGCAAGTTTTATGTCCTGTGCTATACCGGGGTAATGTTTGTTGCAGATATGCTAACTTACCTTTCAGGAGTCATCTGTCTTTTCTAATGCAGAAATACCTTAGAAAGCTGAAACTTCTGGGGTTCATTACTTGAATGCTGTGTATATTGGTAAAATCATTTAAAACTTCATTTTAGAGTGTTTAGCTGCTATCACCTACAATGCTGGAAGGTAGAAAACTGTAACCAGATGGTTCACAATTGAATTCTGTATCCACAAGCTTACTTTTAGGAAACAGTTATTTGTAATAATTATTTCAATTATAGGACAGTGAAGAGCTTAATCTTAATGAGCTTTTACAAGTAATACAGGTTAGGGATTTTTTTTTTTTTTTCTGTGTGGTTGAATGTCTCATGAGAGGAAATACCTGTAAGGTTCAGGTAGCTGTGTATCATCTTAAATTACAGCTTGGAATATTGGATGATTCTTACATAACATACCAACTTTAATTGCTGTTGAATAATGGAGTGAAAGGATGAAAGTGTACATTTATATACATGGAACGAAGCCACATTCAAAAAGAGGCATTCTAGCAGTGGTACAGCTTTTGTGGTCTTTGGTGATTAGCAGTCAGTAAGGCTCTCAGTCTAACTAGTCACAACAGCAGTGATAGTTGAAATGTTACTCAACAAATTGTTTAGCATTCAGTAAAAAAAACCCCTCACCCTGTTTAAATTCTTCATATTTTTCTCATGGATTTTAATGCTCTCAACAAGGGCCTCAAACGGAAGTAACTCCCTCCCCCCCCCCAAGTTTTCCATTTTCTGCTTCCTCCTTGCCCTGCCATCCATACATCCTTGATCCTAATCATATTCCATCTTGGGATTTTAAGGATTATATTGTATTAATTAATCTTTTCTAGTCATATTCATCACTTGTTATGAGAAGGTATACTATAAAGAGTAATCTATAATAAATAATGATGTGTTTTAGCTTTTAACCATGTGCTGTCTGAAGGAGCATTTGAAAGAATAGTCTATGTTACTTGTTCTACAGAATTTTTAGTCCAGTTTAGGCAGGAAAATGATCCTTGTCTGTCTTGTTCTGTGTGCATTAAGCATGATGATTCTCAGTTTGTATAATGACAAATGCTCTATTATTATTTATATTTTGTTGGAAATCAGTTGTTGAGTCAAGGGTAGCAATGATAACTGCCTTGATGGGTGCCTTGACTTGCATGGGTTGCCATAAATCATCATCCTCAGCACTGATTAACCTGGTGTCTGAAACACTTCTAACTGGTTTCTGGTTGTCAAACACACACATTTTATTATTTACACAATGTGACAAACTGTAGCCACTGTAGGAAGCTTTGTAAATCAGTGTTAATGTTACTGTGAGCTTTATGTTTTAATTGAAGTTGTGATTATGGTGTTGCTTATTCAGTTATGAGTTTGGTGCAAACCATGGGGAAGGAGTTTTCACTCTGATGTGCATCCTAAGCATAGTAGATTGTCTTTCTACTTGTTAATTCTGGTGATTGACTCTGAGTGAAACAAAAGCTGGCAATACTGGTCTGTGTTACACTCACAAACGCTGCATTCTCCTTCTGCTCTGGGTGTGAGTAGTGCTGATGGCCAACATGTCACTAACACAGCCTGCCTATCTGGCCAGGAAGTTATTAATGTCACATGAAAAACCCAAAGTAAACAAAGGGTGCTGTATTTAAGTGGTGATAGACTGTCATTCCTAAGTGTTATGTCTTCCCATCAAACAGAAGACACAATGGCAATGCTTGCTTCCCCTTGACTTTTTATGGTACAAACCTACAAGTTTACGTGAAAAACACAGACATGGCTGTAGGACTAAAATTCAGTGTTGGATTAATTTAACTCAATTATATTTCTTTCTAATTGGGTACACTTTAAAATTCTATTGTAACTATTCTGTTGGTAACCTATGCCCCTTGGAGTCATTAACAAAATGTAACTGATCTTCATCTATTTTGGGGGGTGGGAGGTTAATCTTCAATATAATCAAGGCAAGAAGCTTTTGGCTCATGAAAGTAAATGTTTTTGATCCTTTGTTGTCAGATCCCACAATTTTCTCTCCAGCAGCCTTAGATGAAACAGAAAACTGATACACTGAGCCACTGGAATTGCAGTCTTGTAATTTAGAAATATCCACTTTATCCCTTATAATTTCTTCACTAAGATTCTTCAGTCTGAATCTGATATAGGTAGGAGCCAAGACAAACAGTAACCATTTATAATCATTCAGAACAGTTTGGATTTCACTAGAATTTAAAGCCAAAGAGTTCTTGGCTTTGTTTCATGTGTCTTACAAGGATAGTAAGTACGTTTAAATTGTAGAGCTCACCGTAGCTGTATGTTTCTGAAGAATCTGCAGCCTTTTTATTTTCAGCATTATAAAGATGTGAAAATACTTGTACAGTAAACTTTCTCAATTTATCAGTAAAACTTGATGTAAGGTCCTCTACCTTGCTGGAAATAGGGTATAGAAAAAGCCGTCTGCAGCCCTTCAAGCATGAGCGAGAATGCAGTGATACCAGCGATGCCATACATGTGCTTATGTGAAGGAAGGGGTAGGTGTGCCTCCCTTCTGTGTGGGCACTGCCCTGGAGTGCTGACACCTAGCAGAGCTCTGATCCTTCAAAACACTTGTGAATGCACAGCTAACCTGGGCTTTTAAAGAGCAAGTACCACAGCCAAAAGTGTTTGCAGGACTGAGCCATGGAATTTCTTCTGTGATTTTCTTCTTTGCTTATTTTAGAGATATTTGCTAACTAGCTAGAAGAGTTCATAGTGAGTTTTCCAGTTGTATAGCACAAAAATGGAAAATATGTTTTTCTCTAGGAGTCTTAGTCATAGAATAATAAAAAACTATAAGAATGGGCTCTTCTCCTCATTTTGGTATGTTACTGCCCTACCATTCAACATGTGTGTGCATACATCCCTGATTTCTTAGTATGTATACTTAACTGATATGAGTCCTTCTAGTAAGAAGAGTTCGCCAGAATATCATTCAGAATTTGTCTTGTCTTGCCCTGTCCTCCTGAATTATAAACAACTTGAGGTTCAGAGCAATAGTATAATGGCTCTGTACCTCCACATAGTTCTTTTCTTAGTTTTATAGCTTAGGCCATTTTTTCTAACTTATATATAATTTTGAAATTCCTAGGTGAAATTGCCATGCAATATATGTGACAATAAAAGAGAGAAGATTCATGTTTGCAAAATCCATGCTGGGAAAGCATTATGGCAAAATCATGGTAGTATTATGTTCTTTACAGCTGAAACTCGTGAAATGTTTTGCTCTGGACATAGATAAACTTATGGTGGGCTTTCCACATCTGGGGTCAAGCACTAGTAAAATTTGTGTTATCCTTCGACTTGAGCTGGGCTGGCATTTCTGACAGACGTGTAAACAGATGCAAGCGTTGTTGCTAATGACAGGTGATTATAAGTGGCATGGGTGCCAAGGTAATTAAACCATGCCTTGACAGGAACATTTGGTGAAATGGTATTTCAGCATTAGAAAAATTGTTGCAAGGCTTTTTTTCCCCTGCTAAGCTATAGACCTGAATATCACTCATTTTGGTTCTTTGGCCATAGTACTCCAAAATCTGCTCACTGCTTTATGTATAGAAGTACTGAGGAATAGTTGAATTGTGCCGGTACATATCAGTGGGGTTTTGGAGCTTTGAATTGAAGCATCTGCTTCAGAGAAGGCTTTTAGCATATAAATACAGTATAAAGTCCAGCATGGAGGGCTTGGTGATGTATTATCTTACTTTATGACAAGATAATGGTTATTGTGCCAGATTTATTAATGGGTGAATTATTGTGCTGCTGTTTGTCATATATTTCTTATTGGACGTCTTAACTGCTTTTACTGCTGCAAATTGTAGTTTCTAAATCTATTTAAGATTTTTTGTATGTGAGTGTACTTCACAATGAAATACAGTTTATTCTTGAAGTGAAAATAATGGTTGCTTTAGAAGTAATGCACTTGATATTAGAACTTTTATGAACTCCAGGCAGTATATTCTCAGATCTTCATGAAGCAATTTTGTAGTTTAAGATGACTTTATCTTTTCTGTTCAAATTTCTGTAGCTAATAGTGAATAGTGCTAGGTCCTTATTGATCTCAGAATTCCTAGCAACTCTTATTTAAAATATTCACTTGCATATTGCATGAGCAGTGGAAAAATTTGGTTTAATCCTATAAAATAATCAAAATTGATTTAATAAAATATGAAATATCTAGTTTAAGGGAATTTTTCCATTATTCTGTGTGAAATTCATAATAATCTTAGGATGGAAACTAGCTGTTCACAATATTGATTTTCCTTTGGTTTTTTCCTCAGCCTTGAAGCGATGAGTGTTTATTATAATAATCTCAGCTAAAATTCTGGACTTCTACCAAATTTGAGAATAGAATTTAATCCTGTTTATTTTTCATTCAGGATGGAAAGAAATTATTTCTCTCTGCTGGTTGGTCAGGACATCACTAAGCAGTACAAGAAACTGCTACAAACAGTAGGTAGTAGCTAATACAGTCTTAACATTTGGACAGGGTACTTAGCAAAGGGTCTTGGAAACGATTGACTCTTTTATTTTAAGGTGGTTCTTAGAAATTAAATTTTAAAGATGGTGAAATCAATTTTCATATCAGCTACTTGAAGAGATTTAGTTAAATGACTTGTTAGGTACCTTTCTTCCACATTCTTGTGAATAGAAGGTAAAATTGAGTTTACCTATCAAGATGACAATGAAATTTTCAATGCCATTTGTTGCCTTTTTGTTTTCTTCCCTCTGTCTCCCAGTCCAGGTTTCTCAGCTTTCCATCCACTGTTTCTTCTAATGAACGTTATAATAGAATGTGGATTACAGGTAATACAGTTGTAGAATTTTAAGTCTCTGAACTGAGAAAGATCCTATAAAAAAAAAATCTGTATGGTCCAAGGAAGCTGACTTGGATATATCTGATCAAGTCATGTGTGGCAGAGGAGCAGTGTGCCTGTCAAATGCAGCAGTGGTGACCTAGCAAAGTGAAGTAATGCCACTGCAGAGAAAATAAATTAGGGATCTCGTGTATGGATTATAAAGCTAAAAAGTGGGGGCCTAACTCTGACACTTCTGCATTTAGAATTTCTTCCTACAGGGGTGTTTCAGAGATTTTGCTTTCAGCAAATCAGAAGGCGTGCAAGTCGTGTTCCTGTTACTGTTTGCAGCTTATAAGTAAAGAAACTGTAGCAGAAAGAAGAGGATTTGCATGCCCAGAGTCAAGGGAGGTGCCATAATTGTAAAGTCTATCAGAAATAAAATCCGTATCATACTGAGGTCCAGTACTAAGTGTGTGTGTTTATACATACAACTTTTTCAAAGGATTTTAATGTTATGTGCAAGTAACCTTGGAGCTGCCAGTTCATTTTATTTCTGATGTTGCCTGCTAGTCCCTGAAGCAGATAAACTATGGATATTTTTTTTTTTGATCTTCCATTTGCTAGGCTTTCGTTATATCGTGGTTACAGTCACAATGTCAGCACATAAAATGTTAAACATCACTGGTCTGAAAGAAGCTTCCATTGTCTTCTACTTCTGGTGCCTGGGGATTCTTTCTAGTCTTGCAGTGGTGGTTCTGTCAGTGTAATATGTCATGAAGCATTTCTCAGTAATGACAGACATTGAATATGAGTGACAGGAACTCTGACCGAGTGAAATGGGTTCAATTACCAGAGATGTAGGGTTACCCGAGATAAAACCAAATGGTCCAATTGTGCTTGGTTTTGACCCTGTGACTCCCAACTATCCAGCAGCAAAGACAAATGGCTGATTAACCATCCCCTAACCCTCCTTTTCTATGATAAACTTGTTTGGATTTCCTTGTCTGAATAAAAATCTAAGTGTGGCATGTTTCTAAAAGGAAATATGATAGGAAAACAATGAGTGCTGGTGCTAGTCATTTTCTTCTCTTACCGACACAAAACAGAAAGCTGTCATTCTATCTTGGAATGTATCTAGGACATAGTGTCCAGAAATCAATACAAGATAAATGATTGCTCTCTTAACCTCACCTTTCTTCTGCTGCAGCGGTTATGTTGCTCCTGTTCACCTGTAGCCAACCTGACGCCAGAATAAATGAGAGAACCTGCCATGAAAAGTATCTTCTTGGGTTTTTTTTGTGTTGGAGGGTTTTTGTTGGTTGGGGGGGGGAAGGGGTTGCTAGTCAGTATTGAGTGCCATTTTACACTTGTTCTAGTCCAGTGCCTACAGCTCCCAGATAGAGTTATAGCGAGCTCCCTAATTAAACTGTCG
This sequence comes from Anabacerthia variegaticeps, assembly GCA_035583185.1. Taxonomy (NCBI): domain Eukaryota; kingdom Metazoa; phylum Chordata; class Aves; order Passeriformes; family Furnariidae; genus Anabacerthia; species Anabacerthia variegaticeps. The sequence continues at coordinate 9,699,659 of JAWWEW010000020.1, forward strand.
CTGTCTGCCCTCACTTGACTGCCTTTACAAAGTCATTTAACTAACAGACATTCCTGACTATTAAAGCTAGGAGCAGTGTGTCTCCAATGCTGGAGATAAAATGAATGAAATTTGTTAATCTCCACTGACACTTGATCCTAGATGTTGAACTAATGCTGTTGCACCTGAACTTTTTCTTTATTGTAATTACTTCTCATGTTATTATTTCATGTAATAAATTGGAGGAAAATTTCAACAGGTATTAAATTATTCAAGTTGATTTATGGATGCTGAGTGAATATGACATTCATCTTGTGCATTCTTCAAAAGCACATTTCAGTGGATGTTCAGAGCTGGATTCAAGGATTGCACTAATAGAATGCTGAAGTAAGAGGATGCCTTTCCTTCATCTCAAAGGAATGCCATTTTTAAATCTCTACCTTTTAGTATTGAAGATAAATTTTGCCTTTGTGATTTTATCTACTCTTAATTTAAACAAATACTTTGAAAATTTGACACATTTTCAAATAACACTTCAAAAAGATTGCATGCCATTGGTAAAATTAGAAGGGCTCAAGTTACAGGGTAGAATTCAGTTCTGTTTGAAGATTTCTGGTTTTTTATCTGCTCTATTTGTTCTGTGTTCTTCTGTCGTAGATTTTAAGGCCAGAAGGGACATTTAGACCATCTAGTTTGAACTCCTGTATTTTGTAAGGCATTACATTTCACTAGACTGTCCCTGTACTGAGTCCAAGGATTTGTCTTTGGGTTTAAGTGCTTCCTTCAGAATGGTGTCCGTTGGTCTGAGTGCAATGGGAAATGGGAGTCTACGATTCCTCTGGAACTGAATTCAGTTGTTAATCAGCCTCACAATTTGAAAGTTCTGTTTTCTGTTGGAATGCTTTGCTTCTGCAATTGTTCAGTCCCTAGTCCTTACTATAATTTTTTTGTCTGGACAGGAAAACAACATTAGTGTCCAGTATTGTCTGTCTGCAGAAGTAGGTATAAACAGCAATCATTTCAACCTCTCCTTTCTGAACAACTTGGCAGACTGAGACCTAGAAGAGTATTTACTTCCTGTAGGTTACATGCAGAGCTGCTGCCTTGAGTATTTACTTCCTATAGGTTACATGCAGAGCTGCTGCCTTGGGTTCAAGAAGCTGTATATGTGATGTTAGCCTAAGGCTCTGATGCATACTTTTAGTCCTGTGCTTCCAGTGTTGTGAATTTTCTATGTGATGATTATTGCTGAATGTCTAAAAGTGAGCAGCAAGCCTCTTGTCTTCCTCCTCTTTAGGAACTCCCAGGTACCTAGTTATACGGTTCATTTTAAAAGCTTATACATAACAGGTGATGATTTATAATGCTTTTGATTCCTAGTTAACTTTTGCAAGTTCATCACCATCTTCATCACTGAGTTGTGCTCCTTATTTCCAGGTCAGAAAGGTATGTTTTAAACCTTTCCGACTTTTCTGCACAGTACACTAAAAAGGGTTGTAAATACTAGATCAGATTGTTCCTAGGAGCTATATTGCAGCATATTTTTTCTTGAAGGGTTGAAAGGAAGATATTTCCTTAAAACACCTAAACACTGTCTTCCACCCTAGAGATACTTTCATTAATTTCTTTCTTCTAAAGGCTCAGGTCACAATCATGCTCTATGCCACAAGAAGTGTGGAAAAAAACTGGTATTTTGGTGTTCAGATTTGAGAAGATTGTGTGTGTTGGATTATTTTACTTTGTTGTATAAAGAGCAGTGGGTGTGGAGTCAAAAGTATGTGGCACCACATCTTGAAAAAAACAGGGCACAAAAAGGTGCGTGTGTCCATTGGTATATTCACAAGACTTAACTATGAGCTACCAAAATCATCCTCCAGTGCCCTGTGTGTCAATTAGACTTTTGAGGGGGTAGTTTGCACATTGTGTCGTATTCACTCTTTTGTGTTTGCGGGTTTTTTTTACCTGTTGGTCTTCACTTTAATATTTGAAGCATCTCTTTCATTAAGTTCAGTGTTCTTAAGGTAGTGGGAATGTATTTCATTATATAAAATTATGTATTGAGATGGTTTTTCTCTTAGTTTCCAGGGGTCTATATTTAAAACCAAACCAATCACCCAACGCGAGCAAAAAACCCCACCCTCTGTTATTTCTTAGACTCTGTGACCCAAGATCTGTAAAAGAAAGCACTGTTTAATGCAAGTGTTGGGAACACAAGGGATTTCCTACATTACTGTAAAGGCTACAGCGTATAGTCCCTTGTGTGCCCTCCTAAGGATACTTGTCCTTGCCTGTGTCTCAGGAGAAAGGGGTCGAACTGTCAAGTGAAAATTTTTGTAGATGTTTATTGTACTGAAAAGCCAATTTTTTCCCCAGTCCTGTAAGTGGTCATCTACCTCAGTGTAAGATGACCTCTTGTGTTTTTTTCACTCCATCTTCCTTTAGAGAGGCTGCCATAGTCAGGGTCATAAGTTTGAAAACACACTTTCACAAAAGTACTAGAAAAAGATGGTCAGTCGGGAACAAGTTTAAACATGGAGATTAGATTGAGGGAGTATTCAACTGATGGAGTAGGCATGTTTTTATATAAATGTCATATTATGCTAGTTCATCAAATGTGTATTTGAGAAGGATGCAAATTTAAAAATGAAGTGTAACTAGTAGGTAGAACTACCTGTCTTTATCAATGGAATAGGTACCTTGGTAGTTGGAGTAAACCAAAATATATTTTTTGCTATTGTAAGCTATACATTAATTAAAATTTACTGAATGTCAGTGCAGCTATCATATTCCTAAAATGTAATGATATATCTGCTTATAGTAAACTTTTGTGAAAAACAGTCTCAAGTCCATCTTTTGGAGGCAAATTTACATAATATTGATATTAATATTCATTGAATTAGGAGAAAATAATCTACATTTCCTTAGCACATTTAGTAAGACTGAAGTTTCTTTTCACAAATGCTAAAAAAGTCAGGTAGTAAAAGTATGTGTTTTATTAGCACTTGTGCAAGGTCAAATTCATTTCATTAAGAGAATGCAACTTTTTATACATTGCAAATATTTTCTTTATAACCATGAGACTCTGGTAGGATGGGTGAGCATTTTCCCTCACGGAGACTTTGATCTTTGTACCTCTGCAAGCTAAACCAGATCTCAGTGTCACTTTGTTCGGTGGGTATCCACAAGTACACATAATTCTCTTAATTTTAAAATTCTTCTGCCTTAAATCTGCAGCTCTCGTATTTCATCTGTGTAAATAAAGCTCCTCGTGCAAGCCGGCCAGGAAAACATATGATACCATTTGCGATTGCAGAATGCGGCATGCTGTTCTTCTGTAATTATAATGGCCTGAGCAGTGAGGGGTTGGTTAGCCTTCCTTAACAATCATTAATCTAGTGAGTCTTAGTTACAGTGGCCCATCTTGGAGAACAGCAGTCCTTGGCATGAGGCACCTTGGGCTGCGAGTTTGTTTGGAGCGAGGGATAGCCTTGTTTGTTACATGCTGCTGCTCGCTGGTCCCTCAGGAGTCTGGGAGGAGGCTTTTGCCTTGCCTTGATTGCTGCTTGCCCTCTCCCTCACTCTCTAGCTTGTCCCTTTATTTCTCCTTGTTGTGAAAGTTTCTTTCTGTGTGACTGGGAGTCTGTTTAGCAGACCATATTGCAAGTGAAGGTGCATCGTTTGTTGCCTGATTTTGGCAACGCTGGGCAGTCAGCTGGGATGTAATTAAGACTCTGAGAACAGGCTGTCTTCTCCACAGGAAGGGCATGTTAGATGTTGCTGGGATTTGGGGCTGTCAGTTTGGCCAAGGCTGGAAACTGAGAGCTAGGGACAGTGATCTTTTCTTTCATTTATAATCCCTTTATGTACAGTGTATGCACTTGGCAAAGTTTACATATAACCTAGTGGCTGGAGCTTGCAAGCCAGTGCGGCTAAATTAGCATATGTTACATGTATATTTTAGTAATATTTTAAAGCAAGTGCAAATTTCCAAAGTGAATTATGCATGTATGACAGAAATAGGGTTGTGTTGCATTGGGTGTCAAATCCCACAACTTTTTGTCAAGACCATGGATTTTACATTAAAAAGGCAGAGAGACTAAACGAGGTAAAACAGTTTTAATTTTTAACAGTTTGGTCCAGCCCAAGGAACTGCTCTCTGACAGTTATAACTGACATTTGAATAATTGGATTAATTCAGAGAGGGGCAAATCCTATATTGATGGCTGTGCTTGTTCTATATATTTTTTAACTTAGGGAAGGAGCCAAGTGGTTTAATTATTTAAAGGACACTTCTTGCAATATAAAATACTGCTGTTTTGAAACTTTGGTCTAAAATCAAGGAGGAAAAATATTTGCATTATTTCATTCTTTATATTTAAAGGCTTAAGGAAAAAAAAATTATGAAACTTACTGTTTTGTGGTTTTTAAGCCAATGTAAAGAAAACTAGGAGAGGCAGAAATTATCGTTTGTGGCCCAAAGCACCAGAAAAAGAGATGAGCCTGATTTAGTCAACTAGATTCTAATCTTTTTTAGGGAAGTATGAACCCTCAGTCATAATCACATTACTCTGCAATTGCAGGATATTCAATCAGTGCTGTTGCAAGAAGGACATCTTCCAGTTTTCTTAAGCTAATATGAAATTCTTCCTTTTATTCAGACTTTTTTTATTTTATTGTTCTTAATGAGAAATTCAAAATTTACAAAAGTAAATGTTTTTGCTGTACTGAAAACCAAGGGTAGGAAGGCTAACTATTGTCAGGGACAGTTCAGAACACTGTTTTGGTTCTGCCTGTTTACCCAGCAGGACATAAATAGTATTAACACTCAAGGAGAAAATGTGGATTCACAGCTTACAATATTAACACCCTGTAAGTGAAGTATGAAACATGCCTATGAAGTGTCAAATGCATATATGGATGCATGTATGATTTTAGACAACCAGAAGTGCTTTTTTAAAGGTTGTGAAGTCTGATTTGGTTTTTGTTAATTTATGTTGCAAAACAAGCAAAATAGCACCTAAGTATTCCTGCCTGCCAGGCTGCATTTACATGTTACATCATCTTAAATTGTGCTAATATAATATTGTTTCCAAAAAGGTTTGTCTTAGCAGATTTATATATCAATAACCAAGTGACATTTGAAAGTGTGTGAATGAAGTCTAAATTTTTATGATTACATGGCAAGGAAACATATAAGTGAATTTTGTCAATTGTCATCCTTAGGAGTTTCTGTACAGTCCTGAAATGTTTTATCATTTGCTTGGAAAAAAAGACAGTTCAGTTTGCCAGTATCCAGACTATCATTCCTTTGGGAATTCTCAAAGCTTTTTAAAATTATGGGGGTTTTGGTGTTGGTTTTGTCTCGGGTTGTTGTGTTTTGTTTTGTTTTTTTTTCTAGGGCAGTCTAAGGAAGTCCCAGGAGTGAAGTTGCCATCTGTCCTCTATATTAAAAGAATCTTCTATGTTATATACCTGATGTTCTTGTCCCAGAGATAAATGTTGATAATTAAAAGAACAGCATTTGTCCTTTATTCTGAATTAAAAATTCTTTCTTATAAGCAGTTATAAAGCTAATGAACAATTTTTAGGTTCTTTAAGCTCCTTTTTTATAGTATGTGTCCTTTTTTTTTTTTCCTTTCCAGAGTTTTGATAAGTATCGACAAGTAAATTAAATAGTTTATTAATGTGAGCATGTGCATGTATGATTTAAGGAGAGCTTCAGCAATGCTGAATACCATTGAGTTGTAGATAAATTATTGTTATAGGCAAGTCTGACTGTGGCAGAGAGGAGGGAAGGCAGTGGGTTGAGAATGACAGATTTACATGAGCCAAACACTTATTTTGGGAATTTTTCCTCCATAAAAATTGCAAGCTAAAGATTTCACCTCCCCCTCCAGGAAAGCAACCTAGTTCATTGTATGAACTTCCTTGCCCAACACATTTGCCCAGGAACAATTCTGCATCTTTACACCTGAGCTGTAGCTCATTAGTGTCCGTAGTTGCTCCCAGCGGTCCCTCTGTTCACAGTATCATAGTGCATGCGTGGCCTGCATACCAAGTACCTATATTCTGAATATCATATTTATGCAAGTCAAGGTTAATAATTTTTAAATGGCACCCTTGTTTGTTGTTTTATTACTCTCTCCACTCATGGTTTTAAGACCGTAATGTAAAAAATGTGTCTATCAATACGAAGAGTAGAGGAAGAAGAATGCTGGGGTGTTTCTATAATGGTAAGCACCACCATGCCAGGTCAGACTGAAAACCTTTCAGTGCCATGCAGTGATGGACAATGGCATGCAGCAAAAGGAAAAGAAAAAAAAAAGAGAATAAGGACGGTATCCATTGAATCTCTCTGGATATTGATCTAGCCCTAGTAAATTGTGGCTAGCAATTCCTGATGCAAAGGTGATATCTTTAATGGTCCTGCATAGATACTTGTTCTTGGTGGATTTATGCAATAATTTTTAATTTATGTGGACTTTTAACGGTCTCACTATTCTGTTCTGAGCAGTTGTATTACTCCCTTCTCAAAAAAAAGAAAACAAACCATCAAACCCAAAAACCCAAAAATTCCACAAAACAAAAATTCCCACCAAACCAAAAGTTCAATCTGCTTGTTTTTGTATTAGAAAAGAGTGATAAGTTAATTCACAGAATATGCTGAGTTGGAAGGGACCCTCAAGGGTCTTAGCCCTGCACCAGACCATCCCCAAGAGTCACACCATGTGCCTGAGAGCATCATCCAAATGCTTCTTGAACTCTGACAGGCTTGGTGCTGTGAGCGTCTCCCTGGGGAGCTTGTTCAGTGCCCAACCACCCTCTGAGCAGAGAACCTCTTGGTAATATCCAACCTAAACCTTCCTTGGCACAACTTCGGGCCATTTCTTCAGTCCTGTCACTGGTCACCAGAGGCAAGAGACTAGTGTCTGCCCCTTCTCTTCACCAAAGAAGCAAAAGCCTACAGGCCTCAGTGCCCCCAGGTGGTCTCCCACCCAAGTACTTCACAAGATCAGGTGGGATTGGGCACTCTTGGGCTGGTATGGCCATAGGCATTCCCATCCCTGTCCATGCCATGGCTGAAGTTTGGGATTTGGGTTGGATTGTGTTTTTCTGTTCATTCATGATTTTATCAAGTTGTATTGCATCTCTTTTGTGATCACTTTTCTAGGTGGAACAGTCTTTATTAAATTACTCTTCATACAGAGTTCTTTCCATACCACTTATCATCTTTCTTAATTGTAGCATATCTGCTTTGAGTCAAGGAGCCACAACTGTTTAGTTCTTCATGCTTTGACACAAACATCATCATATTCAGTTGATATTATGATATTATTATATATATTATAGGATGCAACATAACTCACTTGATGTTCGTTTCATTTCCATAAATTGCTGCTTAGCAGTTTTGAATGTGGTGAGTTTCTACTGACAATATGCATAGAAGAGACATGTATTTTAGGTAGTCATAAGTGGCTTGTTTCAAACTTTATCATGTTGTTGGTTAGTTTATGTGAGGTACCTCATGATGAATGATCTTCCAGAGCATATACAGAACTGTTAGTCTTTTCTTAAAATCATCCTTTGCAGATTTTTGGTTTTTTTTTTTACAATATGCATCTATCTGATGCTATAATCTGATTATTGAAAACTTAATTTAAAAAAAACCCTGTTCCTCAATGGCTTCTAATGGACCAGGTTTTGTTACCTTAACATTTTTCTTTCATTAATATTGATTAAAGTGTAGCGGGTTTCATTGCTGTTAATAAGGGGCACATTTTAAATTTTAGATCATTAACATTTAAATAGATTTTAATTGTTACATTTAACAAATTTATGCAGGTAAAGATTCAATTTCTTCAATTAATTTACATTTACACATTCAGAGATCTTTCGATAGGGCTATTCTCATAAAACTTTAAGGGTCCCAGAAGGATCTCTCTGTACTTACATTCTTTTCATTTTATCCCTGCTACTCTCTCCATATTATGTCTTTGAAATTGCTAGGCTTATTTCCATATGCTGCTTAATAAAATAACACTTCCTTTAGCCTTTTAGGTGGAGGTTTGTTTCAACAGATTTATATATGAAGAATCAAGTGAAATTTATGGGTATGACTGAATTCTAAATTTTACAAGTTTGGGAATTAAGACTCTTCTCCATTACAGCACACATGGGGAAAAATAAGTATCTGCTTGTTTGATGTGCCACGCAAATCAGTCAAAAAAACATTTTCTGGGTGTGCTTTTCCATCCCCACAAGTTTCAGAAGTCCAAATGAAAACAGATAAAGTTAGTTTTGGGGTTTGTCTCATACAATAGAGGAAAATTGAGAAAGATTTTATTCTTACTTGTTCCTTGACCTGGCTCTCAATTTTTGTGGAAGCGTATTCTCTTGGGTGTAGCCACCTTGTATCTTCACAGGGTTTAACAATGTAGTACAAGTTTCAGTTCAGTAAAGTTATGTGTTTTATTTTATTTTATAAGTTTTATTTTATCAAGTTATAAGTTAATGTTTACTTCCATGGTGTCAATATAAAACAGAATAGAGCAAGGACAGGAAAGACAGAGATGGGAAAAAAGCAACAGTAGTTACTTTATGATGAAAAGTTAAGTGTAGGCAGTATTTTGCATTAGAACACTGACACCTCTAAAAGAGGAATCAGCTTTTGACCCTATTTTGAAGTGCCAATACAACTTTAGTGCTTGCATTTTAAAATATTTATTTCCTTCATAGATATTTCATGTGTAGATCTCAGTCCCTCAGCAGCAAATATTCTTATTTTCACATTAGCAGAAGCCCAAGACTAACATGATGCTCTAATACAAAAGACTTTCCTTCTTGGAAATCAGATTGTCTTCTCCAGTACTAAACTTAAATACATAAAATCATGTCTCCATTTGGTAATGGACAGATGTAGGTTCAAAAGTATGGAAAAGCAAATTCTTCAGCAAAATGCTAAAGAAAACCATTTCCTTATTCTTGTCTCTGGGACAAAAATATCGGTTGTTTTGAATTGTTGTATTTACACTTTGAGGTAATTTGCATCACTTTCCAACTTATCTCTATTTCCTCTATGATTACATAGCTCTGCAACTTCCTTTTTTGCAAGGGGCCATATAGAAGGCTCTGATTATCAGTAAGTCAAGAAACTGACCCAGTGGAGAATTATTTTTAATTCTTTTTTCAGTTTCCAAGACATCACAATTTCAAGTGAGCTCCTCTCCCTCACAAATAATAATTGCATTTCTGAATGCTGCCAGAACTGCAGCCAACAGTTCTGCATAGAAATCTGGTAAGCAGGCATCGGTCAGTGCCAGCATGGTGGAACTACTGCTAGTTTTTTCTGTAATATCTCCTACACAATTAAAATCAATACTGTCTGACAGGAAAAATCACTAGCACGAAAAACACTCCACCTCCTGACACAAGCTGCCTTTCATAACACAAGAACAAGTCAAGTTACCCTCAAGATACGTATATGCTTTTGTTCCTTAATGGTCTCGATACTCCAGTAGTGTGTCCTTTTGATGGAATTTTATGTCAACTAACTACTATATGAACTTCCCCACCATGTTCAAGTCCTTATTCTCCCCCATCTCTTTTCTTTCACTTATCTTTTCACTTATTGGCAAAGTCCTCCCAAAGAACTGATTTTTGCTATCGGGGGGGGGGGGGAGGAAGGTATTTTAGATCTCAATTTCCTATTCACTCTTTACCTCCATTTTTATCCCTCTCATATGCACTGATTGTCAGTTTACTACCTTTGTGTCAAATTTCTACCAACTTCCTTTCTGATCACCTCAGCTTGGACCACCTTTTTGTCAACAGAAATCACTTCCACTAAACAGTGTAATACTTGCCTTAAAATCTGTTTGTGTCTGAGCATTTAAGATTCATTTGGTATTCTTTTAATATTATCTTCCATGTCTTATAGCAGGTCCTTCTCCTCCCACAACCCACTCTTGATCTTAATGGTTTATTTAATATAAAAATAATTTGCTAGGAAAAAAAACCAAACATGCTTTTGCGTGTTCCTACAAAGCTTTGCTTATCAGGTTGTTGAATCTTCATTAGTCACTTGCAACCTAACAAGTGCATAGAAATGGAATAGGATACAAAGAATGGTCTCTAGCAAAGTGTAGAGGTACACACAAAACCTACATAGGAGCTGCTTCACAGCTGCAGATATAAATTTCACAATCTTATTACCCACCTACACAAGTCTGTACAATTGGCTTGGATAGACAAACATGCAGATGGCAAACTCTATGAAAGTGTAGACAAATAAAGTAATTAAAAGATACGTTTTATTGCAGATAAAAATGTATGATTGCTTTTCCCCTCAAGTGATTCTCTAATAGAAGTCACAGTGTAATGCAAATATATTAATATGTAATGGAAATATATTAATACAAAATGTTACCACTGTCTTAAGTTCCTGAGAGTGACAATCAGAATATGGAATCCTGCACCTGTACTTCCTTTTTCAGACTATCTCACATATGCTTAAATGTACCTTACCAATGCAAGTCATCCTTTTGTATTTGTGTCCAGGCCTTGAAATTTTGGTCCTTTCAGGCAAATAAGTTTGAATGGAGAATAGTTTTATTTTCATGCCTTTAAATACTCAGGAGAGTTGATTTTTAGTCTCTCCACTGTACTCACTATATTATTATTAGTCACCCAGACTTATCTCTAGTGAACTAGAAAGTAAAATAGAAGTAAATATGGTATCTCTTCTGAAGACTACAGTTCTCTGCTAAAAATTAAAAAAACACACTCAGATTGCACTGTTAGGACATGATTTCTGAGTCCAGCCAGTTCAGACAGGTCTGACTAAACCAAGTTGAACGTATTGCATTGCTATTCTAATTTTCAATTTGGGATTTTGCTACATAATCTCTGGTAGAGTATGTCTAATCTTTGAGACGTGAAGTCTTTGTATAAACTCCCTGAATTTTCCTCCATGTGTCTCTGCTAAGCTGAGATGTGTCTTCTGGCTGAGTTGTAGAGACATTAAATTACTGAGTAAATCAATACAGTGCTGTTATGTCACTGTATCTTTTTCAAAGACCAGCTCAAATTTTGTGTGCTGTAGCTTTGATCCCTTTCGTTTAATTCTAAGAACACTTGTTATTATAGTAACTGTTGTTTGTATGTTATTTTAGCTTTTTACTTAAGTAGCTATTTAGCAATTTAAATGAAAATGTAATTGGGTTACATCTGTTTTACATGCATGTAATACCACGCAGATGTAAACTTATATTAAAACCATATTTTCTTTTTGGCAAAAAGACATAAAAATAGAATTGTAGCAATCATGCAATACATCTTTTTTTTTTTTTCATAGTGTACACAAGAAGTATTCTAGTGTTTATGTTGTGATGGTAACAGCCCTTTCTATTTTTATGAGAGCTAACTGGCATAGCCTTTTATTTTAGTTGTACAAGGACAAGTACACTGTTATGTTGGTGTAAATCCAATGGAACTCCATTGAAGTTAGTTAAAATTCCTCACCAAACTCATCAGTTTCAATAACTGACTCTTTCTCCGGTGAAATAAGAAATCCTTGTGGGGCTACACTGTTGTGAATGACAGTGATATTTGGCTTTCAATAGCTTTATTTTAAAGAAAGATGAACTTCTTGCTGGCTGATCTTACAAAGTGCTGAGTGCCCTCAGCTATTGTTGACTTTGATAGGGTTTTTTTCTGTGCTCTGGAAAGAGAGATAAGAGATATGGATTCAATTCCAGCTTTCCCTCAGCTTTTACCCTTTGTATAGGTACTTAGGGAAGGTACTTGATGTCTCTGTACTACTATAATCATAACACAGAGTTCCTCTTGCTTTATTTGTCCTTTTCTCTTTTTCTTTTTTTTTTTTTTTTGTTTGTTTGTTTGACTCTGGGCTCTTCATGGCTGATTACTCCTCCATGGTTATGTGGTATGTAGCACAATGTTAGGATTGTGAGTAGTATCTATTGAGAGGTGTAAGTCCCAAGTGAAACAGAGAAATTAATTAGGGCACCTGGCAGTTTCCTAAAGATGACTGGGATTTTTTTTTTTTTAAGACTTTGTAATTTATTTAGAATAGCTAATTTCTCTACCAGAAAGCTAAAAATAGTAAGTATTATGTTTGTTCTGTAGTCTGGCACACAACTTTTTGATAATGTAATGCCCTGAAGCCTGTGTTAATAAGGTAAGACTTCTCACTCCTTTAGTTTCACTTATATAAGCCTAAGTCCAAAATAAACCATGTACATTTTATTTGGACCAAGGATATATTTAGCAGACTTTTATTGTTTCAATCTACATTTCTGTTCAATAACTGCTATTTTGGAGAATAATTGTGAAGGACACGTAACAAAACTGTTGCATGTTTTTCTTCATATTTTTTACCTATGAACATTAAGATTTTGCAACTGTAAACATAAACATATGAGACTGTACAGAGACAGAATCAGGATATAAATTTAAATTTATTCCAGTTCCTCATTATTTTAATGTGAACCTTGTTGCTCTGAAGTGTGAATTTGGCCCAAACAGGGATTTTGAGATTGTCTCTGAAGTGTATTTAAATGAGTAATTTTCAAATTACCAATGCAAAGATGATAGGAAGCCACAGAGGGTCATTATTATGTTATTGTTTCTTAACTGTGCCCAATAGCTCTGCTACAGTTTACATTTGCTACAAGGTTTGTATTTCAGGAGTGGGTAGTGCAATTACTCTGAGCAGTATGTGATGATCCACTCAAAATACTTTTCTCCAAGCTGCAGTTTGTTTTCAGTTATTTAAGTTAACTAAGCCTGGGACTTTGTGAAAAGTCCACAATTCAAGTCTTCAGTAAAAATTATTACTAATTAGTTTTGTAAACATTGACTAATCAGTATTTTTGTAAGCATATAGAGCATTTTAAACATCTGCTTTCAAAGTATTTTTTCCCACATATACTGTGTAACTCCCAAGTTTTGTCATTTCATGAAACTTATCTTTTGCTTCTGTGTTTACTGAGCTGGTCCAGTTAACTTTGCTGCATAAGATACTCCAAATTTTCTTCATGACTTTGCCAGAAATCTTTACTTCCCACACATGGAATTCAGTTAATTGGCTGGCTGTTATGCAGGATTATGCACATGGTTTGTACGTGGGATGGTGATATTAACAACATGAAGAAAAGAAACACAAAGGAGTTTTCTAAACATTATCAGGTGAAGACTGACAGCTGGGATAGTTGCTTAGCCTATTTCCCCTTCCTCTTCCTTTCTGCATGGAAATTCCCTTTCAGAGCCACGCTCCTTCCCTGTGGACTGGGCTGTGAAACATTGGCCCTCAAGTTGAGATAATGGTTTGTAGATACAGATGTCTAAATATACATATACTCATGTATAAATATCTATCCTGGGAGATGCATATATATACTTATTTAAAAGCTCTTGGGTTTTAAGAATTTTTGTGTGGCCCAAAGCCATGCCTTCAGTACTATAATAACTCTCTTGGTTTCCAGGATAACTCAGCTCCACACCTCTGGTGGCATTTGCAGACTGGGTAAACTTTGCAGAGAATGATTCAGTGTTAACTTCTCTGGTGACTGGCTCTGTGATTTATGGTGGCTTTCGGTAGGAATGTATCATGTACAGTGCATTCTTTCTATTTCTGTAGCTTTCTGGACAGCCGTAACTCCACTTGTTCCTTGTAAAATGCAACTGCCTGTGCCTGGCAAGGAAAGTCATCTCTGAGATATGGTGAGCAGGTTTAGAGCTCCTAAGTACTTTGTCCTAAATCCACAGCTGGTCTAGCCTTGCTACTCAAGTGTTCCTACTTTTGGCAACGAGACAAAACATGCTATTCATTGTCCCTAACCTGCCCTTTTATGCCAATATGATATAATGCTTGTGGTAAATAAAAATCATTGTAGTTCAGATACAAGTTAACTTTGATTTTTGCCACCTCTAATTGACTAAGACAGATGTCAAATTATTTGTATTTCAATGGCTTAAAATAGTCTTATGAACTAAAGATACTGAATATATTTTAAGTTCAGTATATTAACTGGAGGAGAAGAACACAGTTACGTGATTAATAACAATTTTTAAAGTACTTGATGTAGCATGTAACTTCTTTCCCTTTATGTTATGACAGCTTTCTTTGCTGAAGAGGTAAATGAGTGTCTGTTACATCTGCCAGAGTGAGAAAAGAGCACTGAAACCTGGACTCAGTATCAGATCATGTTTCACTAACAGAACAAGATTGATTTATTGTGTTACATCAGGGTTAGATGGACCTAGTACTGCTTCACCACATGCTATTTCATTCCCTTGTCTACTAAGTATGCAAGTACAAACAGCTTTAACACAATTCTTTACCTAGAAACAAGCCTGAGGCTTCACCCAAATACTTTTAACATATGAAAATTGAGCTGCTTTGAACTTGTATGTTTTTGATAACTGCTTGGTATGCTTCCTGGAGGATCACCTGTAGGCTTTTCTTTCCAAATCCTAATCCCTTTGATTAAGTGCCAGGACAGATAGCTCTCATTGAATAACTCCAGTCTCATAATTCTTCCTTCATTCTGACTTGAAAGGGAGCTGCTCAAGCTTCAATAGGTAAATCCTCAGATTTAGTGAAAGTAATTCAGACACTTAAAAACTGAAATTGTTTTGTTCTGAAACAGGGTTCAGATGGGCTACTGAACATTTACATACCACTTGCTGCCAGAAGCCATAGGATGAAAAAAAACCAAATTTTTTTAGCAAGAAGGATTAAGAGTAGGAAAACTTTGAGAACCAGACATTAAAGACAACCTGGCATGGAAATTTAAACCCAGAAATAGGAACAGAGTTCCTTTGCTTGACTGCTCTTGTGGTTTTTTTCTTCAAGATCAGACTGTGGTGCTGGGTTAAACATTCCATTCCTTCCTTGTCCATTCTTCTTATTGGTAACTACCAAAATAGGGAGTAAGCAAGGGAAAAGAAGTAAATTTCATAGTCTTTTTATCTTAACAAGTATGCCTGCTGGGAACAAACCCAAGCCAGTTCAAGATTCTTCTGTTTAGAAGTGTTTGTGGCAGACGGATGTGAGGGGGAATTAGAAATAAACCTGTTAGCTGCTGATATCTTGGGGAAGTAGAGCTATCTATTGCACATACATTTTTGCACACGTCATTTTGTGTAGTGCATAATGAAGCAGTTTGCTCTGTGGAGGACTTACTGTTCACCTAGAAAATATTTCCACATGAATAATTTGGCATGGTTAATTCTGGTACTACCAGAAATGCAGGAAAAAAATTGGAGAAACTACACTCAATACATGATACAGGTTTTCACAGCTCCTTCAGCCTGAAAATTTGTTATATTTAAGAGAATGCAACCTACCAAAACAGTACATAAAACTGAATATTGTGGCCCCGTACTAAAGAACTAGCCCATTCTGTGAACAAGAGATGGGGTTTTCATGGCTATAACCAGTTTGTAGTTAAACTGGAGCAAAAACCATTGGGTGACTGTGCACCTTGCCAGCATGAGACTTTCAGTCCAATCCTTTTGCCTCTTTGCTACCGGAATGTTCCAAAATATTCATGTGCAGTCATTTAGGGAAAAAAAAATAAATCTTACACTGTGTCCCTTATTTGTTGTTGTTGTGGAAGGCACTAGTGTTACTTCTGCAGCTCTTTGGCAAGGAAAACATGTGAGCCATTTGAAGATGTGGCTTTACCATGAAAATAAATCACCACTGGAATTAAGTATAGACCTCAAAAACTGCAAGAATAGATTAAAAATTAGGAAATATATAAAGAAAGCCAGACCCCACAGCTTTTCAGATCCCTTTCTAGTGTGACAGTAAAATTCAACTTAATTTTTTTCTCAGATCATATCCCTGATATCAATAGATATGTACTTGAGTTGCAGTTCAGCTACATCAATACCATTAAGTTTGGAAATAGAATGGAATGGTATCCAGCTGCAGCTAATAAGCAGGAGCAAGTAGACCAGATGACATAAATGAGCTAAAATTTTTAAGGGCACAACTACTAATTTCTTTGACCTAGAAAATAATTACAAATGGTAAAGGATTAGGATTTCAGTCTTTCCTGGGAGATCTTGCTGCAAACAGCATAGCAACACCTATCCTCTCAAATCAGTGGTAATTCAGTATTACATCCAGATGAGACCATCTCAGTCTAATATTGTGAGGTTTTATAAGTTCTTGGTTCTAACTTATTATTTTATTCCTTAACTAGTTTGATAAATGAATCCGGTAAGTATTTGAATTGTTATTAGGGTAATGACAACTTGAGGGTTCTGGTTAATAAGATAAAAATGAAGTAGTTTGGTTAAATAAACTTTGAAGCAGAAAGCCTGAAGGCCTCTTGTTATTACCTCATTAACAAGAAATGCCATTAAGTTATTATTATTATTATCTGTAATGGTTCTCTTTCTTATCATGCTTGCATTCTGATCAGCAGGGATATTTAATGAAATAGCAATAAATTCTAAGAAATTGCACGTACCCAAGCAAGACTATAAACTAAAAATGAAAACAGAAAGATTTAATGTTTGAACATACACTTTTGAAATGGAGAAAAATTCTGCATGTTCTTACGACAAAGCTTTGGAATGAAAGCAAAAGTTTATGACACATTTTATTAGACCTCTAAATCTGAAAGCTTAGCTGTAGTTTTTAATTTTTATTTTGCCTCTATAACTACTTTTATACCCTCTTTATAGTTGACTGGTCCAAGGTTTAAAATAAGTTCTGCTAGGAGTCTATGCCCCATTAGTCTTTTATAATAAAATGTGAACATGGCTAAAATAAAACATGATGCCTTAAGAGCAATTAAGAATGGTCTTTTGTAGATAACTGTAACATGAAATACAATCACTGTTTTTATTAATGGATTTGGGAAAAGCAGCTCAATGATTTATAGCAGGAGAGAGAGTTATTTTACATTTTTATTTCTTTTATTTTATGTCTCACTCTTTAGAAAACCTTTTAAGACCCCTTAAATAATCAAAATCTGTGTTTCAAATGTTTATCATGTTAATGTGAACCTTGGTATCTGTTTTATTTACGTAGTGCTATGATGTCAGCTAAGAAGGTGTCCCTTTTTTTTTTGCTATTACTCCAGTCCAAAAAGTGTTGTTTTTGAAAGAAAATCTTGTTCAATGTTTTATAAGAGTGATAAAATGTAAGAGCTGTGCATTGTACTTTGTAAAGGCAGGATTTGTAGGGCACAGACGTAATCTACTGGGCATTGTCTGAACACAAGGCATAGCATTTCATTAATACATAGTGTCTTAAAAAGTGTAAACACAGCTGACAGATGTTTCTCTAATTGTATAATAATTGTTTCTTTGTGATTCTTAGATTAAGCTTCTAACAACTTGAAGTCTTCAGGATTGGTCTTTAATATGGCTGGAAGTAGAATCAGCACTGCTAAACTTGGAGATGTTGTTCTTATATTTGAAACACTTAGACAGACTTGTCTCCTATTTGGATTCTCATTGTATTAGATATGCTCCTTGCATGCAAAAAGTGTAAATTTGCTGTCATTATGAACAGAGGGAGAAGGACAGAGAAGTGAAAGGAAAGTCCGAAGTGACTGATTTTCTCATCTCCTTCAACGCTGCCAGTGTTACATGGGGTATGTGCTCCTTTGGAGGCCCTGGCTTCCAAAAGCCCTGACACTGCCCTCTGGGTTCCTGCTGACAAACCAGGTAGCTGGAGGGGTGTAATACATTGCCCTTTACTTCTCAGTCTATGTCTGTGGGGGCTTGCAAAGTCTTGAGGCAGAGCAGTCTTGGTTACACAAAATTAGGATCGTGTTTTCTAGACTTTTTACTACTATGCTTGTATCTCAAATAAGAAATTAAGCATTATGTGCTAGTAAGTGTGAGGAAGTGTTTGAATAAAGGTAGCCCCTTTTGTCTTTGAAACCTCTGTTTCCACAGCAGAGCTGTGTGTAGCTTGAAAAGCCATTAGCATAGAAAGAGAAGGGCCACAGCAATGTTTCACACTAGGTGACTGCTGGCATTTAGCACAGGCAGGATCAAAGTAGAATGTGTGCCTTGTAAATGATGGAGTTTGCACTCCTCTAGGCTAGATAAGTTGGCGAGTCTAAGTTCTAATTGATGAAACTGAACTAAATTTCAGTTCTGATATCAACATTTGGAAAAGCAATCAAAATCACGTTAGCTAAGCTTGTGTTGAACTAAATACATAGTGTTTATGTACATATATGTGTGTGCATATATATGTGAAACTTATATATTTGGGGAGAGTGGGAATTTTAGAGTACAAGAGGCTCTTTATGCTTCTAAGGGGTATTATGAATATGATCACTAGCCTGATTGTGCTCTTTGTTTCACCTGCCTTGAGAAAGAGCAAGTTCTAAATGAAGTTTCTGCTATAGGAAATTCTGCTTCCACAGCTGGGGAATGCTACAATAAAAATCAGTAGCCTTATACTCACGTACTTACGTTAAAGTGTAGTTGCAAATGAAGCAATTTATTTGATTTGTAAGCACATTCGCAAATGTTTTGACAGCCTTCTAGTTTACACCACAAATTGCGTGGTAGCAGTGACTTCTGGGGTTAAACCTCCTGGCCCAAAACCAAGGGGTGGGCTTAAGTGTCTTTAAATGCTCAGCCCAAAGTATTATTTGGTAGGGACAAATAGTAGCTGACATACACTGTGCTAGTAATATCCCCTGTCTGCTGTAACCAGAGCCTTCCCCAGCCAGCTCAGTGCCCTATTTTTGGAATGTGCTGGCTGGCAGTACAAAGTGGGCAGTTAGTCACCTTGAGTTCCACCCGCTTGACTTTCAGTCCCCAGGGACTAAACTCCACTCTCAGTGTGAGCTGCTGTTGGCGCAGGCCTTGAGTCAGTCAAAATTCTGTTCATTCTTCAAGATAAGATCTGAAATAAATGTGCCTTTTGAAAACTTCTATGGTTGCCGTAGCCATAGGAATGCAGCCTTCATTTGAAATCAGCAGCACTGTCTGTGTCTTGCAGAAAATGTTATGTGGAGTTATCCAGAGTGTCATAGTTTAAAGAATGAGGAGGATATGTATTTCCTTAGCTTAGCCTGCTTCAGAAAGGTAGCAGAGAAATGTTAGACTAAATCAAGAAGAATCAAAGAATCTACTGTGTACATTTTCCTTCTAAATCGTAGGATTTGTGCTCTGAACTCTTCTAGTACAGTTCTGAAATGTTCCATGGAAAGGTGAACAGAACTGAAGGGTAAGCCTGAGGAAAAAAGACTGCACTGAGACTCAGCAATCCTCCTGTGCAAGTCCATTTTCCCCAAATCCACCTTTAGAAGAGACAAATGAAAATCAGAATGACTAAAAGGTATTCTGTAAATTCCAGGAATTCCTTCTACTGTCTCGAATAGTTGTGTAGGACCACAGGGATTGTCCTACTGTGTTTCATGATCTGAGGTATTTGGCGATCAAGAACTCAGTTTTGTCTGTAGCCAAGCTGAATATAATGGCATTAATGTAGATAACAGAGACAGAATGATCCCCACCAAATTCATGTGGGGATGTAAAATTTAGAGAAAAATATTTATTTTGGCATCCTTCTATGGGAACATGAATGTACTGTGCTACTGATTTACAAAGGTTACATGTTAGATGTTTTTCTTTTCTCTGTATGGCTCTGAAAACAATAATTGAAATGAATGATAATTTGCGGTAGCTGAAGGGGATCCTCTCCACTCCTTATCCCTCTCTCACGTGACCCTCCGGGTCCCGAGATGTAACAAGAAGGACCACACACGCAGAGTGGGCAGGAAGCAAAGAGGATTTTATTCACAGGGTAGTGGGTAT